>JAMXBB010000001.1:28815699-29176686 GCA_024138015.1 Lumnitzera littorea
CTACAAATACTACCTTTATACATATGTATACTATATATAACATACATCTACAAATAAAATACTTACCTAGTCTTTTAATTTCCTTCCTTTTCTTTTCTTCTTCTTTTTCTTCCTTCTTCTCTCTTTTCTTTCTCTCTGTTTTTCTTACGGTTTCATTTGCTAAATGTGTCCAGAATGTTGTTTTCTTTTCTTTTTATTTTACTTATTGAGTAGCTTAGATTTTACGCCATATCTTAGATATTAATTGTAAGAGTTTTGTTTGATTTAATTATTCAACACTTGGCAAGATTATCTGTTACGTGTGCTGTTTCTTTTAACTTTCATTTTGTTGGTTTTGCTTTACTACGCAGGAAAGGAATGTGAAATGGAAAAGGGAAGAAGGAAATGAGATAAATTGAAATTAGTAGAGAAGGAAAATGATATTTATTAAAAATTATGTGTAATTTTTCGAATCATATAAATTATAATGAATTTCCTTGTAGTTTTCAAAATTCTGTGAAATTTTATCAATTTAATTGGTACCCGTTACGATTATAATTTTTACAAGTTATTATGGTAATTTCATTACAATGTCGTACTAACAGTCGATTTAGTCGAAAATTACATTCGACTATAATTTTATTGCTATTGTATAATATTTAACTATTTTATAGGTTTACGTTTATGATTTTAGGATCTCGAGCAATTTTGAGCTCGGTTTCGATTAATGATGCATAAACGAATTTTAGGGTTTTAGTAAGCGATTTAGGGTTTTGATAAATTCCGAAGGTTTTGTTATCGGTGTTATATTTGATTTATTAAACTTCATTTTCTTTTATTATCATTCGCCTTATTGATTTATTGTACAGTTTAGAACACTCGGACTCGAGTTAAGGTTCAACTACTGTTTTTCCTAGGGTTTACAGCAGTAGTACAGGTAGTATACTCGTCGATACATAACATACTCGGGTGCGGTGATGGGTTATTTAGTAAATATAATCAATATAACAACCTGCATATAATCATATTTATCGTATAGTGGAATTGCTAATTGTTTTTCTCCTATGTTGGTCGATACCCTACAGTCAGTTCAATTGACTGATAATATACAGTTGGCCTACCAGATCGTTGAAGGTGGCTTCCAGTTTTTAGAGGACTACGGTGATATTATCTTGTACCATCCATTTCCACAAAATCCACCCCTTGATGCATGCGCCTAGCTTAAGTAGCTAGAGTCAGTTGCATCTTAACCGCCACGTGATAGAATTCATACTAGGGGAGGTCGGATTGGGGTTAGACGAGGAAGGGGTTGAGGGGATCCGAATGTTCCATTTATGGGGCGACATTCCATTGACTTAGGTTAGATTGGTTCTAACTTAAGAGCTTCGCATGTTACACTACTGTTTCATCAGCCATTCCATGATATGCCGGTAGTGCCTCGCAAAAGACATACTATGCACTCGCAGAGCTCCACCATGGGCGAAGGGGTCACCCAATGCCATCCACCTCCACATGTTAGCTCTGTTTCACCTCGAGACTTTTCAAACTTGTCGGTTAAGCCTTCTACGGGTCTTTTCGAGAGACAACCATCACTATTATCTAGATATGAGACATTTTTTAGTTGGCGTAAGGGTCGACATTAGATTTTATTTACTGGATGGTTTTTTTATATTTTAATTTTAATTGTAATAGTAACTGATGTATTCAGATATTATTTAAATTTTATTTTTTATTACACTCTTATTATACGTATATATGGTATCGACGAATAAATACATTTTTTATCTAAAATATAAATATTTGACATTCTTATTATAATGAAAAAAAAATCTGCAAAATTATTGAAGTTGCATTAAGTCATGCAATTTTTATCGCATTAAGTATGATAAAAAACTGCAATGAAGTCAAAATTAAAAAAAAAAAAGAAAATTGCGCTAAAGTTGTAATTTTTTATGAAAATTGAAGCCACGTGGGGGGCATGTGACTTCAATAAAAAAAAAAAAAATTACTTTGAAGTCATATGCCTCTCGTACGATTTCAATGTAAATTTTTTTGGGTAGTAAAATTATATGTTTCACATATGACTTCACTATTATATTATCGTATTAACTTTTGTTTGGAACTTATTTTCGTATTATTTTTCACCAAGTATTATATGTATGTACTAAACAAACCTGTTTGAAGTGTTCGAGTCATCAGAGTTTTGTGTATCATCGTGATACTCAAACAACGAGGGCGTAACGTGGGAATTGGGTTGCATTGTCACATGATTTGTGGACTGGGGGTTCAGGTGGGAAAAGGGGTGGGTTGACACGTGCAAGGGGAAAAGTTCAGGGCTTTTAGATGGGCCATCTGTAGGCATGATGCTCCCGGCCGAATCCTTTGAAACTTCTCCAATGTTCACTTCCTTATCAAAGTTAATTTCTCCATGATTTAAGACTTCCTATCTTGGCAAGATATCTGAACCTTCCTTAACAAGAGAGGATTGAATTTCATCTAATAATAAATGCAAATTACAATTTGCTTGGACCAAGCTTTGACTTGCAGTTACATCTTCCGAAACATCCGCATTTACCTTATTCACATCATTCCCCACTTGAGCCTTCTCCGATTGTTTCCTGGCCATTGTAGTTTGCTCCCAACCAAGGCCTAAAGGTTGTCTGGCTGGCTTCGTTCTCGGCAGTAACGTTGCACTTGTTTGCAAGGTGACCTATTTTGCTACATGAAAAGCAAAAAATCTGGAAGTCGCTTGAATTTAAGACGAGTCGAAATTCTTGAACCATTCATATGACAAAGGAAATTTAACTCGCACTCTAAGATAATCCCTTTTAATAATTGTAAAGGAATCAATTTTTGTCATCTCGCCAATTCTTTTACCAATTTTTTTAGCATTTTTATTCGTCAACATGGCTAACAACAATTTGTGTATTTGGATCCAAAATTCAATAATGGAGCTTCTTATGTTTATCCCATACTTGAATAATGAAGGGGCATCCCATAACCGACCATGGGCTTGCTTAAAAAATTTTGTTGAAAAATTCCTTCACCGAAGTCACAATAAGGAATAATCCTTCCTTCAACATAAAAATTTCAAATTTGTCATATCTTTCCCAAACTCTATTGAGAATGCTAATGACTCCCTTTTTATGAAAAGATTTTTTCGCAACCACTTTATCGACTATATGCATGAAGTTAGAATACTCTGTAGACTCTAGCTATAGAATGTTGTCATCGGTAAATTCATCAGTCGCATGTTCTAATCTTAAAGCCATTGCTGTAGAAAACAAGTCCGGAAAAGAAGGATAGAAGAGAAGGGATGAGATACTAATAGAAGAATACACATAGAATGGACATGAATGATTAAGATAGATAATAGTAAATGGGATGGATTTACAATAGACAAACTCAAGGAAATAAAAGATATGCGTGACTAAAGAAAAGGATATACCATAAATAGATGAGAGTAAAAGGGAAAACAGAAAAATCAAATTAGAAGCATAGATATAAAGACAAGATAATAAAAGATAATAAAATATTAGGTAGAAGAAAACACAATCAAAGTGCACTATGATGGTGTGAACAAGCCCACGAATGGGAGAAAGTCTCTCTCTAAAAACTAGAGAGAGAGAGTCATGGTCTCAACATCTTTATTTAATTCCCAAGATCTAACTTTGATTATTCTAAAAATATTAATTTATAATCTTCCATCTACTTTTATCAAACCATTAATGGTATGTTTTTTTCATATTTAGCAATAACCATGAAATCAATACCAGAAGATATTGTCATAAATTACCTTTGATATTTAGTCAATTAGTAACATAAAAATGACCTTCACACTATGTTGTAAGATAAATATATAGGAATTAGTTAAAAGTCAAAGTTATTATTTAAAAAAAAAATGTTTAATTACTTCTGCAAACAACATGTGTATGCAAATGGTAGTATCTCAAAATTGTTTCTTTTATTTTTTATTTTTTTGGAATTATTACATATATTAAAATGACATGGTAAGGAGAATCAAAATTAGCTCATCTTTTTCAAGAGCTATTAAAGGGCTTGATACAAATATTTGTTAACAATACATACATAACAATGGATAAAAGGGCAACTCTTGCATGATTCCTCTAGATCATTACACCCACACTTCTTAGAAACAATCTTACAATTGTCTCAGGAATTTTATAAACATGTAAATTACTTGATGTAATATACCGGAAAAATATTTTTCAAAAACAAGGTGATTTTGGGGATTAAAAAAAAAAAAAATACTAAAACCTTACTTAGTATAAGCTACCTCCTTTTTACAAAAGCCTAATAATTACCAAAAATAGCCTAATTCCCGTCTCCTTATACAAAAACTTAAGACTTTCCTCTAAGCTCAACCCAAAAGTGGCAAGCAAGGTTGATTAAGGTGAGATTTTTGAAATTTAACCCTAAGAAAATTTGTAATTAAACCTCCTCGCAATCTAATCCTTTTGTTCCTTGTAGATTTTAGTTGGTTTAAAAGCGTTTTAAGTAGAGTTTGTTGATATTCACTAGGTGGTAGCTCTTTTAAGTATGTAAGGTAAGTTAGATGAAGGATTTTTTAAGTTAGGCTTGATTCTCTATTGAAGAAATTCTTTAGAGGATTAGAACTTAAGATTCCATTAAAGGTTTAATCTGAAATCATGTGTTTTAGTGATTGTAGGTTATATACATAAGTTCATTTTCAGATTCCATCAAGTGTTTCACTCATTGCAAGTAAGTCTCATGAGTTTTCACTAATAATTTTGGATTCTTGCATTGGAATTTTGTCATTTAGAGTTGGAAATTGGGGTTTGTAGTTGGATTTTAATGTAGGAAATTATTAAAATTGCTTGTCGTAGGATTCTCTTGTAAGTGTATAGGATTTTGGTTAAGGAGTTGGGGATTTTGGGTTTGAAGGGATTTTGTTCTGCATAATTTACAAAATAGAAGCAAGGCATCTGGACGCCTTGCTTGCTAATATCCAAACATAGTGGTAGAAGTTTAATATTTGGACCTAAGTCTCTATAGCATGTAGATGCCATGCCTTGATAAGAATTTCCTTGTTTTCTAACCCTCCATTCTATCCCTCCTTGTTTCATCGACTCCTTGTTTGATCGACTCCTTGCTTAGTCTTCTTACTTCCAAAAGATTCGATTCTTGTAGATACCCTATTTTTACTCTCTTGTATTTTTTTTTTTTTGGAATAAGAAAAGGGGTCCTAATTTATAAAAAAGCATAAAAAAATTTAGAAAAATACAAAAGATAGAAAATTTAGAAAAAATCACAAAAATAGAAAAATTGGAAAAAATCACAAAAGTAGAAGATTTAGGAGAAATTTATCAAATTAAAAAAAAGTATAAATAAATACATAACAAGAATAATAATATTTTAGACAGTTTAATAGAATAGAATTTTTTAAAATTTAGCTTTAGGATTTTTTTTTTTAATTTAGCTTTAGTATTTTTTTAGGTCTTAAATAATTAAAAGAGAAGAGGGATTTTTGGGCCTAAGCTTAAATTTAAATCTAGCCTAGGCCAATATAGTTCATATATGCAATTTGATTGTATATATAGAGAAGACACAGGCCAATGGTTTGGCGGTTCTACACACTGATATGATATTGCATATGACTTAAAGGTCTTGAGTTCAAATCTCACTATAGCATTAGGCAATGTGTGGCACTACTTCGTTCGTCCATAGCTGATGTAGTGTCATGTCAATACCTTCATGACAAGTGTTGTACCATGTGAAACACATGACATGACGTCTTTGGGTTGCTTTGCTGATGTGGTGCAGTGCTATGTTAGTAGCTCTTTCTCTTGCTTTCCTTCTTTTTCCCATAATTTCCTCCCTTTTCCTCAACAAGCTCCTTTGTATTTCCAGCTTAGTGGCTCACGTTTAAGCTACCTTTTCATATATTTTCCATACAATTCCACCTAAATTAAGGGTGGAATCAAGAAATATGCATAACCTACTTTGAATAGAACTTAAAAACTCTTCTATATTCATTCATTAATTGGGTTAAATTGATGTTTGAAATTGAAAAAAAACTTCATTTTTATCCAAGTGTGACTTCTATGATTTAAGCATTCACATTAAAATTCGAAACTTCCTTTGTGTTTTTTAGGGAAAAATAACCAATGAGGAAACATCTTTGACTAGAAGTTGATTTGAATTAACACCAAAGTGCAAATCTTTTTCCTAATCAACCTTACCTTTACATTCTTCGAATTCATGGCAATTGGGAGCTTTCCATGTTGAAATTAAGATCACAAAGTATAAATAGAGGTGTAATAAAACCTTCCCAACACGAAGAACGATTTAATTCATTTCATACACATACTCATGAGCTCTTTCTCTCTCTGCTGTGAAACTCCCTCTCCCTCTAGAAATCGAGCAAGATCAAGGTTTTACTTAGCAAAGCTAAGTTGCTTATGTAAATCTATGCCTCTCGAGCTTCAAAACCCTACCCCTAGCTTCCTGAGCCATTGCTCCTAGTAGCTTGGCAACATGCCACCACCAAACCCATAATACCATCTAACAGCCATCATCGGCTACTATGCATCCCAGCCATCCGTTGTACATCTAGGTAAAGACTACCCATACTAATCAATGCGCCACCTCCAAAAGCTAGGATTGACACTACTTCAGCCGTCGACGAACACCACCATAAGTTGTGCAGACTTCCTCTTTCTCTAAACCGAACCACTTACATTCAACCATCACCTAAACGACCACCATTGACCAAGGCATCCCCTGCCCCCTTGCTGCCGTGCCCCTGTACCCCGCCACCCCCCCCCCCAACCTAAAGCTAATAAGAAATACGTGAAAAGCCTTTCCCTTGCTCATTTTGGTGATCAGAACTAGCTAAAGCATGCCCTTGCTGCTAATGTTGTTGAAGATTACTTGAGACCCGATTCGGATCTAGTAGTTGACCCGTTTGACCTGATTGAGCAAGCTCGACCCATGCTCTAAGTCCCCTTAATTCGTATACATAATCTCTTAGTTTGGTTTTGTGTTGGTTTGCAATTTTTTTTTCCATTGATTTATTCCATTGTATAAATTGCAATTCAAAAGGAAAAAAAAAAAAAAGAAAGAAGGAGAGGAAAAAAGAAAAAGAGAAAGCAAAAGAAAGAAAAAAGGGAAGAAGCCTAGTATTTATCTATTTTTATAGTAATAAATATATATATACATATAATAAAGAAAGTAATAAAAAAATGAATGAAAAAATTGTTTTATCATTTAGAAAAATCAATTTTCCAAATAAATAAGAATAAACTAACCCTTTGCAAAATTAGGATACTTTTAAAACTTTCCAAAAATAAAAAACTCCGATTTAGGACTCTTTTAAAAATTTTCAAAATAAAATGGAATGGTTAAGAGACATAAACTCGGTTACTTTTCAAATTTAAAATAAACCAATACACATAACTTTTCAGAAACAAACTACAAAAGTTTGATCTTGAATAGCAGGTATGTAGACACTTGTATATAATTGCGGGGCAGCTTAAAATATAGAAAGTTTTCTTTTTTTCATCTTTACAAATAATAGTTCAATTTTCCTTTTTATATGTTATTTATTTGTCTACATATGATTAGATGTTTTCTTTTATAAGGATATTATTGAAAAGTGAATCTAAATTCAGAAAGTTAAAAAATAGTATCTGTCAAGAGTTTAATAAACTAGCCCCTGGATCTAAAATATCTGGTTTTTAAAAACCATTTTTTAAAATTGTTTTTTTTTTTTTTTACACAATCCAGTGTTTAGATTAAAATCAATTCACCCAATTGGTTTTAATTTAAACCTTGTCTCGACTTTGGTTAGGTGGTGACTCCAAAGATTTTTAAAATATGTTTAATAACAAAGCTTTTTCTTAATTCCTAGTTGAAGGTTAGTATTAAACATGTTAGGGTTTAATATTAATTGGGTTAAGAAAAATAATAAAACTGAAAAAAATCAAGCTCGACAGAATGTCGACTTTACTAGGGACGTCAAAAAGGTTAACCACTTTAAAAAATTTTCAAAATTAAATTTTCCTTTCAAAATACCCATATTATTTATTCATTTGTTCATTTATTTATTTCATGTATATGCCTTGTTTTAATTATTGTATTTATTTATTTATTTATTTTTTTCATGCAACATACATTAGGGTATGGGGGTTTATTTATTGGATTAAGGATGTAGGGTACATATAGTTAGACTCAAGCAGTCTTAAGACCCTAAGAGGGGGGCCATTATGTAGGCTCTGGGTATAATAGGGTAACCATTGCTTTTGGGGTTGATTTAGCCATCCTACTTAAGTTTCGTTGTGATCAATGAACCGCTTTTCTAAAAGCGTATGAGATTATAGAGCTTGAAAACCTTTAGAACTTACCTTAATTGCATTCACGAACTTTTTTTCCATAAATTGGCAAATTGACATGACGTAGCATAAAAAAAAAAAAAACTATGAAGTTTCTTAATCTTTTCCTTGTAAATATTTTCTTTAGATTATTGATGTAATTTCCATGTAAATAGGATAGTTTTGATGTAATTTCCTTTTTAACTTTTTTGTAGAAAATGGTTAGGTCCTTCTTATACCGGCCCTTTTCAAAGAAATCCATATTTATGAGTCTCTAGAGCCTAAGAGAATGCTCGAAAGATGGTTTTGATTTTTTCAATCTAGAACAATAGAAAGCTATTGAAGACAAGATTAAGCCCATCCTCTCATTGCTTAAAGTCCAGACTAATATCACCATGGTATGGGCTTTGGTCTACTTCTGGGACCTTTAGAGTCAATCTTTTTGTTTTGGCCTATGCCGACTAAGCATAACTGTTGAAGAATACTCTGATTTGTTAGGAGTCCCCTTCGTTGAAAATGGAAGATATGTCCCAAAAGATTTTCAATAGATTCCTAGGCCTTTGTTAATATGAAATATGTAAAATATGGGTAGATCCCCACAGGAGAATCATTAGGGTGAATGATCTTTTTACTTGGTTCAGGACCCCATCTAGCTACAACCAGAAACTCTTTTATGGTAGTTTGAAGATTAGCAGTAATTTAGAATCAATGCCTAATGGGATATTTTACATATATCACAGGATTGCAGAGCTAGTGACTTAATTTTTAGTAGGGAAGTCTTACATCCCAACGTTGTAAGAAAGCATAAGCTAGATCGCTTAGTTGTCTTTAAGAAGAGAAGAATGGAGAATTAAAGACCAATATAGCCTTACTCATGGTTTGGTTTATCAACCATGCTCGGAGCCATGAACTTGACTTCCTTCATGGGAAAGGCATTTAGAAGATGAATCTCATCGATGTGTTTACTATTGTCATTGAACTCCCCAAAGATGTTGCTACCTATTAGTAGGTTAAAGCTTTCCAGAAGTTCTACACTAAAGATATCCCCCTAGTTGCTAGATGGATCGAGGCAATTGAGCTGAAGAAGAGGAAGAAGATTAAAGAGGAGCCAAGACACCACGAGAAAATGAAGATCTAAACTTTAGGAATTATTTGCAATAAATTTTTGAATAATGTAATGGAAACTTTAAAGATGCAACAAATTCTTTTTCTTACTACATTTCTTGCCACATCATAGTTAGTTTGCCAGCTCCCCTCTCTACATTCATATGCCCCTATGTTGTATTTTTGATTTCTCTTTACTTGTAAATATTCATTAGTTAATAACTTTGTGAAGGAAATTTTTTTGAGTAATATCATGAGAGTAGTGTTTTTAGGTTTTCAATTGTAAATATTTGATTACAAGTCTCAAGGCCTTTCGTTTTAACTCTTTTGATTCTTATACATCCTTAGGATTATATTTCTTGTAGGTTGGTTTTTGAATACTTATAGGTTATCAATGATTGATTGTGAATATTAGACTCCTGATTCTTTAGAAATGTTTTTCTATTCCTTTCTCACAACTTCTAAATAAGCCTTACCCTTGTATTCCACTTTTTAAATAAGTCCTTTTATCTCTCTTAAAAAGAAAAGTATTTTTTTCAAAAAAGAAAATAAAATCGTGAAGTTGCTCATAGGTGAGGATTCTTATTAGGAGTAATAGCCAACAGTAGGAATAAGGACAAACTTGATGGCACTAACCTTGTAGAAGTGAGGTTTCTTTCATTAGAGCAAACGGTGGGGAAAATAACTGAATAGATGAATTTTTTAGTTGATAACATTGTTTTACTTAGAGTCACATCAAATCAAGAGCACTTGGAAGCTCGATAGGGGAGATCTATTAAAGTACCTCTTCTTGAAGAGAAGATCAACCCAGCTTTTTAGCTTAAGACTTATTCTTTCTCGGTTGACCTAGAGCCAAATCAAGAAAGTATCAAAGAGTTGGAAAGGAAGCAAACTGAATAGATAAGAGCACTTAAGAATGATGATGGATTCTAGTAAGCTGGGATCATTGACTTTTCCATATATGATGTTAGGGCTTACCTAGAAAAATTCAAAGTACCAAAGTTTGAGAAGTATTATGGACCGGATGCCTAAAGCTACACACTAGATTATGCATCCATAAGATAGGCAAATATGTTCAAAATAATCAACTTACGGTACGAACTTTCCAAGATAGCTTGATAAGACTTGTATTAACTTAGTATGCCCAGCTCGATCTCAACTAGATTAATACTTGGGAAAAATTGGCACGGCCATTCTATGAGTAGTGCAAGTTCAACGTTCAGACAATTGCTTTAATTTGGGACTTAGACACAATGAGTAAGAGGAAAAATGAGTCCTTTAGGGAATACGCCTAAAGATGGAGGGGCATGACAATTAGAATCATTCCTCCTCTCCTTGAAAAAGAATTAATATATGTCTTTATTGACTCATTAGAGGAATTGTATTATGGGCACTTGTTAGGAAATACAACAACCAATTTTGCAGATTTTGTGCTTATTGGAAGCCAAATTGGAGAAGCCATAAGAATAGGGAGGTTGATAGGAAAAAGACTAGCCTTACCAGATTCATGGGCATATATAAATACTACAACGTCAGAACTTACACCAAGCAAAAAAGGCCCAAAAATACCCAGAAGAAAGTTCACTTAGATCTTTGCCTTGTTATCTCAAGTCTATGACCAACTAAGAAAAGAAGGCTTATTGTAACATAAAGCCCTAATGTCAGGATACAAGTCAAGGAAATATGATTCAAATGCACAATGTGAATGTCATATGGGTCAGTAGGGTCATTCTACTGACATTTACTAGGAATTGAAAAATAGTGTTCAAGACCTAATAGATGTAGGGGTAATCTAATTGGACTCAATTCAAGGATAAGGTCAGATTTTGAATGATCTCTACAATGTTTGTAAATACAAGTGACTTAAATAAAGTGCTTTGCTTGCATTTCTCCTATTTTAAAATATCTCATTAGTTAAAAGATTTAGAGTGAAGAAAGGCAAGACGAATCCTAAACACCAACCCTGAGACACTTTTAGAGTCGAGTGATATCATTGTGAGACTATTGGACTCATTCCTTAAAGGAAGTCCATCTTGCATTTAATACATGAATAAAAAAGAAGTTACTCATTTTTTTCAATATCCCAAACACAAAATTCTTTGTCAGCCTTGTTGAACCTTTTATTAGAGTATTTTCAAAATTAAACCCTATCTATAACCATCGTACAATGGGGCAAATAAGAGGTTCTAAGCATCTATCAAAAGAAAAGGTTAAAACTAATTTGTGCTTACTTTAGTCACATAAATTCAAGAGTAATTGTCAAAATTGATAACTAATTTCCTCTAAGATGAAAAAAGGCATCCATTCGAAACATTAAACAAAAACCACATATACTTTGAGTTGTAAGCAAAAAGAAGGAATAATCACCTTTGTCTTAAATGAAAAGAAAAGAAAAAAAGAGAAGAAGGAAAATGGGCAAGAAGAAACGTAAGAAAATGAAAAGACAAGATGATCAAGTCGAAAACATAAAGATCAAAGAGGATTCAGGATGAGTAACTTAAAAAGCCTATTCCTTAAGTAGAGACCCCAAAACATGATCGAGATGATTAAAACTGAAAATCCAGGACAAATGCCAAAGTTTCCCCCAAAACTCATGACCTCTAAAGAAAATTGCAACTGACACTTGGCTTATAGCCTACCTACAACTCTTCCCATTCTAAAAAGCCTTTTTAATTAAAGGAAATAACTTATCTTTAGTAAAAGTTACATTTGAAACTGGGCAAGCATAATTTTAGTTTTACCTATAAGGTCCTTAACTTGTAAGCTCGTGATGAAGAGCGATTCTTTCATCAAAAGCCATTTCGTTAATATTCCTTTTGAAACCCAAGACTAAATGCCCTTGTTATATTATAGTCCGAAAAAGACCTAACGAATTGATTAAAAGTGTATTGGTTACAAGATGGATCATAATTTTTGGAATCGAAGTCAAAAGAGAGAGTAATTTAAGCCGAGAGTATGAGGAAGTCCTTTTAGACTAAACCTATCTTTAATGAGATATCTTTTGATTAAGAAGAAATTTGAAGAAGTCATGCCTAATAATATGGAAAGTTATTTGCTCTTGAAAGAAAGAAAGGGTTCTCTTAGATAAAGGTGGCCTAGAAGATCAAGTTGATATGTCGCTCTAAAGCTTACATACTACTTGGAGAATCCAAAACTATTAGTAAGTAGAAAAATTGAAATAAATTCCATTCTCTCTCATTTCAGTCCTTTCTTTTTTCCGTGTCACCTTAGTAGTCTAGGTTTTCAACAAATTCAAAAGTCATCTTCTCTAGAGTTAACCTTATGCGGTAAGCTTCTATCATTCAAATGTGATTACCATAGCAATTAATGCTTTCAAAGGAGTTCACTTCCTTTTGTCTAAAGTTTAGGGATTTGCTCCTATATAAAAATTGTTCCCAAGTTGGCCTTGGAGGCTAGAATTATCCTCTTTAACATGATCATACTCATTACTGATGTCATCTACTACTCTTTCTATCAAGGGACTTTATCCCTATTGTCTGGCTCATCTTACACAATTGCCAATCAACAAATCTGTTTTTTTTTTTTAAGTCTCCCAAGAATGTTTACATAAGCTCTTTTTGCTTTGGTCCCTATGGATTGTTTGCTCTTTAGAGCACCATCTACATGATAAAAATGTTAGTGATCGCATGCTCTCGAAGTGCTATCTTGACTTGAAACCCTAGGATCAGATGTTCTTGGAGTGTTATCTTAACTTAAGTTAAAACCCTTTCGGAGCACTATCTTGACCTAAGTCAAAACCTTCGGATCACATGCTCTCGGAATGCTATCTTAACCCAAGTTGAAACCTTTGGATCGCATGCTCTTAGAGCACTATCTTGATCCAAGTTAAAACCTTTGGATTGCATGCTCTCGGAGTGCTCTCGCAACTTGAAACCTTTGGATTGCATACTCTTGAAGCACTATCTTGATTCTTTTCACTCTTTAAATTTTCGTTGCTCGTAGAGCGCATCAGGTCTTCTTATCTTAGTTTACCCTAAGGATTTAAACCTGCTTAGGTTAGTCAGCTTATAGGGGTACAACTAGGCTTTCAGTTTCTTTTAGGGTTCTTACTAGTCCATAAGGGTACTACCATTTTTTAGTTTCTTGGCCAGCTCTTAGAGCACCTCCTCTCTCTTTCACCTTTCACCAAATCCTCAGTGAATCAAGCCTAGGATAGTTAGTTAGTTGAAGCGCTTCTTAGGGCAATTTCACCACTAGGGCAAAAATGGTATTTTTTTTTTTTGTTTTTGTGGTAAAGTTTTATTTAAACTTCACTACAAAAAGGAGTAATTGTAGACACCCATTTTTACCTTCCTATATATTTTTTTTAATAAGAAAAAGGGTCCTAATTTAGAAAAAAGCACAAAAAATTTAGAAAAATACAATAGATAGATATTTTAGAAAAAATCACAAAAATAGAAAAATTGGAAAAAATAACAACTAGAAATTTAGAAAATAAAAAAAAAAGTATAAATAAATAAATAACAAGAATAATAAAATTTTTAGATAGTTTAATAGAGTATGATTTTTTTTTTTAATTTAGCTTTAGTATGTTTTAAGCCTTAAATAATTAAAAGGGAAGAAGGATTTTTGGGCCTGGGTTTAGATTTAAATTTAGCCCAGATCAACTTAGTCCATAAATTTAATTTGATAGCATATATGGATAAGGCATGGGCCAACGGTTTAACGATTCCACACTTTGACTTGATATTACATATGGCTTGAGGGTTCTAGATTTGAATCTCACTAAAGGCATAAAGTTCCTTTTATTTTTCTCCATAAAACACATTGCCACATGTTGAGATAGCATTAGGTTACATGTCCACTGTAGCACTATAATGTTTGGCTATAGTTGATGTGGCGCCAAGTTAGCACCTTCATGATACATATCGCTTAGTTGACGTGGCACCATGTTAGCAGCTCTTTCTCCTACTTTCCTTCTTTTTCTCGCAATTTCCTCCCTTTTCCCCAACAAGTTCCTTCGTATTTCCAACTTAGTAGCTCACGTTTGAGCCACCTTTTCATGCATTTTCCACACGATTCCATCCAAATTAAGGGTGGAATCAAGAAATACGCATAGCTTACCTTCAATAGGACTTAATAACTTGTTCAAATTCATTCATTAATTGGGTCAAATTGGCCCGTTTGAAATTGAAAAAGACTTCATTTTTATCTAATTGTGACTTCCATGATTTAAGCACTAACATTAAAATTGGAAACTTCCCTTGTGTTTTTTAGGGAAGAACAAGTAGTTAGGAAGCATCTTTGACTAGAAGTTGATTTGAATTAACACCAAAGTGTGAATCTTTTTCCCAATCAACCGCACCTTTACATTATTTGAATTCATGGCAATTGGGAGCTTTCCATGTTGAAATTGAGCTTAGAAAGTATAAATAGAGGTGCAGTAAATCCTTCCTAACACCAAGAACGATTCAATTCATTTCATACATACACTCACAAGCTCTTTCTCTCTCTATTGTGAAACTCCCTCTCCCTTTAAAAATCGAGCAAGATTGGTGTTTTTCTTAGCAAAGCTAAGTTGCTTATGTGAATCTACATCTCTTGAGCTTCAAAATGTTGCCCTTAGCTTCTTTAGCCATCACTCCTAGTAGCTCGATGACATGCCACCACCAAACCCATAACACCATCCAACAACAACCATTGGCTACTATGTGTTCCAGCCATCTACCATACGTTTAGGCAAAGACCACCCTTATCAATCAACGTGCCATCCTCCAAAAGCTAGGATCGACACTACTTCAGTTGCCGACGAACACCACTACAAGTTGCATAGACTTCGTCTTTCTCTAAACCGAACCACCTACATTTAACTACTACCTAAACGGCCACCATTTGCTAAGGCATTGAAACTATGCCCCCCCTCCCCAAACATGAAAAGCCTTTCCCCCATTAATTTTGGTGATTAGAGCTAGCCAAAGCGTATCCTTGTTATTGTTGTTGAAGAAAAAAAGAAAAAAAAAAAGAAAAAACAAGAAGAAAGAAAAAAGAAAAAGAAAAAGAAAAAGAAAGAAAAAAGGGAAGAAGCCTGGTAATTATCTATTTTTATAATAATAAATAGATATATATATATAATAAAGAAAATAATAAAAAAATGAATGAAAAAATTGTTTTATCACTTAAAAAAATCAAATTTTCAAATAAATAAAAATAAACCAACCCTTTTCAAAATTAGGATATTTTAAGAACTTTTCAAAAATAAAAAACCTCGATTTAGGACCCTTTTAAAAATTTTCAAAATAAAATAGAATAGTTAAGAGATGTAAACTTGGCCACTTTTCATATTTAAAATAAACTAACACACATAACTTCCAGGAAACGAACTACGGAAGTCTAATTCTGAATAGTGGGTACATAAGCAATCGTATATAATTACGGGACGATTTAAAATATGGAAAGTTTTCTTTTTTCCACCTTTATAAATAATAGTTCAATTTTCCTTTTTATAAGTTATTTATTTGTCTACATGTGATTAAATGTTTTCTTTTAGAGGGTTATTATTGAAAAGTGAATCTAAATTCAAAAAGTTAAAGAGTGGTAGTCGCAAGGGGTTTAATAAGATAGCCTCCGGATCCAAAATCTTTGGTTTTCAAAAACCTTTTTCTAAATTTTTTTTTTTTTTACGCAACTTAGTTTTTTGATTAAAATCAATCCACTCAATTGGTTTTAATCTAAACCTTTTCCTAACTTCGGTTGGGTGGTGACTCCAAGTATTTTCAAAACATGTTTAAAAACCAATTTTTTTATTAATTCCTAGTTGAAGGTTAGTATTAAATGAGTTATGGTTTAATACTAAATGGGTTTAGAAAAATAATAAAACTGGTAAAAAATCAGGCTTAACAATCCTTATTTAGAAACTTAGGTTTGAGGTCACTTCTAAGAGGATCAAACAAGAAAGAAAACTAAGGAAGATTGACATAGCAATGTACCTCATTGAAGTTTTAGGAGGACTAAGGGACATAAATAGCTATGAAGTTGAGAAATCTTGCTAAAGTTTGAATTGGGGATAAAATAAGTGTTCATAATTGCTCGGTTTGATAAGTAGTGTGCTAGTGACTGATTGGTTTAGGGTGCAAAGGAACTAAGTGAAAACTATTATCTCTTAAGTCAGGTGCTTAGATCCTTTTAGCTTCATGTTGTTTTGCTGGTTAAAGAAGTTGCTCAGAGAATCAGGTATGTAACATATATTTGTTACTTGTGGGTTTTAGGTTAGAACAAAACGACTTGACTAAAGAAAACTTAACTAAAAAACATGGTTGTGCTGATTGTGCTTGTTATGACCCATCCTTCAGTATAAAAGGGCAACTGTTGATTATCTGTGAGGATTCTTTAGTGGACTCGCATATGGGATGACACTGCTAGATTTAGAGTTTCATGTTTCCCGGGTGCTTGTCATATGAACTTTACCATAGTATATGGGGTTGGGGTCCTAAGCACCTCTTTGTTGGGTGTTTGGCTAATAATCAAGATAATAATTGGCTGGTTGCTTACTTTTGTACATTGTGCATGTGAAATGATTAATGTAGCATTCATGTGTATTTGTGTACTATGTACTACGACTCAGAGCTAAGGTTTGAAGACTAAGTATAAAGAGATAGGTTGAGAATCAAAAGCGAAGTTTAGGCGGATATTATGGAAGTTTAAGGGATAGGTCCAAGAAGTTCTAGGTGTTTGATTGTAGAGGCTTGAGGATGGTAATTGCTAATATCTAGGATGATGATTACAAGAAGTTCTAAGAAGTGATCTCATAACTAACGTTTGTGATCTTTTGAGTTGAGATCTGTATGCTTGAGTTGCCATGGTTGTTGGTTGATGTGTTTTTAATAGATGTTGCTATAGATACTCCTTGTTTACTTGATGCTTAGTAAAGTATTCTTCCTTAATCTTGCTTCCCTAGTTTACTCTTTACCCTTATATGTTGATATCTTTTCCTTATTTGTAGTATGCCTCCCCAACAGATTCTTGGCCTTAGCTCCACTTTAGGTAGAGGATAGGTACCCTCAAAAGTTGGCTTATCAAAAGGACCCTAGAGGACTTGAGGGTCAGGGATAGATGTGTGAGACCATTAGATAACTTTTAGAGATTGTGAATCAGCTAATTAGAGTGATAGCCCAGTAGTATGCTATTGCCACCTCAGAGAAGATCACTGGCCTTGACAAGTTTTCTCAGTAGGCGGAGAGTTTTGATCCTAGAGGTAAGGATACCTTAGCTCCAGGCAGGTAGATTGGCAGTATTGAGAGGTCTTTTAGTACTTTTCACATACTTGATGAGAGGAAGGTTGGTCATGCTAAATATTTACTGAGGGGAGCTATAGCAGCTTGGTGGGCCGCTAAGCCTAGAAGAGAGCTTAGACTAGTTGATTGGTAAGGGTTTAGAAATCTATTTTATGCTAAGTTCTTCCTAGTGAGTGCTAGAGACTGTATGCAGGATGCATACTTCAGTTGCTAGCAAGGCAACCATATAATGGAAGTTAAAGTTGAGGTGAATTGTTTGTTCAAGTTCTTACCACCTACTTTATAGGTTGATGATGGGGTTAGAGCCCACAAATTTGTGAGTGGTTTAGAGCTAGAGCTCCAATGTTTTATGGATGCTTTCTAGTTAGACACTTATGTTGCTAATGTTTAGAAGGCTTGATATATGGAATCGAGTTTGAAGAAAAAGGAGGAAAAGTTGGCTAAAAAGTTTGGTTCTTCGTTAGGGAAGAGGTCGACTCTAGAGAGTATGGTTCAAGGCAAAGGAAAGAAGCCTTAGCTGACGTTGACTAATGCACCCCTTCCTATCCAGCTTAGAACTATTGCTATTGTTGCCCCTCCGGCACTTACCTCTGCTACCAAATGCTCTAGGTGTTTTGGACCTCATGAGATTAGGGAACGTAGGTAGCCCATTGGATTATGCTTTTCTTATGGGAAGAAGGGGCATACTAGTAAGGAGTGCAATGAGAAGTCAATCCCTATGCATTTTTGCTATGCTTGCAAGCAAAGGGGACACTTGGCAACTGATTGCCTAAAGAGGCCTATAGGGATATAGGCTTGACATGTATAGCAAGAAGCCAGGCCATTGGTTAGAGCTTAGGCTGGACGACCCCAGCCTAATGGCCCATAAAGTTTTTGCCCCATCAGTAGCATTAGGACACTCTTGATGAGGACATCATTGCAAGTATGCTCCTTGCTCACTCTTGAAATGCTTATGTGCTTTTTGATATGGGTACCACACATTCTTGTATTTTTGATTTGTTTGTGTGAACTTGTGGCTTAATGCCTAAATGTTTGTTTGAATCTTTGAATGTGTCTACTCTTTAGGAGCCGATTGAGCCTTAAAAAGGATTTGTAGGGGTGTTCATGTGGAGATTGAGGTTAAGGTGATGCTAGCTGATCTTTTAGTTTTTCAAATGTTAGACTTTGATGTGATTCTTAGAGGCAACTAGTTATCAAAATATTGGGCTACCATTGATTGTCATAACTTGATAGTATACATTGATTTGGTTGATGGTGATTCCTTTAGTTTCAAACTAGAAGCTTAGAGACTAGTGAGTCTACTACCTACAAGCTTTGGAGTAAGAAGATGTTGGCCTAGGTGTTGGTCGAACATAGTCAATTGTTGAAGTTGGAACGAGTGAATATTGTGAAAGAGTATCTAGATGTGTTTCTCAAAGGGTTACTCAGCTTGCCACCCAAGAGGGAGATATAATTTTGTATTAATTTAGTATTAGATACAATTCCTATTTCTAAGCAAGTGTATAGAGTGGCACAGGTAGAGTTAGTTGAGTTGAAAAGCCAGCTTTAGGATCTCCGAGATAGGGGTTTATTAGGCAGAGTACTTCGCCCTGGGAGGCTCCGGTCTTATTTGTTAAGAAGAAAGATGGAAGCATGAGACTTTGTATTGACTATAGGGAGTTGAATAAAGTTACCACTAAGAGTAAGTACATTCTTCCCAGAATAAATGATTTGCTTGATTAGCTTCAAGGAGCTCAAGTGTTTTCTAAGATCGAAATAAGATTTGGGTAACACCGGTTGAGGATTATGGAAAAAGACATACAAAAGACCTCATTCAAGATGCGATACAAGGCTTTTTAAGTTTCTAGTAATGCCCTTTGGGTTAACCAATGCCTCGACCACTTTCATAGACTTGATGAATTGGGTTTTTGGGGACTTTTTGTATTGGTTTGTTATTGTGTTCATAGACGACATTATGATCTATTCTAAGAGTAACGAGGAGTATGCAAAACATTTGAGGTTAGTTTTGGGCAAGTTAAGGGAGGAGCTATTGTTTTCCAAGTTTTCTAAGTGTGAGTTCTAGCTTAATGCAATTATGTTTCTAGGTTATATAGTAGGTAAAAATGGGATATCAGTAGATCCAACCAAAGTGAGGGTAGTGGTGGATTGGCAAAGACTGAAGTCTATGATTGAAATTAGAAGCTTTTTGGGCTTAGCAAGGTATTATAGAAGATTTGTTGAAGGTTTTTCAAGTTTAGCAACACCTTTCACAAGACTCACTAGGAAGGGCTTGAAGTTTGAGTGGGATGACTGATATAAATCAAGTTTTCAAAGGTTAAAGAGAAGTTGGTTATAGTTCTAGTTTTGACCTTACAGTAGAGAAGAGTTTACGATATTCAGTGATGCTTCGAGTCAAGATTTAGGATGTGTATTGATGTAGAAGGGGAAGGTAATTACTTACACCTCCAGATAGCTAAAGCTGTATGAAAAGAACTACTTAACATATTATTTAGAGTTAGTAACGGTTGTGTTGGCTTTAAAGCTATGGAGATACTACTTGTATGATGAAAAGTGCAAGATTTTCACGGATTACAAGAGTTTTGAGTACATTTTCATGCAAAAGGAGTTGAATATGAGGCAATGTAGATGGTTGGAGTTGATCAAAGACTATGATATAGACATTTACTATCATTTAGGAAAGGTAAATGTGGTAGTTGATGCACTTAGCAAGAAGAAATAAGGTAATATCATTACTTTGATCACAACTTAGAGGTACTTACTTGAAGACATGCATAGGATGGATTTGGAAGTAATGATGGGGGTAGTGGGAGTGAGATTAGCAAGTTTGTGCCTCTAGCTAACACTTGTGGACCAAATAAAGTTATCACAAAATGAGGATGTTGAAATTCACCAGTTGAAGACTAGAGTGGAGCATGGTATGTCAACTAAATTTAGGATTGATCAAGGAGTTTTGAGGTTCGAAAATTGACTGTGTGATAAGTGTCACGCCCCGAAGCGGCAGAGTCGTAACAGCCCCGCCGTGTAAACCACCCTAAGATAGAAGTTGACCTCACAACCGCTATCCTAGACCTGATCTACACAAGGCGTCCACAACTAACCCGCTTTTAAGTAAACAATTTGTAATTTAAATAAATCATTTACCTATAAAAGTGAGGAATTATATATATATGTTATCATTCAATTATTGCAGTTAAAGTTTACAACATTTCTCTATAGTATATTTCCTAGTTATTACATCACTCGGAAATGAAAAATAATTCTAAAATAAAAACTTAGACCTTAAAATATGTGTTTATTCTTCAATGTTTTTCCTCACTCCCCAGGATCCAACAGTTGCTAGCTTCAGAGTAATTGGTTGCCGCTTCTTAGCTAGCACCTGCACAACGTTTATAGAGATGTGAGCAACCACAGCTCAGTAAGTAGGGACGGAGGACTTAAAACTACACCATACACACAACAAGGTTTTCAATCACTTATTAGGTGCAATGCATGTGCAAGCAAATGCCATCGCACGACGTTGTCCGGCCCATCGTGAGATTAGAGAAATTGCGTCCGCTCTAATCCGGGTTGAGGAGTTGCCGTTAATGCAACAGCTCACGACCAAACCCAGGCTTATGTAATGGAGACCTTACTCCTCCCGCGACTACCTTCGAACCACTGCCTTCACCCTCGCCGCGACCTCCTCTCTTGTCACTTAGTTCGACTGAGGATGAAGAAAAGACCATTTTGCAATCCTGCGCTATCCCTTCCGAAGGGGTCGGTATTTGGCCGGAGAGTCCTAAGTTCCCCTAACGGGTTGCATGCATGTCCGATTATGATTACTGGTCGGATATTTGATTAAGTCCAGTTATGGTGATCAATTCTTTCATACAATTCATACAATATATGCCAGAACAACAAACAGAATCATAGCATCACCCATAATCAAGCACATGCACACATTCAACTATCTAACAAGCACAATCAAGCATAATCTTAAGCCAAAAAAAATACAGCATCGTATTAATCCCAACTTATCGACTTCTCGCTCACTCACTCGAGGTCCGATTTGCTCAGGCCATCGCCGATCATCCCTATAACACGAACGTGGTTTCAGCTTTTCATATAAATATTATAAGTTTGTTTTATCCTATAATGCTTATTGTTAGGTTTTGTTTAAGGTTTAATATGCCTAATTATCTAGGTATTAAGTCTTTTACCATTATTCTAGGTTTAGGGTTAGGTTCAGGTTCGGTTTTCGCATCGATTTCTAAACCAGGTTTTTAGTTCGATTTTTAAGTAATGTTTTAGATTCCAACCCTAAAAATCCGTTTCAAACTATAATGTGAAATTAATCACATTACTTCCCAATCTCCTAAATACCATTATTAACTCTAATTAGTATTTTATTCCATCCGGTACATTTAAATCCCTATTTGTGTACCGAATTTACTCCTAATGTGAGAAATTTTTACATTTTTCATATAATTACATAAATTCAAGTTTTCTTATCAGATTTATTATATATCCCTATTATTTATATAATATCAATTTTTATCATAATATTTTCTATTTATTATATTTTCAAAAATTACACATTATGCATTATTGCATATTATGCACATAATGCATTTCTAATATTTCTATTACCCTAATTACCATCTCTAAATAGTAATTATTATTTCAAAATGTCTAAATCCATCCTAAATCAGATTTTACTCCAAATTTCCCTAATTTACAAAATTAACTATTTTTCTTATTACTCATTTACTACATAATTAACCTAATAATTACATCTAACACCCTAAATCCTACAAGTATCATACACCATCAGATTTCAACATCCTAAAATATCTACTTATTCACTAAGTCAGTAATTAATAATTTAATTACTTAATTAATCTTAAATTACCCATTTTATGCCTCATTTTAGGACCTAAAAATTATCTAAAAATTTCAAAAATTAATTTTTAAAAAATGGCTTCATAGCACTGTTCTATATCATCTGAGTAATCTACACAAAAATTTTGGGCTTGAAACTACACTCCTAAGGTCATTTATTTCTAAACCGAAATGTGCTTGGTTTTGCACGATTTCTTAGGGATCATATATTACGGAACATAATTTCATCAAAATAATATTTTTTCTACAAACTACATACAAAAATATCCTAGAATAACAAAATTCATAATTTTCTAATTATAGTTACTATTTTTACAAAATTACACAAGATTCGGGCTGGAAATCGGACTCACCGATTTGGGTGGCTTCGGCCACCGCGGGCCGCCGTGGCCTTATCGGCCGGCCTGGGCGCTGCCACCACCGTGTGGTGGTGGTGGCCGTCCACTCCTAGCTCCTCGTTTGGTGTGGGTTCCTTTTAAAATCTTTAACTGCACAATTTTTCTTATTTTTTTTTTATTTTCTGGATTTTCTCTTGAATTTTCAACTCTCTCTAATTTTCTCTGATTGCCAACTATCCAAATAAGTTCCTGGATTTTTCCTGCTATTTATAGGGTTTTAGTGTAATTATTGTGCATTAATTTGATGGGATTTTGCGCCAATTCCTTGATTTTTGGCTTTTTGTTTGTCCAATTCTTATTGGATAATTTTTCCTTTTCTGATTTGAACCTGCCACGACCTGATCTTGCTTCAGTTATCCACTTCTAATTTTTTTCTGATTTTTCTATAATTATTTTGTATTTTTCTTTAATTATTTACTTAGTTTTCGGCCTATTTCACTAATTACGCGTATTTTTATCCACACGTAAATACATGTAGGGTACACGTGAACATTCTTAAATATTATTTTGGTCATTCTAAAATTTTTAGTATACATATAATCTATCTCTAATAATTTATTAGTTATTATATTACACTTTTCGCCTTTTCGGTAATTAGCAGTTATTATGCTTAAAATTTGAAAATTTTATAGTCTCCTATTTTACTACTTATTTTCTTAAATTTAAGTTTACAGGGTCATTTTTATTAATATTCTTCTCATTAGTTTATAATTTGGGTTTGATCGGATCTTTTAACCGATTGCCCTAAACCTTAGGTTCTAAGTTCAATCCTACGGTTACTTGGCTGAACTTTGGGGCTTACAATAAGATAATCCGAGTTGCAAAGAGAAGTGTTAGAAGAGGCTCATTCTTCGGCTTATTCAATGTGTCCTAAGGGAACTAAAATGTATAAGGACTTAAAGAGTCATTACTAGTGGAGAAACATGAAGCGGGACATAGTAAATTTTATTTCTCAATGCTTAACCTACCAGAGGATTAAGTTTGACGACAAGAGGCTAGTGGGTGAGTTGCAGTCTTTATCGATACCTGAATGAAAATGGAAACACATAATGATGGATTTTGTTATACACCTTCCAAAAATCAAGGACAAACATGATGTGATTATGACCAAAACTGCTCATTTCATACCAATCAATACGGGGTATAAAATAGAAAGGTTAGTTAAGGCTTATGTTAGGGAAGTGGTTAGATTGCATGGTGTTCTTGTGACAATCACTTTAGACAGTAATACTTTTTATTATGCCACTATTTAACTGAAATAACATTCTATCTTTAGGGGAAGTGCTTTAGGTGGACCTTTACTCAAGCATTGAAATTTGGTGCTTGTCTTGTTATTTGGTTGTCACTCCATTTTAAAGATTTTAATAAGTTAGTAGAATTTTGATTTACAAACACTATCATGTCTCGCCTATTTCATTTTCACTCCTATTTAATTCTTTTGATTGTTCTAATTTATAAACACTATCATCATTATGGTTATTGAGTTCATATTTCATAATTTCTCTTTATTAGTTTCCTATCTAAGTCCTTTTGTTAGTAAACAAAGATTTAACATGTGTTTATGACAACAAAATGATTTTATAATATTTTTTTTACATTATTATTACATAATATTAATTTGCCAATTATTAACTCCCTAATTTATTATTTGATAACAAGTAATTTCTACGTAAGTTTTGTCCATGGATATTTGATTTAACTTTGCTTGTTTGATTTATTGTTTCTAGTTAAGTAGATATAAATATCATTCATTTACATTTTATTAATTGTCATTAACTTGATGTTTCCATCCTTAAACACTTTTTGTGGAGGTTGTAAACGTTACATAGTGTTTATATTAATATTCTTCCTTTCTTTTTTTTTTTTCATTAATAATGATATTCTTTATTTTACCATTAATAGTATTTGTACGTTAGTTCACAATTTTTGGTCAATTGGATTTAATATGCGCTACTGATAACTTAATATTTTACTACTTTTCCTTTCTATATTTACTATTTTAACATCCTTCTATTTTCTATTTCATTAATTATTAGTCAATGGAGGTTTAATACATCTTTTTGAGTTTCTACAACATAAAGCTTATAATTTTACAAGTTAGTTAATATCTATTTTATTATCACATCTTATAAAAGTAAAAGAGCTTAAAAATTAGAGATTTCCGGTCTACCCCTCTACACACACATACACATATAATTTTCTTTGTTATTTCAGAAGACACTACTTCTATTTCACTTCTTGATAAGCAAAACTAAATTTCATTGACATTTATTATCTCCAACGAATTATATAATAAATACCAAAATAAATATTATCTCGGAAGTAATCATATATATATATATATATATATATATATAACTCTAACTAAATAATAACATTAATAAAATAACTCTATATAACTACAAACCAATATTATAAATTTACTTATCGGGTCATGCCTAGCTCATATCCTACCCCTCTCATAATCTCACCGTCTTATTGATTGGTTGCTTAATTAAAGATTCATAATCTATGCACTAATACCATTTTAACTATAATGCCTCAGTACGTAGAATGCTACAGCTTGTCATATGTCCTTAGTAGCTAGTGACATGTCAAGTGTAATATTCTACTAAAAACTTCATTAAATATATGCTACAATCTCCAATTAATATCAAATTTAATCTCTACAAAAAGAAATAAAGAGGCTATTATCTAGGTAAATTTCATAAAACTTTGAACAAGAATTTACTAAGATTAATATGGAAATTAAGTTATCTAATTCCAACACTTCCTCACAATTATAATTCTAACCTTCGCTCCCCAACCCGATAATCTAGTGAATATCTTTAAAGTTAACAAATTTTGTAATTTTTTCTTAAGTGCTTACACCTGAAAAATAAATATGGGGTGAGACGAAACCCAGTATGGAATATACAAACACATGTACATAAGTAGACAAAAATGATCACATCACATATACACTCGGGATAAGTAATAAATATGCATCAAACACCAATTTATTATCTTTTCTTTTAGGTTTGCATACCGTACAGTTTAGACTTATATGCATTTAACTCTAAACTTAGAGTAACTCATGGCTTTGATCAAACAAAATATAGAAGTACCATATAGTATTGGTGTGGGTCCTTCCCAATACCTTAGAAATTAAGAAAGGTCCTAAGTCTACCCCGAATAATTTCCAAGTGCAACTCCACTAAGTACTGCATTGCACAAGGATTAGCGGGGTGCCATGCAGAGATCATCGGTCCTCCTAATCTATTGGGCTTAGGCCTAGCCAAGCACATGCAATACACAAAATTAATGCCAATTAATTAATTAATTTCAGTTAAAATATCTAAGCTTAACAACCACAAGCAATAAATAAGTATCCTGTACTTGAAACTTAAGAATGGTTGGTAAAATCTACGTTAGAGATCCTTTCAATATCAACACATGTGGTACAAACATAGAGATAACAACTTTTAAAATTGACTTCCAAGTTTCCTTATCCAAGCTAAGTCCTCTTCTTTATCTTACTAGATTCTTGCATCCATGCTTAACACTACTTAAGGTTTTGGAATCAAATTTAGACTTCTAAACTAGCTTAAAACTGATTAGGTTACACTTTAGGAGTGTAAAAAATAATAAATAAGAAGAAAGAGAGAAGATATAAGTCTACGCGGATCTTGACCATAAACTTAGCTGTGTTTCCTCAACTTTGCGCCATAGCAAGAATACACCTTGGATCATAACCATGAATGTTGGTTGTGATCATCTCAACAACCAATTCTTTCATTTCCCTTGCATATCCTTCACTCTAATACTTGAGGAGATCACGGTCCTAGGTCGTGATTCTCCTTCTTCAAAATTCACAACTCCAAAACACTATTTCTCACACCAAAACCTCATCACCATCACAACCCGTTCTCCTTATCAATCTTGTCAAACTCTCGAACCTCAACAATATGAATTTCTCTTCATATTTAACATTCAAATATTTATCAATTATCAGATTTGTAATCCTACCTTTCTCCTTTCAACCAGCATAACTAGATCTAAATACCAATTCTATAATAAGAATAAAAGAAATATACGTCATTCTTACTTTTAAATTTGGAATTCAACACACTCTTAGAAATCGTAGTTCACCATAATTTGTCACACTAGATTCGCTTTTTCTCCATGCCCTAAATAGAAGAATGAAGCTTGAAACCCAAAACCTTATAGATATATGGAAAACTATACTATCTTGCCTTACCTTGAAATCATTCCTTAAAAGCGCGTGAATCATTCCTTAAAACCTTATAGACATGTGAATTGGATGCTTATTCTTGAGAATTTTCGCATGGGAGATCTATTTCGAAATAAAAGCTTATGAATTCTATTTGTCTTTTACTAATATTGCTAAGATTTGTCGTAGTTTAAAAGAAATTTAGAAATCTTGACAACATGATACCCAAAAGGAATTAAACCTTTAATTGAAGCTTACCGTGATTGTTAGATGCTTAATGGTCCACGCTAAAGAGATGTCAATGGAGTTATGTTTTGAGTGGCTGATTGAGAGAAAAGAATTAAGGATTAGGATTAAGGATTAAAAGGTTTTTTTTTTTTATTTGTAATAGATAGGGTTTGTGAGTATATTGAGTTAGACTATAATACTTTTATCTTTTATGACTCATTAATGCTTGTTATTGTTCTATTGAATGACTACACTATGGAAGGGCAAAAAGTTAAGAGATCTCTAGGTTTTTTTTTTTTTTTTAAATATATGTATATGTATGTATGTTGAGCTAATATCATAAATGGTAGCTAAATTTTACCAAAATATGCAATTTACTACCTGTAGTTAAGAATAACCAGTTTACTATCTAATCTAAATTTTCATTATCATTTTTAATATAGAAACTAATTCTATTAAGTCCATTTGTTGACACAGATATAAGGACAAATTAGGAACTAAATGTTCAGGCTATCTTAAGGTTAGGGGGTAGTTTGTAGCTACCTGTAGGGAGTTGTGAGAATGCATATTAGGTGGATGTCAGCTACCCCTCAGCCTTGGAGTGGCCAAAACAACTGTTTAAGGCATAGGGCTACGATCCACTTTAAAAAGTGGGTGGTTTGACTTACTAGTAGCTGTGAGTCAATTTTTTATTCATATTTATACCCTCATTAGCAAACAAACTTAATAAAGTTATTTCATGTAGCAAAAATGACCATGAATACTTCAATTGGATAGTAAATTGATATTCTCAAAGTACCGGTAATAAATTACATATTTTGATAAAGTGTTGGTTCATTTGTGACATTAATTCTATGTATATATGTCAAAGAGCTGATGTAAGTTAGAATGCATGTGATAGAACCCACGCTTAGGGCTTATATACTCAATAATGATATCGTTGGTCATAACTCATTTGTCCTATTGACTTGGTGACATTAACATGGCTTTTTACCTCAATACCTCTTAAAATTAAGATCCAAAAAATGCTTTTTTATTAAGTTCAACTTATAATTTGTTTCAATATTAACCCTCTTTTCTAGTAAAATACAACAATATTTAATTAATAAGGTAAACATCTAGTAGCAGGTAAATAGAGATTAATGTCCACCAAACACCAACTTGGGATATAATTATTCTCTAATTTGATGTTTTCTATCTATAGACATCTTTCATTGATCTTAGCATACTATGTTATTCTTAAATTAGTTTTTTTTTTTTAATTTGAGTATTCAAATAATAAGATAAAAAATCATCATAATCATACAAACCAAATTTATCATTTTTCCTACCAATCAACCTATAAGTTAAACTTTTCTAACTTGAAAAGCAACAGGTTTTTTTGACAGCATATCATTATTCTCATTATAATTCATACCATACCAATTAACGTTGTATCGTATTTTGTGAATGTCGTTTGAATAAGTTCATAAAATTAGTTAGATTATTAGTAAATAGTTATAATTAGTTGAATTAGTTAATAAATTAGTTGCTTAAAGGAAATAGTATAAATAGCATTTTATAATAGTAAAATGTATTCATTTAGTTCATAAATAAAAATGATGAAGGTTTATTTTTAAGAATCCTCTTTAGGAATTTGCCTTTGACTTGGATTAAAAATGATTTCATATTTTTTTAGATTTATTCCTCATAATTGAGCCATGCGAGATCCTGATATTTATTGCTCTCATCACATATTCGAAGTCATGGAAAATAATTAATTGTAAAGAAATTTCAAGGAAATTTGAATGCTCTAACAGCTACTCACTACAAAAATTTGGTATAATAGAGACTAATTATTAGTAGTAATTTTTTAGAAGTATTCCATTTGATAATTAAGTGTAGTAATTATTTTTAACTATAGTAGTAAATATAAGATACAAAGGCTCTTCTAAAAAATGCTAGTTAATGATGGTTATTAGCAGTATTTTTGAGTAAGAAAGGAAATAATAAATTTGGGCATAAATGTAAATGCAAGGCCTCTCTTTGACTTCTCTCATCATAAGATTCATTCTTTTTCCTAATCTTTCCTTTTCATGGTGAATTCTCCCTTAAAAAACTCCTCTTTATCCATTCTTTCTCTTCTCCTCTCCAAAAGTAAACCTTCCTTCTCTCTCTACATTTCACTCTCTCTCATTAGCTCAAGGTTCTATATATAATTTCTCTCTTTGATTTCATCTGTTTGAAATTAGTTTTTTCTATTGCTTTACGAGATATATGAAGGAAAATGTTCTTAAGCCATTGTTATTCTTTAGTGAAATCGTGTACTTAAGCTAAAAGCTAATTAATTCGAACTTTTTTTTTATCATTGTATTCATGTTTTTGACTCTTGTTCTTTGGTAGCCATTGAAACCCTAGATTTTAGGTTACTTATGTCGAGTTAATTGACTAATTGCAAAAAGAGCAAAAATTTCAATTTTATTTAAAACTTACAAATTGGTGCTATTGCTAGTGAAGTGTCTATAAGAGAGGTTAGTTGTAGGGAGTTTCATGATAACACTTTGAGGGTGAAGCTTAAAGCTATGGTTTTAAGCTTATGTGTGGCTAAGTTATTCCATAGAGAGCCATTATTGAGTCAAATTGTGTTGAAGCTTTTATGTTTAGAATTGCTATTGTTGAAGATAAATAAGGGTTTAAGAGAAGTGAACATGTTGTTAAGTTAGATCCAAAGAAAGACATATTAAAGTTTTAAGATTTTGTTCATGGATTAGTAATTTAGGCTAGCTAGTGTTATTAGGTCGAGTCATGAGCCATTTGACTAATAGGTGGGCTTGCTATATTAGCCATATTAGCTTCATTAATTTGCATCATTTTAATTATAGTCGTAGAGTACTAGTTGCATACATAGTTGTAACTGTTAGGTTAGGTGACCATCTTACATGCTTGTTGGGCTCCAAGAGACCAATCAAGCAAGCATGAACTCCCATGTTGTCTACTTTGACTGCTCTGCTTTGCTGTATTTTGCTTTGGCTAACTTTACCATGCTATGTTTGCTTGGTTAGTTTAGGCCGACTCAACTAGGTTAGGTTGGCTCAGCTAGGTCTGCTCATCCAGGATTTCGGAACTTCAAGATTACTTTCTTATGCTTTATTTACTAGTTTACCCTTATATTTTATTTTATATTTATGAAATAGCCACTAAGGCACCCTTTACTTTATTCTATTTATGTAATTGCTACTATGTATAAATAGTCCATACTTGTAGGGTTTTAGATATATCATACTTATGACATGAATGAAAAACCTTTGAGTATTTCTCTATGAAAACTCTCATATCTTGCTCTTATTAATCCCTTTAACAAGGGTTGTGTCAAGTAACCTTAATTAATACTTTCTACTTAATATCGAAGTAAATATTAGGTCATGTAATGTTTATTTTGTGCGTCATATCCTCATGGGCAGCTCACGAATTTGTTGGACTCATTTCCATCTTTCTTTCTTCGATATCTCGGAGGACCCACTTGATTTTCTACGATAAGATCTAGTGATAATTGAGCTCGTAGGAACATCATATAATCTTGGTAGCAAAATAGAGGTACGATGATGGGAAGAGTTGATTTACTGATTTGTGTTATATCACTAAGATTTCTTGGCTAGAGAGTTTAATACATGAACAAATTGTTGGTATTTGAAGTAATTTCTAGGTATTATACGTTCTTACTACGCGTAAGTGAGAAATAAATGGCTATTGTGAAATGTAGAGTGGCTTCGATGAGTTTGAGTGGAGACAATTTGCTTTGTTGGTAAAAGTATGATAGTGGGACTAGTGTCTTCGTGTAGTTATAGTAGCTTTACTTGGAAAGTGGAAGAGATTAGTAGGTTTTGTTTAGTTGTGTTTGCCAACATTATAGTTGTGGTTATTGGTGTATGTGTGTGTCTTGCAAAATGCTTGACAACGCAACAACAATTTGTAGCTATGATTTAGAAACTTGAAGTGTTGATACTACCATGTGTCACACCTTGTGATGGAAATTTTCCTATCTTATTTTGTTAAACACTTCGAGTGTGCATTGGTGAAGGAAGTAGTCGGTCGTTGTAGAGAATTAAAGGCATTTTAATTTGAGGCTTCTTGGAGTTTTTTGGTGGGTATTGTTTGTGTGCTGTGTATTGATTTATTTATTGCAAATAAGGTTATGGGTGTATCGTGTCTACCTTTACTCTATTATTACTCTCTTTATTGTAACTTTCCTTTTATGAATTGAAGAGGGTATTATTGTGTTGAGTAGTCATGGTCATGTCTACGCATAGTTGTGTACTAATAGTAGTGTCATGGTCTGGCTTGTACAGTAGCGAGTGTTTGCTTGTTTATGTTTTTGGGTTTTATAGTATCAGAGTTGCAATGTGTTGTGTGTGAACTTGGAAATTTGAGGTCGTGAAATTGTATATGTGGACTGTGAGTATTGAATGTTAGTCGAGTGGTGTCTAGTTGTAAACAATTGCTTGGCGATTTAAGAAGTAATGAGAGTTAGTTACTTTAGGGGTTTGAGTGAAATTTGAGTTGAGCTTCTCGGAAGTGTAGTAGTAGTTGATTGTGTTGCTGTAATCCATGTTGTCTACTCTTCAAGAAAAGTGTTGAGTAATTGTACTTTAACGTTAACCAGTTGATTCGTTTTGACTATTGATCCAAGTTGCTGCAATCAAGTGAGTGTTCTATTTACTTGTTCTTGAGCTATTGTGTCATGCCATACTAAAGTGATAGGTATAGTTTCTAATGAATGCTATAATTGAATTGAGTGTATGTTGTCCTATATTTGAGATTGTTAAAGCTACAGAAAATTTCAAACTAAGCTGTATAGTGCAACTTGAAGCTAGTAAATTGAAATTTTTTTGAACTGCGCTTGATCCAAAGAACACTTCGTGCTGTTGTTGTGAAGTGTATATGTGATTTAGGTGTGTCAAGTGAATTTACTTAGTAGGTGTTTAGCAGTAGTGGGAAGCTATGTTGTTGTTAAAGGGTGGTGAAGTAGTGTGTTGTGATATTGTATTGTCCTGTTATAAATAATTGTTATTGAGTTGTGGAAGTGGGCATTTGAGGAACTTTTTTTTGTCCAGCTTTTAGTTGAGTGCATGTGACAACACTGTATTGTTGTACGAGAAGTCATGTTGATTTAATTCTACTGCCATGAATTCAATACATTGTTGAATTGTTTTAAATGTACTTATCCGAGCTGTTTTGTACTTTAAGTTTGTCATACTGCTGTGACTCGTGTTATTGTGTTTAAGTTGAGTCCGAAGTGTGTATTTTGTGTGTAAGAGTACTGAAGAGGAGCTGTTAGACTGTTGTGTCCGAATAGCTGTTGTTCTAACATGAAGTGCTACAGTGAGGAAATCAACTACCGAGCTATTGCATCCAAGTTATTGCTGAACTGAATTGAAAGTGAATATGCCAAACCACTGATCAAAATATGGCAGCGAAAAAATTTTACTTTGATGGAAGACTTCAAGAAAATGCCATATTATTTTGGGTTAGTGATTATCCTATAAACTTTATCTCTGAAGTTGTAGTTGGGAGATTTTGCTACGTAACTACAAATCACTGAAGTCCTTATGAATTTTCCTATAATGACAAGGTAATTCCGGTTGCTAAGCAGGCAAAGATAGCATTCTCTTCTAATAAATTTCAAGATGAGGTCTTATGTGATGTAGCTAATATTGATGATTGTTATATGTGTTTGGGAACTCCATAGAAATCATGTCGTGATATGCACTATCACCCATTAGGGCATACTTATTCCTTCTATGATAAAAGGCGATTTGTAATGCCTTGCAACCCCCAAGAAAGAATTGAAGAAGGTCTATTAAGATTTTCATTTAAAGGTGGAGAGTTGGAATACCTTTCAAAACATCCTAGGAAGACCAGGTCAAATCACAACTTATTGCCTATGTTCCCGATGTGATTCCATTACCAACCATCCATTGATGGGATTATCTAGGATTGGTGAGAGTCATAGTAGTCTTGTGCTCGCAAGATTTTATAGATTACTTGTTGATATTTATTGTGGTCATCATGATGGATATTTGTAATGGGGTTGTGTTATGCTCGTACTTAAGAATCTTATGTTCTATCGGTGGAGAAAAGAAGACTTGAGTGGTGAAAGAATTAAAGGGGTAGAAGTGGATGAGATGGAGGAATGGGTTGAGGCCATTCATGTTTAGGTACCCTGAACTCCTAGCTTGATACTTGAACTAGAAATTGTGTTGTTCCCTATTATTGATGGTTGCTAGAGTTATTTGAACATAATTGATCGGATACATGATGAGTGGAAAGAAGGGGCTTCAGTAGGGAGTTTGGTTGACTGTGCCCATGTTGAGTGGAAGGAGCTAAGGATGATGCCATCATTGATCTTGGATACGAGTTATCTCTGTATCACTTTATTTGGTTTTTCCAGGTTGGTATTTAACTTAAGTAGATTTTGGAGTAAGCGAATGGGGAGTTTTAAGTTGAAACTTTTTCAAGGGAGGGGTGATGTTGGGTTCCAGGAGATTGATAGAGTAAGCATGAACTCTTATGTTATCTACTTTGACAACTTTACGCTACTCGCTCTGCTCTATTGTTCTCTTCTATTGCATTCTGCTCTACTTAACTTTATTGTGCTCTGTTTATTTTGCTAGTGTAGGTTGCTTTGGCTAGGTTAGGTTGGCTTGGCTAGGTTAGGTCAGGTCAACTCGGCTAGTTTAGGCTGGCTCAGCTAGGTCTGCTCATCCAGGACGGCGAGACTTCAAGATTACTTACTTATGCTTTATTTACTAGTTTACCCTTATATTTTATTTTATATTTATGAAATAGCCATTGTGGCACTCTTTACTTTATTTTATTTACGTAATTGCCATTATGTATAAATATTCCATGCTCGTAGGGTTTTAGACATATCACACTTATGACATGAATGAAAAACCTTTGAGTATTTCTCTATGAAAACTCTTATATCCCGCTCTTATCAATCCCTTTAGCAGGGATTGTGACGAGCAACCCTAATTAATACTTTCTGTGTGATATTAAAGTAGAGATTAGGTTGTGTAGTGTTTATTTGGTGTGTCATATCCTTATGGGTAGCTTATGAATTCGTTAGACTCATTTCCATCTTCTTTTCTTCAATATCTTGAAGAACTCACTTGATTTTCTATGGTAAAACTTAGTGATAATTGAACTCTTAGGCACATCAATACCTTTAAAAAAGAATATTCTAACTACTTACAAGGGGAACTCATTACATATATAAGTATTGTTTGGATGTACGTAGGAAAAAATGGATAAAAAAAATTCTCTCTAAAATGTGATTATCTTTTGAAAACCCTCAACTTGCTTACTATCTATTAGAGAAAAAAGAAAGAATTTTCCCATTTTACTTTCTTCGGTAAAATTTTGTTTCATTTGCACCAAGTGGCATCAAAGCTTCATCCACACTAATGCTTGGAGCTCAAGATTCTTATCACATTAATGAAGTAGTTAAAGCTGCTATGAAGGAGCACATAGATAGGATTAGTCAATGGGTGAAGATGTTTACTAAATAGTAGAAGCAACAACAGGATTACATGAAACAATAGTTCAATGAATTTAAATAACAACAAATTGATCATACCTCTTCTTCCAATCATGCTCAATTTGACAAGGGAAAAAGGATTTAAGAACCTATAGACCCAATGCTTATTAGTATAAGTAATGTGGTTGACTCCAATTATCAAGCACCTATTCAAAATGCAATTTTGACTTTCCAGTATTTCAAGATGAAGACTTGACAACTTAGGTGTCTAAATTTGAGCAATATTTTCCTATGGACAATGCTCTTGAAAAATGGAAGGTGCGGATTGTTGTCGTGTATTTGGAAGATAAGCCATGGTAGTGGTGTTATTCATAGTTTGAAAATTGAAGTTAGAAATGAACATGTACTTGAAAAGAGTTGCTTGTTGCTATGCTAGAAAGATTTGGTGAATAAGCTTATGAGGATTTGACAGCAAAGATAAAGGAATTGCACTAAACAAGAGCATTACAAGATCATATGGATGCATTTGGACAACTCATAACAAAGGTACAATTACATGAGTTTGCTCTTGTAAGTTTTTTCATTTGTGGCATACGTCCTAGTATACAATATCCCATCATGATGTTTAAACCTCAAACCCTCCACATAGCCTTTACATTAGCCAAATTACAAGAAGCCTTACTCTTACTTTCCAAAAAATACCTTCAATGCAGCTGCAACTACAACACAAAATATCCTCAATTATTTTCCTTCCACTACTAAAACCAATTCTACACTCAATTTCTAAACACAAACACAAAAATCCAACATACATATCTCACCAAACTTCAAAGTTTCACGCAAAATTGCACCTGCAAAATTAGAAGAAAAAAGACATAAAAAAATTTTCTTTTAGTGTGATGAACCATATACCTTAAGTTGCAAATGCAAAGAAAAAAAAAATCTATCTGGTATTAGTGGAGGTTGATTGTGAGGAAGAACCATATATAGTTGATGCCAGTGAGGAGTTAAGAGTTAGATGAAGAGCTTAGTAAATTGATTTTAAATGCACATAAGGGGAGCGAGGGTATTGATAATGGAACTATGAGATTGAGTGGTTTTTTTTTTTTTTTTTTTAAGTAGATTAAATACACTAGTGGACATTAGTAGTTCACTAAATTTTATAGATGAAGGATTGGTCAAAGGGATAAAATGTGCCTTAGTTGGAATTACACCTTTCAGTTTTACATTAGTTGATGGAACTACCGTTTATTGTAAATTTAAGATTGAATCCTTCTCTTAGGTAATGCTAGGAATCAAGTTTGCTGTTGAAGTATACTTACCATAATTGTCTACATGTGATCTTATATTAGGAATTCTATGTCTAACTTCACGTAGCAAGTGTTTGCACATGATGAATAGTAATACGTGTGTTTGCACATGATGGATAGCAATACGTGTTGATAGGAGGGAAAGGAACTCTGCATGTAATTAGTGACAATAATCTCTTTAAGCTTTTGTCCACTAGTAATATACTAATGTATGTCAAATGTTAGGTAGTTTATGATGTGGAATGGAAAATTATTATATGTGTTGAGGTTAACTTACATCCACTACTAATAGATTTGTTGGAAGAATATTATGATATTTTTGAAGAGCCTCGTAGGCTCCCTCCTTGTTGCACTTTTGATCATAATATAAATTTGCAAGATAACATTAAAGTGGTGAATTTGAGGTTGAATAGGTGCTACTTTGTATTGAAGAATATACTTAAAAACATGGTAAGAGAAATGTTGCGTAATAGGGTTACTCGATCAAGTCATAATCCTTTTACTTCAGTGGTGGTCTTAGTTAATAAAAAGGAGGAACTTAGATAATTTGATTAGACTTTAGAGAACTTAATAAGTTAATCACTAAGGATAGATTTCCCATTTCTAACATTGAGGATTTGTTTGTTTTCAAGTTAGACTTACGTTTGAGTTACCATCAAATATGAATGCATGTTGATGATGTGTTTAAGATTGCTTTTTGAACACATAAAGGCCACTATGAACTTTTAGTCATCTCTTTTGGCTTGACTAACAGCCCATCCATTTTTCGAGGATTAATGACTAGTGTTTTTAAGCCATATTTGAGAAGGTTTATATTGGTGTCTTTTGACAATATATTGGTTTATAGTGCTAATTTAGGAGTGCATAGGAATCATTTAAGACTTGTCTTTGACATTCTAAGAAAGGAGAAATTATTTCTAAAGAAGAGTAAATATTCTTTTAGATTTATAAAGATTAAATATCTTGGGCACATTATAAAAAAGTAAGAGGTGGCAACCGATATGAAGAAAATTGAAGCTATCATTAAATTGCCTATACCTCAAACCCTTAAGCAACTAAGAGGGTTTCTTGGGCTTACTGGTTATTACTACTAATTTATCTAGAATTATGGGGTGATATCATCTACATTTATCTAATTACCTTAAAAAGGATCAATTTCGATGGCAAGGTAAGGCCAATGTGGACCTTAAAAAACTGAAAACAACCCTCATTACTTTTTGGCCTTGAAATTACCAGACTACAAAACTTTTGTAGTAGAAATGGATGTAAGTGGGAAACGGTTAGGAACCATCCTTTTACAAGATAGGCATCCTGTATTTTATCTATAGCTATGGTTTTTACTAGAGTAACAATGCCTTCATTGTTGAAAGAGTTGAAAAATGGTTGGTTTGAGAAGGAGGCTATCAAGATGTCATTAAAAAGTTGTAGGATAGAAAAACTCATAAAAATTTCACTTTTGATAAGGAGCTACTGAGGAGGATGGGAAGAGTAGTAGTTGGACCTAATCTACCACTTAAATTGAAAATTTTAAAGTTCTATCACAATAGAGTGCTTGGAGGGCATTTGAGAGTGTAGGCAACTTACAAAAACTTAACTTTTTTTTTTTTTTGGGCCAAAAGTGGAGAAAGATGTTGAGTAATATATAAGGGAATGTGATGCATGTCAAAGTCATAAATATGAAAATATAGTTTCCATTGGATTGCTATAACCCCTGCTTGTACTAGAAGGATGTTAATATGGATTTTGTTGGAGGGATTCATAAATCTCATAGGAAAGAGGTCATAATAGTGGTTATTGATTGTTTTAGTAAATATGATCACATTATTGCATTGAGCCATCCCTATACTACCTTATAAGTGGCATAAGCCTATTAGATTATGTTTACAAACTCTATGGACTGCTCGATAACATTACAAGTGATTGAGAACCTATATTCATGAGCTCTTTTTAGGGTGAATTTTTCAAGTTACAAGGAGTGGAGCTTAGACTATTTATGGCATATCATCCAAAAACAAATGGTTAGACCAAAGTTCTCAACAAATGCATAGAGACATATCTATGATGCATGACTAATGATCATCCAAAAAGATGGAGTCAATTTTTGGGCTTAGCTGAATGGTGGTGTAATACTAATTTTCACACTAGTGTTTTGAAGACTCCATTTGAAAGTTTGTATGGGTATCCTCCTTTGATCTACCTTCTCTATGTTGAACTTAGGATTCATTATTTGATTTTGATAAGAACAAAACAAAAAGTGTATAATTAAAGTTGTTGATTTTGATGAGAACAAAACGAAAAGTATATATTTAAATATGTTGTTTTTGAAGAGAACAAAACAAATGGATGATTAAACTAAGTATTATTTGATTATATTGAGGTAATTGAATAATATTAATTAATTTGCTTAATGATTAAATATACCAATTATCTCTACAAGAAATTTAATCTTTTGAGTGGTGATTAAATGATCTTGAAGTTAGATTGCAAAGAGTATTTGTTTATTGTGTACTAAAAGAATTTTCAAGTGATATTTGATCTGCTGGGTTGACGGCTCAAGGAAGAACCAGGCTAATGGTATAAAGCCTTGAAAAACATAAAGAAAAGCTTACTGGCCTGAAGGAGCTGGCTTGCCGGTTATCATGTTAGTAGAGTATTTTGTTACTGGCTTGTTAGTAGTGTAAGATATTGGCATGCCAGTAAGTCTGATACAACTAGTCGTTGGAGCATTTAATGTATTGTAATAGGAAGAATTGAATAGGATGATATAAATGCTTAATAACCCAACTAAGGATAGTAAAGAACAGATCTTTTACTGCAATATTTCAACATTCTCTTATATTCTTATTGTCTATAATTCTCATTGTCTCTTATACCATAAATTGCTAATATTTAGAGAGATTTGAAGTGTAGTGCTTGTGAGCTATTAGTGGCAAAGTAATGAGAGTTAAAAGCACTATAACAATCATTCTTGAGATTGAGTTTTGTGTTGTGAGTTGAGATTGTGATGTGAGTTGAGATTGTGAGTATGAAACTTGTGTAATTAAGTTTGTGTTTGTGTAGCTCTTGGAGCTTAGATTAAGAAATCAATAAAGTGGTGTGAAGTCCTCAGTTGAAGGCATTGTGCGTCTATGGAGATTAGGGGGCAGTCCGAACTCTACGTTATATCCGGGCTAGATCTTCTTTATCCTTATTTCTTTTAATTTTTGCACTTATTATTGTTTTGTTATTACTTTGATTACTTTTATTATTGTATTTAGTTGTTTATATCAAAAAAGAATTTCAATTTGTCCTTAAAACCCAATTCACCCCCCTTCTTGAGTTTAGCCTAGTGTTCTTCACCCTATGCACCTGGTGGCTCTAGGAATTCTACTCTAAGTACTATATTATGGAGTAGGGAATATATCATTCAAATGCTTAAGTTTCTTATGCGAAGGGCTCATAATCGAACGATACAAAAGGGAAAGCATATTTAAGATTGGATTTTGTTGAAGCCATAACCCTATTGATATAAGAGCTTGAAACCACATCAGACATTAGATATTATAGGCCATTCAAGGTGTTGGATAAGATTAGGGATAGTAACTTACTATTTAAACTTACCAATAGAAGCTCAAATGCATCTCACCTTTCATGTCTCGCAGTTCAAGAAGTATCATGGGCTACATTTAATGATTTCTCCTAATTACCTGCAGAAAACATGGAAGATGAGTTAGATCTAGAGACGATCTTGGAAAGAAAGCTAATTAAGAGATGAGGGACAACCAACTTGATGGGTCTAGTGAAATGGAAGAATGAACCATTATTTGACACAACATGGGAGTTGTTGTCTAACTTGAAGTTAAGATTTCCTTTATCTCCCTTATGGATGAGAGATTTCAAAAGGGGAGGGAATGTGATGTAGCTTTTGCATTTAGGGTTTGCTATTGTTGAAGATAAAGAAAGGTTTGGTGAAAGTGAAAATGTTGTTAAGTTAGATTTAAAGGAAGACACACTGACTGAAGTTTTAATATATTTTGGTAGAATTAGTAATTTAGGCTAGTTAGTGCTATTGGATTGAGTCATGGGCTATTGGACTAATAGATGGGCTTGCTATATTATTTATATTAGCTTTATGTTTATTTGTGTCATTTTAATTATAGTAGCATGATCATAGATGCATATAGAGTTGCAATGGCTAGATCATATATCCGTCTCACATGCCATTAAAACAGAATATTCTAACAACTCAAATGGGAGACTTATTACATATATAAATATCATTTGGATATACATAGAGAAAAATGGATGAAAAAAAAAGAATACAATTTTCTCCAAAATTTGATTGTCTTTAGGAACTCTTAGCTTGCTTATGATATTTGATTTTTTTGCCCATTTTACTTTCTTTCATGAAATTTTGTTTCATCTACACAACTTTATGGTTATAGTCATTTATAATGTTTTGGTTTTCAGAAAATAATTGAACTCTAATTGTTATTAATACCTAGTTGTATTTATAATGTGGTTTCTCATAATGTGTAGCAGCAAGAATATTCTCTATACAGTTTATGTCCTTATTTTAGTTGTTGGCTTAAACTAAGGATGAGAAGTGAGATGATTAGATAGATATTCCATGGGTAGTGAAGTATTTAAGCAAATAATTTAAAAGATAGTCCATTGATTTTGCAATGTCCTCTTATGCTATTATGGTTGAAAATTATTAGACATTATTAGGATAAGGTTAGATAAATGATTAATCTTTATGCAGTAAAGTCATGTTATGGCAACTGCTTAAAGGATTGAACTTTCTCCATAGGTGTACAGTTCAATTTTAGGTGTAAGTAATGAAATATGTGAAGTTTCTTGGATTGTCACAATGAGGTTGTTTGTCATGCATCACTTTTGCAGCAACTGGATCATTTATTAAGATTTGAAGCCATTAAATATTTTAGTATAAGGTTAATTACATTATTAAAGCATTTGAGATACTTGTGATTTGTTTCTTAGAATTTTTTTTTATGATAGGTTATAGCTCCTTTAAACCATTGTACGAAAATGGGATTACATTTCTGAAATCTTATGTTTGATTCACCATTGCTTCATCCATTACTTATCCTTATGTGTTTATATGTGCATAGATTTTAGGCTTCAATTCTTATATATTTAAGTAGTCATTATATATGTGTTGGTCTTATTATCAATGAAGTTTTTACTACATCGACTATTATGTTCAGGTTATGGTGACTGGCTAGTATCATGCACAATAATTGCTCCTTAGATAAAGTACTATATGAGGTGTTGTTAACATCTTTCCTTTGTACAAATCGAATGTATATTAACTGAGGGTCAAGCAAGAAATATCTACTATAGTATGATCTTTTGTTCAGTATAATTCTCAAATTTTCTTCATTTCTTATCCCCATACGTGTGTGTATGATGTAAAGGGTCTTACATGTGTTGCTTCATATAAAGTGTCACTTTGATTCTAGTTTTGTAAAAAGAAGCACTCTTCTCTCCTTAATGGTATTGTAAGATATGAGGGGCTATTGGCTACATCTTTGTAGAGCTTTTGCCTTTGAAACCACTATTTCAAGGTTAAGACGTCAAGTCTACCCTTAATCCCTTCCAAGTTTTTTTTTTTTAATGATACTTATGGTTGTAATAGATTTCTATTTTTTGCAAAGATACATACCTATGTTGCATTTTTGGTTGGTATAATTGGTACACTATCTTTTGTATAGCTTGACTAGATTTTCAAGGTCTTTAGTACTTTTATTAATTTCTTTAGGTACATTCTTGTTCTTATTGATCCTTTAAGGACATTTGCAAATCTACCACACTGTTAATTGGATATGCAACACATTCAAAGGCACAATTAATAAGTTGTATTTCTCCTTTCAGTTAAAAAAAAAGTGTTCATATTTATTTTTCATTTCAAGGTTTAGTTTACTTTTATGTTGCATTAGCTTTCTTTGATTCAATTTTTTGTAGTTTAGTACTTTTGTTTCCTTAAGTTTCTTTTATTTTTCAATTCATGCATTTAGGATAGGCGTGCATAAATTAAATAAAAATAAAAATAAAACAATACAGCGTATTATGCGGTTTAAAGATATGGTTGGTCTTGAACCATGTGACTTCTAGGTGCATTTCATGACTATGTCACGGTTACGAGACATGGTCATGTCTTGGATCGGGTCATGTACCACAGAGGGTTACACGATCGTGAGATACAGTTGTCTCTGATTGTGTCACGTCTAGCATAAAAGTATGGGACTCACATCCCCTTTTTCTTTCATCTAATCTTTTCCTTAGATGTAAACACACAGTAAAACACACTTACCCTCACATGCACTCGACATTCTTCCTCTCTTGGACTTTCACTCACGCCTACAAACATATACAAGAACACATAAACTCAAAGATCTCTACTACTCACGTCATTTCAAGAATCCAGTAAGTTCTTGGTCTCTCTTTTTCTTCAATTTTTCTATATAATTTACTTGGATTGAACTCTTATGCATGATAGAGTAGTTAGGATTTAAATGCTTGTTGATAATTTTTAGTGTGTGTTTATGAATTTTAAGAGATGGGTAGTGGTGTATAAGAAGAACATGATTATGTTCTTGAATTAGGTGCTATAATTACATTTTGAAAGATATAGAGTTGTGACATGATCATATCATTTGTAGTACATTGCAATAGGTGACTCTTGGATGTTTGAGTTGAAGTGTTGAACTTCATTGCTTTATATGCCTTGTTCTTTATTTTAGCACTTAGGGCTTTAGTGCTTAATCAAACATACAAGAGCTATTGATTTATGTCATTAAGGAATTAGGAGCTTAAGCATGTTTGGAATATATTGTATAACAATAGTTGTGAGGATTGCATAAAGGATTTCTCAAGAACACAACTCCATTTTGCATGCATACCATATGTTTGACAAAATTCTTTAATGAGTTATAGTGTTTATTTTCCACACTTAGTCATGATTTTTTTATCTATTTCTTTATTCTAAGTGTAGGGAAGCTCTGGTGTATTGGAAGATTTCCTTGAATCTTGTTTCCTTTTGTAGAGAAACATGGTACCTAGAGTTAAATTATAAGTTAAGAGCAAGGAGCTCAAGAGGAGAGTTTGGTTGAAGATGTTGATGATGAGGATGAAGAGTACAAAGAGGATGAGAATGATTTCATGGATAATGCCTTCGATTAGGAGGATTGTGGAGTCAATGCCTTAGAACTTTGAAGCTCACCTTAGAAATTGCATTTAATTTGGACTGCTTCAAACTTCAAACTTCTTACATTGATGAATCGTATTACTCAAATTTTCAGGAGAGTATTAGTTTTTCTTTCCTATTTTTATATCGTCTTACTTATGATTCTTTTGATTGATATATTTTCCATTATGTGACCTAATTTGTACATTGTGGACAATGTATGGTTTTAAGTGTAGGGAAGGGGATGTAGAAATTTATAGAAACTTTTGCTACTAAAGAGATCAATTTTTTTTGCATTTCACCCAATTTTATTGTTTTATTGACTTGCAATTATTTAGAAATTGCTAACTTCCACTAAGTTGAATGTAATTTGAATACTTGATCTTTAATGATTGAGTTAGATAATGTCAGAGTTGATAGGTAAAATCTTCATGAAGTAAAGATATGAGTTATATAGCCTAGAATTTTAGTATTTAGGATTAGAGCAACATCATTGATTAGGAGTTAGTCATGATTATTTTTGAAGCTTACTTTGATGTATACTTTCCTCTTAAATGACTTTAGAGTTCTATAATTCTTAGTAAACAAACAAATGAAATTTACCTTTTGAGAAACCCCTGAAATGAAATAATTGGAGGTAGAAAGTGATAAAGATGAAAAAAATAAAAAAGGGCAAAATTGGTAAGAATTCACCATGGTCCCTCAGAAGAGTGAGGTTGAATTCTACTGCCAATGTCGAAATAAGCTTAAAGAATAAATTGGTATGGATTAGCCTTGATCCCTTAGAAGAGCAAGGTTTTTTCTTGCTATCAATATAAAGGCTAAGTTGGTATGGATCGATCTTGGTTTGTTAGAAGAACGAGATCCTTTCCTGCTGCCAACATAATCATCCTTAATTAATGTGTTTAATTCAGTAAATTTGAAGCCTTCCTAACGAAAGCATGTATTAAGGGGATGATTAGAGGACGAGTGGATATAGCATGTGTTTGCTCTAAATTATAGTGTTTAGCGAGATTGAAGAGTAGGTTGTATACTTTTTATTTAAGTAGGTTAAAATTTTTATGACTCTTTCTTGATTGGCGAGATGTTAAATCTAATCTTGAGTATGAAATCCTTGATCAAATGATCTGGTTAAACCTTAATTTACATAGATGAGCTTGTGAACTCTGGTACTTTGTGTTCTTTAGACATTGGGAAAAAATATTGAATATAAGAGTTAAGGAAGTTATTTAAAGAAAATTGATTAGATTTGCAAGTTTAATCTTTCTAGGTTAAGTGTAAATTTTAGCTGGTTTCTTAGTTAATGATGTTTTTTTTTTTACTTAAGAATTCTTGTCCTAATTTTACCTTGATTTATTTGCTTGAGGACAAGCAAATTCTTAAGCGTGGGGAAGTTTGATGAGTTTGAAATTGGTTATATTTTAATTAGTGATTTTTCATGATTTTCCCTTGATATTTAAGTTTATTTTTAGATAATGATACTTAACTAACTAAAATTTTTTTCTCTAAGTTTTGAAATGATCTACGTGAGAAAACGAGAACATACAAACAAATTTCACTCAAATCGGAGTTAAAATGGTTAAGTTATGAAGGTTTGAAGATCGACAGAACTGAATGATATGATTGTGTCATTTCTAAGCGAATTTAGAGCTTATTTTCAATTACCATAGCCTAGGACAATACCAAAAGATACGATTATGTCCGTGGTCATGGCTTTTCCAACTAGCCTATTTTTTTCTCTCTTCCTATATAAGGCCTTGTTATGATTTGTTTTAGAAAGAACTTGTTGAACATGAATTAGAGAGAGCTTTTCAAGATAAGAATACTCAAGGAGCGAGAGGATCATTGAGAATTCAAGATTTAATTTTTTTCTTTAGATTTCATGATTTTCTTTCCTATAATTTTCTACTCTTTATTTTTAAATCCTTATTTTGCGATGTATAGTGAGTAGATATTTGGTATCTAGGTTTTATGGAACTTAGATATATTCATGTGATATTATTAGTATTTGATTTATTTAATTCTTTAGTCTTTTCTTGGTTCAACTATGTTTGCTTCATGATTTAGGGTATTATTTCTATGGATAGTAATATAAAGTTTGATATCTTATAAGAGAATTGAGAGATTTTTTATAATGTTAGATCTAGGCATAGTTGATGAGAGTTGTTGCAAGATTAGAGATAATTTGTAAGATTCTTATGGAATTTTGAATTAAAGCATAGAGAATTCATTATTCAATAATGTAATCTTAGATCATGCTATTAAGAAGAGATTCTAATAGGTGATTTTAGGGTTAAGGTCAATTAGCTTGAGAAAGCGATTAACTAGAGAATTCTTTCGATCAGGAAAGATTAAAGATTAAATTAGATTATCTTTAAAAAAATCACGTGTTAGATCTAGGTATAATATTGAATCTTAAATTAATTTCCAATTGAATTGCTTTCTTGTTAACTCTTAAATTGCGTTTTAGTTAATCTTTAATTTAGTTTTAGTAGTAATTTAGATTTACTTCTTTAGGTTTCTTGAAATTTAATTTGCTAGTTAGATAATAGAGACCTAGTGAGTATTAGTAGTCAGAGTCTTTGAAGGATTGACACTTAGACCTAATCTACTGTTACAATTTGATAGGGTGTACTTGCCTGACACATTAACAATCAAATTAACTTCTTAGTGATCCTAATTTCCTTATGTAGTTCTTGAGTAAACAAGAGTAGGTTAAGTTGCTATGTTAGAGATTATCGTTAGATTACTTCAAAAACTTAGTAAATGTGATGTTTCTTATATGAATAGGTTATGAGGTACTTGATTCGATTTTCGAGCAAACACTATAGTCAGGTATAGGGTTTGATTGTTGCTCATGTATGTAGAGCTAGTAAATGTTAATGAACCAATATTTGGCTTAAAAAAGTGTGTTTCATGTTCTTGGTTATGCCCTTGGGATTGGGAGGACTGGACCTTGGGGTGGTACCCCAATGATCTTAGTATTATGGTGTCATGATTGGAGTTTCACTTTGAAATGATCTGGGTAGATTAAGTATTCTTAGGTTCCTAGGGTATTGAGGAGGACCCAATACCTATACTTATATGTATATATATATATTATGTGTTGGAGTCATGAGTTACTCTAATTTTTGGGTCACTGGAACTGTATTGCTTGCCGGACCTAAATAAAGATACTAAACTGTGGTTTTTGCAATTAGTTTTATTGTTTTAGTTAATATGTGTGTGCTTGTACCTTACTGTATGAACATGCGAATGTGTTTGATACCTTATACTGGGCTTTTGCTCACCTTGTTAGGGACTCTTTTTTTTTAGATGCAGGTACAAGTCTTGGTGATTACAAGGAGTACTATAGTGAGTACGGTTATTATGGCAACGATGCTGACTTGTATTACTACTATTATGATTATGAAGATGGTTCAGTGTAGAGTGGATAGTGTTATGATACTTGTTGAAAAGAGTTGTCAAACTTTGTTTTTGTTTTTATTTTGTTACTTGGGTCATGAGGAGTCATTTGAGACTTCTTTTGTTGGTCTTAGACTGTTCTTGTTAGATCAGTTTGTAGAATTTGACTTAAGTTGCATTTATCTTTCTTGATTAGAGATTGTTTAACTTTTATTTCTTTCGAATAAAATAAATTGAAAGTTTGATCGTTATGTAAGTATGGGTGGAGTGAAGATGTTACAAGACATCCTTGAAACATTATATTGGAGTTATTACAAGAGATTGGTGACTAATGGAGTATGTGATGACATTAGCAAGTTGATTCTGGATACCTAACGTGTCAATAGATCATAGGAACACATGGTAGGCTATAATTTCTTAGGTTCCAGAGCATTACAACTTTAGAAGTAATAGAGCCTTAGGTTTTAAATCTAAATCATAGACAGTTTGGGCATGAACCCTTATAGATGTAAGTTACGATTCAAGTGTTATGATCAATCAGATTATAAGAAATGGATGGGTAACTTGTAAAGTTATGTTGAGTTTGTTTGTTTGAAATAGATCTTTGTGCTGAAGCTACTCATATTGTTTAAGTTTTAGTGATCCTTTCCTTTCTTATTGTTTGTAGTACTTTCAATTCATCTAACCCCTTCCTTTGAAACCAACTTACATCACTTTGTTCATGTGTTCTCTTCTTGTAGCATGCTTAGATGTGGTGTTACTTCTACCTTTTCCTTACATCCTCATGGCAGTAGGAACACTAATCCAAACAACATCCCTTTGCAAAACCAAAATCAACCTTAAGGGAAGAGACCTTTACCACCTTCCTAAAGCCAATTTGTCCTTAGTTAGACTCAAGCCTAACAGACTTAGGGCTAAGAGTAGTCTTACTTTCCTTAAGGCATGCCTAACCTAAACCAGACCCAGCTTCAGTACGATTAAGATCACGTTCAAATACTATGATAGTTGCTTAGGTTTTGAATTCAATGAATGGTATGATTGGGGTACTGGTATAGTAGTAGCAACAAATTTAGAGGGACATGTTGGTGATGCAGGTGAATGTTGAGATTTGGAGGTAAGATAGACAGGTTACCATAGATGTTGGTATAAGTGGTTGTACTGGTGGAAATACTTTTGATTGATTTGTGAAGATTACCCTTGGCTTCCACCTTAAGCCTAATGATCTAGTAGGAGTCAAGGAATGGATCACTGAGGTAAAGAAGTCCTTTGAAATGGCAGAGGTACCAAATAACAAGAAGATGACATATCCCACTTTCTTTTTGAAGAGTTCTATAACCCAGTAGTGGGAGAATTCTCTTAAGACAAACAAGAATATAGTTGGTCTTATCACCTATGAAGGGTTCAAAAAGTTGTTCTTTGACAAGTTCTTCCTTAACAATACCGGGGAGTAGATGGAGCTTGCATACCAGACCTTATAGTAGGGTAATTGATCAATGTCAAGTCTGAGGCAAAGCTAAACCACTTAGCCTGATTCTTGCCAAAACCAATTAGGAGAGATAAGAGGTTACGTACTAGACGAGTCACCTTTGGGTTAAAGCCTAAGCTATAGGAAGGATGGTAGGGTTTAGGGGCACATATCCTGAGACAGTTGAGTAGGCCAAAAGTGTAGAGTAGGGTATAAAAAGAAAGAAAGAGCTACTGGCTTATAGAGAAAAGAAGGCCTTAGGTAAGAGGCTTACGCCAGCTATAGATTACTAGAGATGTTCAAGAGACTTGCACTGGGCATAGTGATTAGAAAGGGTGGTAGACCACCTTTTGAACCCCTCAGGCCAATGATTTGGGTAGCCCTAATGTTAGCTCGATTACCTATGCTAGTACCGGCTAAATACACCTGTTGCTTTGAGCTACATGACATTGCAGAGTATAAATGGATACAGGGTACCTGTTTCTTATGTGGTAAGACTGGGTATGTTGGTAAGGACTACAAAGAGCTGACTTTGATGCATCAGGGTTTTTGCTTCAAATGTAGTTAGAAAGGGTATTAGGCAATAGAATGTAGAGAACTAAGAAAACAGCCCATGCAGACTACTCAACTTATTGCTACTTAGAGCATAGCCAGTATAGTTCGACCTTAGCTAAGACTCTGCTAGAGAAACCAGCTCAAGTCTTTGTACTTTAGTAATATATTCAGAGTCACGAGACCTTTGAGGTGGATACATGTTTTATTTGATACTGGAGAGTCCTGTTCTTGTATTGTTGAATATGTGGCGATTGCTTATGAATTATGTGTTGTATTTTTAGATAACACCTTAATTGTGAATATACCTTTGGGGAGTGAAACTATTCTAAGTAAAGTATGTCAGGAAGTAAAGATTTTTGTAGAAGGAAGGACTTTACCAGTCAAATTGTTAGTGCTAGACTTGTTAGACTTTGACATAATCTTGGTTATAGGCTGGTTGGCAAGATACCATGCCAATATTGATTGTCACAACACGGTGATCACTTTTGAGCCTCTAAGGGACGTACCTTTCTAGTATAGGTAGAAGATTAGAGGCTAGTTAATTGTATTGGTTATGAGTTGTGGAGAAAGCTTACCCTAGCATCCTTAAATACAAGGACTGGACAAGAGTTGAAGGTAGAACAAGTATTAGGGGTATAGGAATTCTTATATGTCTTCTCATATGATCTACCTGGTCTACCACCTAATAGACAAGTAGAGTTCAAGAAAGACTTGGTATTGGATACTAAGCTTATTTCAAAACTGGCCTACAGAGGCACTTACTAAACTTATTGAGTTGAAGAAACAGTTATAAGAGTTGTAAGATAAGGGGTTCATAAGATTGAGTTCATCATCGTAGGGAGCCCCGGTCCTTTTTGTAAACTACAGAGATTTGAATCAAGTGATGGTTAAGAACAAGTACCCACTTCCTTGAATTGATGGCCTGTTTGACCAGTTATGAATGACATAAGTATTCTCAAAGATAGACTTGAGGTTAGGTTACTATCAATTGAAAGTGACAATAGAAGATGTAGAGAAAATAGCATTCTAGACCAAATATGGGTTGTGTGAGTTCCTAGTCATGCTGTTCGGTCTCACAAATGCGCCTATGGCATTTATGGACCTCATGAACCGAGTATTTCGAGAGTATCTAGATAGATTTGTTGTGGTGTTTATCGATGATATTCTCATTTACTCCAAAAGCCGAGAAGAGCATGAGTAGCATTTAAGGATTGTACTAAGTAAACTCAGAGCAAAGAAACTATATGCTAGAGGATACGAGATGATTAGGTTTGGAGATTTTGATTGGAGAAGTAAGTGTTAGGTTGGCAAATATGTGGATTTAGCCCATGATAGTGGACATGATTAAGATGTCCTAAGTTGAAGATGAGGGTATACAAGAGATAAAGAGGAAGATGGAAGTAGGGAAGGTGATAGAGTTTACAGTGGATCTTGATGGAATACTCAAGTATAAGGGTCGATTATATGTATCAGTGAGACTAGAGTTGAGAAATGAACTGCTAAAAGAGGAACATTAGTTGGGATACACCATACACCTAAGTCGCATGAAGATGTACCAGGTACTAAAGGCACATTATTGGTGGAATAATATGAAAAGGGAGATTGTAGAATATGTGTCAAGTTGACAAACTTATTAGCATATCGGAATCAAGCACTAAAGATAAGTAAGTGAATTGTGGCCGTTATCGATTTTAGGGTGAAGATGAGAACAGGTCACCATGGATTTTATGATAATGCTACCAAAGACTCTGACTAAGCATGATGCATTTTGGGTGACTGTAGATCGACTAACAAAGTTAGTACACTTCATTCCCATTAACATTAGTTACTTGTTGGATAAGCTGGCTAAGTTATATATTAATGAAGTAGTAAGGTTGCATGGAATACTAGTAAAGATTATGTCAGTCAAGGACATATGATTTGTTGGCAAATTTTAGAGGAGGTTTTTTTTTTTGCCAAATTTTGGAGGAGTTTACACAAGGCTTTAGGTATACAATTGTAGTTTAGTACTGCCTTCCACCCTCAGACCGACGGACAGTTACAGAGAACTATACAAATTCTTGAGGAAGATGTTCGAGAAAGGATTATTTTAGAATGTACCAATTGTAGTCGAAATGGTCTTAATAAGGAATCAACGAGGATTTCCAAATATCTTATGCAAAAGAATCAACACAATATGCCTAGTCGATTGGAATTAAGAAAATTTTATCCCTATTATTACAAACATATGATTCATGGGGAAATAAAGAAATATGTTGAATCAAGTGTCTGTATGTCACTCTTATAAGTAACATGCCATGAACCTCCTTTGAGTTTTTGATTTAACGAACTCTTTTATTTTCTTAATGAAGCAAAAAAAAAAAAAAAAAACAAAACAAAAGTTGCTAACTTGAAATTATGAAAGATTTCGTTGTAATCACAACACAATATAGTAAGTAATATTAAAAGAATTTTCAGTTTTTTCTTTTGCAGTACCTTGATGTGACATGAGTGTGAAAGGGATTTAAGAATTAGTTTCTACTATGGGCATGCGTACTCTATTTTGGTGGTCGTTGGGATGGGTACTTACCTTTAATTGAATTTGCTAATAACAATAGCTATTGGGAGACTATTCAAATGGTCCCTTACGAAGCCCTATATGGTAGGAAGTGCAAATCGCCCATTCATTGGGATGAAGTAGGAGAGAGGTAGGTTCCAGGTCCAGAGTTAGTATAGGAAGTAGTAGACAAAGTGAGATTGATCAGGCAAAGAATGCAAATTGCACAAAGCCATGAGAAGAGCTACATCAATAAGCAGAGATGCTTGTTGGAGTTTCAAGTAGGAGATGATATTTTATTGAAAGTGTCTTTGTGATGCATCTCTAGGATCGTACACATGAAGGCTATACCACAATGGATAGAAATAAGAAAAAAAGAGGTTTTAGCAAATCCAAGTAGCTATAAGCTGGATATGACACACAATCAATCCTATTTGGTCTAATCCTAACACTTGATATGACACATGAATATAGTATTAGGGTTGCTTGCCACTAACTCTTGCTAAAGGAGCTAGATAAGAGTTAAGGTTAAGAGAGAATACATGGGTTACTCTACAAAGGAAATTGTAATTCAATAATGAAAGGTATGATGTTTGTGTACAAGGAAAAAGGAGGTTTATATACTAGCCCCATTAGTGTTACAAGTGTTTTAGGAAAAGAAAAAAAGGATAAGATACATAAGATTCCTTAAATATACTAAAAGGGGTAAAAATGACAAATAATATCTTGTATGGAAAAGTAGAGAATCCTTTTGGAATGTTGTGCTTAAAGACATGTGTCAAGTGGTGACTAGTGGTATGTAATGTAGCTGGTCTTACTGAAGTGAATTCTTGAATAGCTTGGCTTTTGCATGATTTAGCTTAGAAGAGGTTGGTAGGTTAGAGAATTGGGTAGACTTGATCTAGATTAAGTCAGAGCTTAGGTGTTTAGAGTCATTTGGAGCTTCTTTAGATCTGTTTGTTGGGTAGCTCAGCTTGGATAGATGTCTGGTGCTCGGTAGCTTGAAAGCTGACTTGATCACTACTATAATTTGGCACTCAAGTCGGCAAAAATCTAGAAGTCTGATATCAATGAAGGAATCCTTGTCTTGGATGGGTTCTTGAGCTAGTATATATCAGGTTAGTCCTTGTAATCCTTTAGCTTGGCTTCGTGTGATTAGTTTGAGGAGTTGATTCTTATCATCTGCTTGGGGGTTAGAAAGATTTGTCATCAAATTTGAATGGGCTTCTTGGGGTTGCTCTTCTCTGGCTTCTGTTGGGACTTCATTTGGTCAGTGTAGGATCAGGTTAGATACATTAAAGGTGGAGGAAACACCATAGTTTTTAGGTAGCTTGATTTGTTAAGCATCGTAGTTGATCTTCTTTAGGATCTTGAATAGGCCATTAGCTTATAGAGATAGTTTACTTTGTCTCAGGTGTGAAAATCTGTCTCGATTGAGGTAGATCCATACTAAGTTGCTTGGTTTGAAAGAAATAGTTCGGCGGCTATGGCTACCTATCTCTTATTGCCTTTCATTAAACTTAGCAATCTTTCTTGCTACGGACCGATGTAGCTTTTGTAAGCTGTTAACTTCGGGCTGGCTCTCTTTGACAACTATGCGAGTGTTAATCATATCTAAAGGGATAGTGGTGTTAAGGCCATAGAAGATCTCAAAAGAAGTCTTTCTAGTAGTTTTGTAGACGGTTCGATTGTAAGCGAACTCTACAACAGGTAGGCATAAGTTCTAATCTCTCAAATTCTTCCCCAATAATGGCTTGGAGTAGGGCACCTAAAGTCTTATTCACTACTTCAATTTGGCCATTAGTTTAGGGGTAGCTACTAGAGCTAAACATGAGTTTAGTCCCAAGTCTCCTCTAAAGTATCTTCCATAAATAGCTTAGAAATTTCGTATCTCGATTTGATATGATAGTCTTGGGAACTACATGTAGTTGGAAAACTTCCTAAAAAAACAATTTAACAACATATAAAGTATTATTAGTTTAGTGGCACGAAATGAAGTATGCCATCTTACTAAAGCAATTCATGACTACTAGGATCGAATCCTTCTCACTAGGTGTCTAGAGCAATAAGGACAAAGTCTATACTGAGGTTGGCCCAAGTTGAGGTCGGTGTAGTTAAGGGCATATATCCTCCCTGTAGCTCCTTCCTTCCTTTCACCCTTTTACATACATTATAACTATTGATGACCTTGTGGACATCCTTAGCCTAACTAAGCTAGTAGAAGTTCTCTCTCAATAGGTTGGTTGTTTTGGTCTCTCCATAATGGCCAGATAATCTACTATTATGAGCTTCTCTAACCAGCTGCTTACGTGTAGAGCAGTTTAGTATGCACAGTCTCTTATCTTTGAACAAATACCCATCCTTCAAGTAGTAACCTCCAACAGCAACGCCTCCTTAGCACTTCCCAAGAATAGGATTGAAGTGTGGGTCCTAAGCATATTGCTTGGTAATAAGGGAAAATCCTAACAACTTTGCTATGTACGGTAGTTAGTATAATATGCCAACATGACAAGGCATCCGCGATCACATTAGCATTATCCTTCTTATGCTTGATCAAGTAAGAAAAGCCTTCCATAAACTCCAACCATTTTGCTTACCTCTTTGAAAGTTTGTTTTGTGATACGGCTTGGAGTGTACGTAGTAGGTTGGAACTAGAATGGGTAGTGCGGGGTGGAGGAGGGTCGTTTGATAGTGAATGTGTATGGATATTACATACTAAGACACAAACATAATCAGGGATTGAGCTTGAAATAGATTTTGATATGACTCACGAACACTAAATATGACTCGAATTTCAAATGAGAGGTTAGATGTGACTTACTAATGCACTCAAATGAAGGGTTCACCATAATCTTAAGGACAACATTGATAAGAATGCAAGAAGGATCAAATAGTTAATCAACACTCAATAATCCGGCAAATGCAGCTCTAAGAGCTTAAGAATGACCTTAAAAGAGGAAAATTCCAAGTGCATGTATGTTCTTCACTTTATGATAATCTATCTGCTAATTACGAATGTTGTTATTTATAGCAAGCCTTAAAACCCTAGTGGCAAAATTATAAATAAAGTACAAGGCCTTAAACCCTAAAGAATGGGCCCATAATTAAAAATAAGGAAAATATTCACAAGGATATAAAATTGTGTGTTTAATAGAAGAAGTCGGTATGCAATCATTTGGCTTGTCTTGGAAGGAGCAGGATTTGAATTGGATAAGGTTAGTAGTTGGCTATTCGAGTTTAAGGAGGAGTCCTTGAAGTCTCGTAGTGTTTAGTTGAGATACCTGAAAGGTAGGCTTATAATTGCCGAGTACTAGAATTAGTTGGCATTAGTCTCTCTATGTTATGCTGAGTGGATCTTCGACCTTAAGTCCTTGACTGTATAGTCCCTTGGCTTCTTGGCAGACAATAGACTTGATGCTAAGTAGCTTCTTTTCTTCCTCTTGGTTTTTTGGTATTAACTTGACCTTGGCAAAAGTTGTTCAACCTTAGCTTTGAACTACTTGGACTTAGGTTAGAACAGGTCAGCTTTGGCTTTAGGTTGGTCTACCTTGGCTTGAAGATAGTCGTAGGTTGATTCCTATCATTACCGTGGAGTTGAAAAGAAGTCGTCCTCGATGCTAAACAATGAGCATGAGCCAATGCTAAACAATGGACACGAGCCAGGATGCTGAACAAAATTCTCTTCCCTTTTCTCTTCACCATGGGTGTTGAGTTGCTCTAGACTTCTTCAACACTCATAGGGGTCAAGTAATGGCTCTTCCCATCCTTTAGAATTGTATAAGTGTTAAGGAAGCCATTGTAGATCACTTTTTGGTCATACTCCCATGGTCGACCAAGAAGTAAATTTGCGGCAATCATAGGAACTACGTCAAATTCAATCTCGTCCTCATATTATCTTACTGTGAATGTTATTCGAGCTCTTTTATGCACATGGACCATACCGTTGTCATTAAACCACTTCATTCCATAAGGTTGGGGATGTGGATAGGTCGGCAATTTCATCTTCTCTACTGACTTAGCAAAAACGATGTTGGTGTAACTACTTCATCAACAACTAGAGAACAAGTCTTCCTATTCACCAAACATCGAGTATGAAATAAATCTTCCCTTTGTTCAGGATCTACTTTCAGGTCGGCTTGTTGTTTGGTCATGGTTAAGAGTTCATCTAGATTTTCAGCATAGATATCTTCTTCTATCAACCTGTCTCCCAAACTCTTGTCATACTGACTCTCTACTTGAGCTTCGGGTCCTTCACCCTTTAAGATCACGACCCTTCTATTTGGACATTGAGAAGCAATATGCCTATAGCTTAAGCACTTAAAGCATTTAACTTCTCGGGCCTTGGTGCCGAGTACTTTTTCTCTCTCTACCTTCTTTGTCTTGACCTAATTTGGTCGGATAGACTTACCTCTCTCCATCTTCTTCTCTGGCCTTCTCTCGACATACTTCTCATATTTAGGGCTAATTGGTTGAGGTCGGTTTGTCGGCTTCTAATGCCTTCTTCGCCTCTTTCTTTCTACTCTCAATGCTACATTGATCAGCTTGTCTAATGAGTTAAACGGCTGCAACTTAACTATGTTGGCAACGTCGTCTTGAAATCTACTTAGAAACCTAGTAAGGCTATGGCCTTGTGGCTCTACAATCTTACATCTCGTCAATAAGGTCTTAAACTCTTGTAAGTAGTCTTCGATAATGTTTTGGCCCTGTCTCAGGTGTTAGAAAGCATGGAGCATCTCTTGCTTGAAGTAAGTCGGCACAAAGCATTAGTTCATCAACCTCTTCATAAGCCTCTAAGTTCTGGTCGGCTCTTCTCCTTTGGCATCTCGCTTATCAACTAACTTATCCCACCAAAGACTTACATATTTAACAAGGGACAATGAAGCCAGCTTAACCTTTGTTCAATCATCACACTCATAACACTCAAATAACTTCTTGACTTGGGGAACTCGGTCAATGAACTCTTTAGGTTGGCTACTTCTATTGAAGGTTAGTAGTTTAAGCTTGATATTGTCAAGTCCTCGGCTTTGTGTTCGGGGTTCATCCTTTGCATTCCTAGCTAGTTAGTTCACCTCGGATTGGCTACTTCTGTTGGAGCTTTACTCAGCCATATTTATTCTTGGCCTTAACTTTCTTCTTTAGGCTCCTTGATTCACTTTGAAGTCAATACTCCTGTCATTGCTTCTTCTTGGCTTGGTAGCTTTTCTTGGTTATCGCTCATCATTGTCAAACTCATTGGAACCACTTCTACTTGTGGGTGTTCACTCCCTTCTTTTACCTTGGCTAATACGTCTATGGCCTCTGACTAAATTAGTAAGCTCCTAAATAGAGTCAGTGAGATTCTGAATCTGATATTCTAAGTTGTCAACATATCGCCTCAAACTTCTGTGGGGACTATCACTACTGTTATTGATACTATCCTCAAACAGTCTTGTTTGTATAGTATTGTCTAGAGATAATTAAGTAAACATGATTTATACAAAACACAACTATAGTAGCCTAGAAATGACTACTAATTGACTTCTGTAGCTACCTACGACTGTTAAGCACTTCTATAGTAACTAGAATCAACTATTGAAATTACTATTACTCGACTCAACATGATAGGATCAGTCCTTGATGATCTCTAAGTTGAAGCCAACCTATCTTAAGCCAACGTTGACCTGCTAGAAGTTGAAGCTAACTTGTCTTAACTTGAGGCCAAATTGTTCAAACTCAAGGTCAAATAGCTTTTGCCAAGGTTGAGCTAATATTAGAAGAGCAAGGGGAAGGAAAGGAGTTACTTGGCCCCATGTCTATCGTCTGTTGAGAAGTCGAGAAACCACAAGGCCAAGCACTTAAGGCCAAAGAACAGCTTGGTACAGCATAGGAAAGTTCGTGCCAAGCAATCCATAAGTATAGCAATCGTAGGCCAACCTCATTGGAAGCTTGAACAAGCACAATAAGACTCCCAAGCATCCTACCCCAGCTCAGACACCCGATGGCTAATCAACCCTTACTTAGGCCTACAGATAGCTTGGATGACTGCATGTTGACCATTCCATTAAGTGCACAGTTGTGTATACTTTGTAAACATTTTCCTTATTTTGATTGTGGGTCATTCCTTAGGGTTTAAGGTATTGTATATTATTTATAGTTTTACCACTACGGCTTTAGGACTTACTATAAATAGTAACATTTATAATTAGTAAATATAGAGAATCAGACAGAAAAAGTATTCTTATAAAGAATTACACTTGAATGTTTCTTCTGGAAGTAGGGACATTCTTGAGCCCCTTTGAGCTGGCTTTTTAGATTATTGAGTATGCTTTACTCCATAATCTCTCGTGTTCTTATCAATCTTGCCTTTAAGATTATGGTGAACCTTTCATTTGAGCAAGTTAGTGAGTCGCATCTAACCCCTCGTTTGAAACTTAAGTGACATTTAGTGTTTGTGAGTTGCATCGAACCCTATTTTAAGCTCAACCCCTGATTGTGTTGTGTCTTGGTGTGTGGTATCCATATACATTAATAGTTAAAACCTCCTTGCATGTCCCATCCCTTATTCCACTCGAACATTGAATATCCATCCGTAGTTCGTACTCGTTGCATGTTCGTAGATTCGCATAAGCTTCATCGGTATCAAAGCTTTGGGGCGACACTTATGCTAGTGTTCTTCAAAGTTGATTTGTGGTTTGGACATCTGTTAGTGTCATTCTATAGCATAGTGCGTTGTTTGTGTTTTTACTAGTCATGGTATTGTACTGCTGATTAAGTCGAGTAACAATAGTTTTAGCAGTTGATTTTAGTGGCTGTTGAAGTGTTTAACCGTTGTGGGTAGCTACAAAAGTCGATTAGTAGTCATTTCTGTGTTACTATAGTCATTTTTACTAAAAATTGTGTTTGTTCAATTTTCTAGAAATTACTTTATGAACAAGAATGTTTGAAGATAGTATCAATAACAGAGGTGATAGCCTTTGTAGAAGCTTGAGGCGATGTGTTGATGACTTGGAATATCAGATTCAAAATCTTACTGATTCTATCTAAGAGCTTACTAGTTTAGTAAGAGGTTGCAGATGTATTAGCCGAGAAGAAAGAAGGGAACAAACACCCACTAGTGAAAGTGGTTCCAATGAGCTTGATAATGATGAATGACACTCGAGAAGAAGAGAAAATTGACCTGAGCCGAAGAGAAGTAATGACAGGATTATTGACTTTGAGGTGAACTAAGGAGCCCGAAGAAGAGAGTTGAGGTCGAGCAAAGCTCCAATAGAAGTGGCCAATCCGAGGTGAACTGACTTACTGGGAATGCAAGGGATGAATCCCGAGCACATAATTGAGGACTTGACAACATCAAGCTTAAGATTTCGACCTTTAGTGGTAGTAGCCGACCTGAATAGTTCCTTGACTGGGTTCTCCGAGTTAAGAAGTTATTCAAATGCTATGAGTGTAATGACAGAACCAAGGTTAAGTTAGCCTTGTTAGACCTTGTTGAATATGTAAGTCTCTGGTGGGATAAGTTGATCGCTAAGCGAGATGTCGAAGGAGAAGAGTCGATTAGAACTTGGAGGCTTATGAAGAGATTGATGAATCAACGCTTCATATTGACCTACTTCAAACAAGAGATACTCTATGCTTTTCAGCACCTGAGGTAAGGTTGAAACACTATTGAAGAGTACTTGCAAGAATTTGAGACCTTAATGACCAGATTTGAGATTGTCGAGCCCTAAGACTGTACTATTGCTAGGTTCCTTAGTAGACTTCGAGATGACATTACCGATGTGGTTGAATTGCAGCCGTTCATCTTACTGGATGAGTTGATTAATTTAGCATTAAGAGTAGAGTTACAAAGGAGAAGACGACATTAGAGGCCGACCATCTGACCTTAACAAGGTAGCCCTAAGCCTGAGAGGTATGAAGAGAAGAAAAGGACCAAGAGAAGGATGGAGAAAGGAGGCCCTAGCCAACCTGACCAGGTTAAGACTAAGAAAGTAGAGAAGGAGAGAGAGCCCAGCTTTAAAGCTCGAGAAGTTAAGTGCTTCAAATGTTTGGACTTCGAACATATTACCTCTCAGTACCCAAACAAGAAGGCCATGATTTTGAAAGGTGAAGGACCCGATGCTCAAGTGGAAAGGCATAGTGATAAGAGCTTAGAGAGTGAGGAAACAATTAACGTCTATCTTAAGATGGGAGAACTCGTAGCCCTAACAAGCAAACAAGTCGACATTAAGGGAGACCCAAGTCAAAGGGAGAACTTATTTCAGATATGATGTTTGGTGAATGGGAAGACTTGTTCCTTTATGGTTGATGGAGGTAGTTGCACCAACATCATTTTTGCCGAGCTCATGGAGAAGATGAGATTATTGACCTACTCGCATCCCCAACCTTATGGATTGAAGTGGTTTAATAATAAAGGAATGGCCCATGTACATAAGAGAGCTCGAATAACGTTCAAGGCTGGACAATATGAGGATAAGGTTAACTTTGATGTAGTGCCTATGAATGCATCAAATTTTCTTCTTGGCTGACCTTAGGAGTACGACTAGAAAGTGATCCACGATGGCTCCCTTAATACTTACATGGTTAGGAAGGATGGGAAGAGCTATTGCTTAACCCCCATTGGTATTGAGGAAATCCAGAGCCATTAGGTACCCATGGTGAAGAGAAAAGGGAAGAGAAGTTTGTTTAGCATCCAAGCTCGTGCTCGCAATCTAAAGTTTAAGACGACTTCTTTTCAACCCCGTAGTGATGATAGGAATTAGTCCGCGATGATCTCTAAGTTGAGGCCGACTTGTCTTAAGCTAACGTCGACCTGCCAAAAGCTAAAGCCGACTTGTCTTAACCCGATACTAAATTGTTTAAAGCCGAGGTAGAACAGCTTTTGCCAAGGTTGAGCTAATATTAGAAGATCGAGGGGAAGGAAATGAGCCACTCGGTCCCATGTTTGTTGTCTACCGAGAAGCTAAGAAACCACATGGCCAAGCACTTTAGACTAAAGAACAGCTCGACACAGCACATGAAAGTTCACGTCGAGCAATCCACGAATACAACAACTATAGGCTGACCTCACTGGGAGCCCAGCTAAGTACAATAAGACTCCCAAGCATCTTACCTCAGCTTAGACGCTTGACTTCCAATTGGCCCCTACTCGGGCCTATAGACAGCTTGGACGACTGCATGCTGACCACTTCGTTAAGTGTAAAGTTTTGTATACTTTGTAAACATTTTCCTTATTTTGATTATGGGCTATTCCTTAGGGTTTAAGGCCTTGTATATTATTTATAGTTTTGCTACTAGGGCTTTAGGACTTACTATAAATAGCAACATTTGTAATTAGCAGATATAGAGAATCAGACAAAAAAGAGTATTCCTACAAAGAATTACACTTAAATGTTGCTTTTGGAAGTAAGGACATTCTTGAGCCCCTTTGAGTTGGCTTTTTGAATTATTAAGTGTTCCTTACTCCTTAATCTCTTGTGTTCTTATCAATCTTGCCTTTAAGATTATGAACCCTTCATTTGAGCAAGTTAGTGAGTCACATCTAACCCCTCATTTGAAACCCAAGTGACATTTAGTGCTCGTGAGTTGTATCGAACCATATTTCGAGCTCAATCCCTAATTGTGTTGTGTCTTGGTATGTGATATCTATATATATTAACAGTTAAACCCCCCTTGCAGTCCTATCCCTTATTCCATTGGAACATTGAATATCCATCCGTGGTTTGTACCTGCTATGTGTTCATTGATTTACATCACAACAACAACACAATACTATGGCCATTAAGAACTCGAACAACATACTATACTATAGAACGACAACTAATCAAATGTCTAAATGACAAGCACACTTTGAAGAACACTATATATGTGTCTCCCTAAAAATCTGATACCAAGATGACTTGGAGTGTATGCAACGGGTTGGAACTAGAATGGGTAATTGGGGTTCAAGTGGGTATGAAGAATAGGAAGTAAAATTGGGGGTATGGGGTAGGGTTGGGTTTGATGATGAATGTATATAGATATCACGCACTAAGACACAAACACAATAAGGGATTGAGCTCGAAATAGGGTTCGATACAACTCATGAACATTAAATGTCACTCGAGTTATAAATGAAAGGTTAGATGCGACTCATTAACTCACTCAAATGAAAGATTCACCACAATCTTAAGGACAAGATTAATAAGAATGCAAGAAGGATTAAAGAGTTAATCAACACTCAATAATCCAACAAATGTAGCTTTAAGAGCTCAAGAATGACCTTGAAAGAGGAACGTTTCAAGTGTATGTTTGTTCTTCACTATATGATAATCTGTCTACTAATTACAAATGTTGCTATTTATAGCAAGTTCTAAAACCCTAGTGGCAAAATTGTAAATAATGTATAAGGTCTTAAACCCTAAAGAACGGGCTCATAATTAAAAATAAGGGAAATATTCACAAGAATACAAAATTGTGCATTTAATAGAAGAAGTCGGCATGTAGTCATTCGGCCTATCCTAGAAGGAGCAGGATTTGAATTGGATGGGGTTATCATTTAGATGTCTAGGTTTGAGGAGGAGTCCTTGAAGTCTTGTAGTGCTTGGCTGAGATACCCAAAAGGTCGGCCCAAAATTGCCCAGTACTAGAATTTGTCGGCATTAGTCTCTCCGTGCTATGCTGAGTGAATCTTCGACCTTAAGTCCTCAGTTGCGTGGTCTCTTAGTTTCTTAGTAGACGACAAACTTGATGTCGAGTGGCTCCTTTTTTTCCTCTTAGTCTTTTGGTATTAGCTCGGCTTCGGCAAAAGCTGTTCGGCCTGGGCTTTGAACTGTTCGGCCCGGCCTTTGAACTATTCGGCCTTGGGTTAGAACAAGTCAACTTCGGCTTCAAGTTGGTCGACTTTGGCTTGGAAATAGTCGCACATTGATTCTTATCATTCTGACTCTTACGATGCTTTAAGGACTCATGGTTCATATAAATCATAAACTCTGAAGGAAAGAGGTAATGTTGCCATACAGTAAGAGCTTGGAAAAGAGAATATAACCTTTTATCATACATAGAATACTTCAATATGGCACCATTGAGCTTTTCACTATGATAAACAATAGGTTGGCGTTCTTGAATTAATACCGCAGTAATACCAATACTTGACGCATTATAGTCCGGTTTGAAAGGTTTGTCGAAATTAGGTAGAGCTAAAATAGAATCATTATTAAACTTCTCTTTGATTTTCCTGAAGCTCTACTTATCTTGGTTGTTCTAATGGAATCCTTCACTTTTCTTAGTGAGCTCGGTTAATGGGGCGGCAATGGTACTGAAGTTCCTAATAAACCTTCTGTAGAAAGAAGTGAAGCCATGAAAGCTTTGTACTTCAGTGATACTTTTTGGTGTTGGCCGCTCCAAGATAGCTCTAATTTTCTCCTCATTAGCTTGGGTCTTGTCTCCTAACATAACATAACCAAGGAAGAAAACTTTACCTTAGCAAAATGTGCACTTCTTTAAGTTTCCATACAGTCTCTCAGTTTGTAGAATGTTAAAAACAGCTCGGAGATGTTGTAAATGGTTGGCCAATTTGGCATTGTACACCAATATGTCATCAAAGTATACGACTACACATTATCTAATCAAAGGGTGCATTACGTGGTTCATGAGCCTCATAAATGTGCTTAGCGCATTAGTAAGTCCAAATGACATAATTAGCCATTTGTAGAGACCATGCCTCATTTTAAATGTAGTCTTCCACTTGTCACCAAGTCTCATGCGAATTTGATGGTAGCTACTTTGTAAAATCAATCTTCTAAAATATTTGAGCACTATGTAGCTCGTTTAACATGTCATCAAGCCTTTATATGAGATATTTGTACTTGATAGTAATGCGATTGATAGCTCAGTCATCGATGTACATGCACCATAAACCATCTTTTTTTGGAACGAGTGGAGCTAGCACAACATAAAGGTTTATGCTCTCTCTCATATATCTACGCTTCATCAACTCATCTACATGTCTCTTCAGTTTGGTGTCTTACTTGAGATTCATTCAGTAAGCGGGTTTGTTTAGTAAGACTGTACTTAGTTGTAAGTCAATGCAGTATTTAATGCTTCGTGTTGGGGATAGTCCTTTAAGTAGCTCTTTTAAGAATAGGTCGGAAAACTCTTCTATCAACTTTTGAACCTTTGCAAGTATATCTTCTAAATTCTTCAATTCCAGCAATCTCCTCACCAATAAGAGCATATGCTCATCAGCTTTCTTAAAAGCTTAGAGCTCTCTTTGGCTCATTACCAATGCTTTCTTCTTACTAGCTCAAGTGAGTTGATTGTATGTCTCGTTCACTTGGCTTTGATGTCATGAGTCACAACACAATCTTCTTCCCATCCTTCATAAAGGCATAAGTGTTTTTGTATCCGTCGTGAATAACACGTTAGTCGAATAACCAAGGCCTCCCTAATAACAAGTGTGAAGCTCCCATGGGAGCAACATTATACACTACTTCATCTCTATACACATTTCCTACATAGAATGGTACGGTTACCTGTTCGATCATGTATAAGGCTCCCTTATCATAAAGCCAATGTAACTGATAAGGTTAGAGGTGCTTAGATGTTGGCAAACCCATCCTCTAAACAAGGGTTTAAGCGACAACATTGGTGTAGCTCTCTCCGTCTACTATAATCATGGATAGTTGACCCTTAATGGTATACTTAGTGTGGAACAAATTTTCTCTCTGGTCTTCTTCGTTGCTTGGCATTGAGTTCAACACTCATTTCAACACTAAGGTCACTACCTTTCCCTAGTCGACATATACACAAGTTTCCTCCTCATCCTTGATTTCAGTTTGCCCAACATTTTTCTCTTGCTCCTTAGGCTCACTCTCATCGGTACTATCCATTATATCATCTTGGAGCACTATAGCAAATCGGTTAGGTCATAATTAGAGATAAGATGCATAATTCTTCTAGAAAGTTGTTTTTTTTTTTTTTAATGTGGGAATTCATTGTACATTAATGTAATTCTAAATTATATTACTAAGTGATGAGACTTTAGTAAATAATTTAGGATTATGATTAACATGCTTGAGAAAGGTGTTAACTTAATTGCAAATCCCTTTGATCAAGAATGATAGAGATTGAATTAGAAACATTTTAAGTGGTCACATGTTAAATACTAAGGCAAATAATTCCTAAATACGTTATTTGCCTTTTTGAAGTCATTCTTAATTTTATCACTTCCTAAATTGCTTAGTCAAGTCTCATGATTAGATTAGTTTGTTAATTTTAGTATTTTTAATTTATTCAACCCATCACAATTTTTCGGTAAGATAATAGAGCTAAGGTTAGTATCAGTACTTGAGGTCTCTGAAGGATTGATTTGGACTGACATTCACTATATTAAAACTGATAGGTACACTTGCCTTGTATCATTGACTATGGCTAACATGAGCGTCACTGTCTTTATTACCAATAATTCCATTAATGTTAGAATCCAACATAGTGCAATACTTCCTAAAAACTTCGACATCACAATACTTAACAAAACCCTTCTACTCACTACCTAGAATCTCTCTAACATGTTCAGACTACTTTAATTCCTAACGCAACACAATATAACACATAAATGGATCTTGTTCTATTTTCATAGTAGAGAAACAAAGTAGAACAGAGTAACAAAAACCACTACTCTTACCTTGCGTAACTACTACTTCTCAGCTCACCACTTCAAAACCCACTTCAAACATCCTCAAACACAACTTCAACACACTTTACACAAATATGCTACAGTAGCTACAGAAGAATGCATAAGCTTCTAGTAGTAAACATAAATAAAACTCCATTGTACTTTACTCACTCCCTCTCAAAACCGTGCTTTGATACTAGCAAAGCCAATGAATCTCCAGGGTTATACACATAAAGGCTGCACAACAACAGACAGAAACAAGAAAACAAAAAAGGGGTTTTAGCAAATCTAAGTAGCTACCAAATAGATATAACACACCAATTGATTCTACTCATCTTAATCCTAAGACTCGATATGACATATGAATGTAGTATTAGGGTCGCTCACCACTAACTCTTGCTGAAGGAGCTACATAAATGCTAAGGTTAAGAGAGAACACATGGGTTACTCTGCAAAGGAAATTGTAATTCAATAATGAAAGGTATGATGTCTGCATATAAGGAAAAATGGGGTTTATATACTATCCTTACTATGGTTACGAGTATACTAAGAAAAGATAGAAAGGATAAGATACAAAAGATTCCTTAAATATACTAAGAGGGGTAAAAATAACAAATAATGTCTTATATGGAAAAGTAGAGAATCCTTTTTGGAATGTTGTGCTTGAAGACATATGTCAAGTGGTAACTGGTGGTTTGTAATGTAGCTAGTCCTGTTGAAGTGAATTCTCAGATGGCTTAGCATTTGTAGGATTCAGCTTGGAAGAGGTTAGGAGGTTAGAGAATTGGGTAGACTTGATCTGGATTAAGTCGGAGCATGGGCGTTTTGAGTCATTTGGAGCTTCTTTAAGTTGGTTGGTCAGGCATCTTGGCTTGGATAGATGCTTGGTGTTCGATAACTCAAAAGTTGTGTCGATTACAACTACAGTTTGGCATTTAGGTTGGTAGAATTGTAGAAGTCTAAGGTAAATGAAGGATTCCTAATCTTGGATGGGTTCTCAAGCTAGTACTTGTCGAGTTAATCCTTGCAATCCTCCTGCTTGGCTTTGTGTGATTGGTCCGAGAAGTTGATTTTTATCACTTTAGCAAAGGGAATTTTTAGATTCAAGCTAAGAGAAAAATTGTCTCCAAGATATGTCAAACACTTCAAAATCATAGAGAGAATTGGGAATGTAGTAAACAATTTAGAGCTTCCTCCTAGGTTAGAGGGGGTTTACAATGTCTTTCATGTGTCTATGTTGAGAAAATTCAAACCCAACTCAAAACAGGAGACAGAACAACATTGGATAGAGGTAGTGGACCTAAAGACATTAGAGTTGTAGCTAAACTTGCTTAGTGTGGAGTGCGCCATAAAGATTGTGAACATTAAGGTTCAAGAATTAAGGAGAAGGAAGATACCCTACATTAAAGTTTAGTAGGTAGGTCCTTCAAAAACAGAAGCAACTTGGGAGCTAGAAGAAGAAATGAGAAAGAAGTACTTAGAGTTATTTCATAAGTAAGATAAGTAAACTCTTAACTTTCGATGATGAAAGTTTTATAAGAGGGGAAGAGTTGAAAAACCTGAAAATAAAAGAGAAAATAAGATAAGAAAATAAAAATAAGATGTATTAAAAGATAAGGGCAAGCATGGCATTAATAGTTTTAATAGAGGGAGTTTCTGGAATAGAAAAATTTAACAAACCCTAGTTATAAAAGGGTCACTTAGGGTTTTTGAGAAACCCTTTTCTTGCTTTTTTCCTCTCATGTGTTGCATTACATAGGGTTTTGCACAAGTTCTTAAAGTCACAAATTGAGAAACACCAAAATTTAGCATTTTTAGGTTGGGAAAACTAAGGTAAGGCTATTGCAATGCCTTTTTATTGTGTAATTCCCATGGATTTTTATTTAAAACCTACTTTTTTATATAGGACAGCCTCAAAACGAATTCGATAAGTCTTCTTAGGTGTCTTATTGTGGATCTTATGTGGTGAAAGCAAATCTAAGGATGCAAAACATCAAGATAAGGTTGTGTAGTTGTTTTCCTTTGAGTTTTGGTAAGATCTCTTAAAGAAATTCATCTTTCCCTGTAGGGTTGTGGGTTAAATGACTTTATGGTAGTCTTATGCATGTCCTTCCATGTGTTCTTGGTGGTGATAGCGTATCTAGTGGGTTCCTATAGGTACAATTTTAAACCATACACTTATAAGTGTTGTTTCCTTGTTTTGGGTATTGTTTGGTTGAGTTGGGATGTGATTTGGCTATAGAAGTGTTGTGTTGATGTTTTCTAAACGACGTAGAGTGGTGTTGATGTCGATTGTTGAGTCAGGTGGAGTGGCTTTCGAAATTGGGAAGAAGTGGGGTTATGCGTGGAGGATGAGATGTCATTGCAAACTATAGAATTCTATACGTTGTAGCTAGCATTTAGACGCCATCCCCCATAGCGTTTGGACGCCAGGGCATTCTGCTCCTTTTTGAGCATTGCATCTAGATGCCAGTTATACTAGCATCTGAACACCATGACCCCTAAGTCTTGTAACGATGTTTCTTTATGTTTTTCATGGTTTTTTGAGTTTGTTTTCCTATCCTAAACCCATTTCCAAACTTTTCTAAACACAAATCTTTACCCAAAACATTTTACAATCAAACTAACTTCTTAGCGATCCTAGTTTCATCATGTAGTTCTTGAGTAAATAAGAGTAGGTTGAGTTGTTGTGTTAGAGATTATTGTTAGATTAGTTCAAAAACTGAGTGTGATGTTTCTTATATGAATAGGTTATGAGGCACTTGATTTGATTTTCAAGCAAACAATATAGTTAGGTACAGGATTTGTTTGTTACTTATGTGTATAAGGACTAGTAAATGCTAATGAACCTAATAAATATTTACCTTAAATAAGTGTGTTGCGCATGTTTCGTTGAGCCTAAGGGACTAGGAGGACTAAACCTTGGGGTGGTACTTAGTGGTCTTAGTGCGATGGTGTCTTAATTGGAGTCTCACTTTGAAATGATTTAGGTAGATTAGGTGTTCATTGGTTCCTAAGGTATTGGGGAGGACCTAATACTAATACTTATATGTATATATATATTGTTTGCCAAAGTTATGAGTTACTCTAAGTTTCGAGATGCTGAAATTGTGTTACTTGCTAGACCTAAATAAAGATAATAAACTATGGCTATTGCATCTAGTTTTATTGTTTTAGTTAATATGTGTATGCCTATATCTTACTATGTGAACATGCATATGTGTTTGATAACTTACATTGGGCTTTTGCTTACCCTGTTAAGGTTTCTTATTTTTTAGATGCAGGCACAGGTCTTGGTAATTATGTGGAGTACTACAGTGAGTATGATAATTATGGCAATGATGCTAACTTGTATGACTACTATTAGGATTACGGAGATGGTTCAGTATAGAGTGGATGGTGTTATGATATTTGTTGAAAAGGGTTGTCAAACTTTGTTTCTATTTTTATTTTGTTACTTAGGTCATGAGAAGTCATTTAAGACTTCTCTTGTTGGTCTTAGACTGTTATTGTTAGTTTAGTTTGTAGAATTTGAGATTTAAGTTGAATTTATGTATCCTAACTAGAGATTGTTTAACTTTTATTTCCTTTGAATAAAATAAAGTGAAAATTTGATAATTATGTAAATATAGGTGGATTGAGAATGTTATAAGACATCCCTGAAACATTATATTGGAGTTATTACAAGAGATTAGTGACTAATGGAGTATGTGATGATGTTAGCAAGTTGGTTCTAGATGTTTAGCGTGTCAATATATCATAGAGTCATGTGGTAGACCGTAATTTCCCAAGTTTTGGAGTGTTAAAATATGTTTTTAAGTTAGTGGACTTTGTATCTATTTCTACTCTTATTTATGGAAAGTAACTTTTGTTGAGTGTTGAGTTTTGAGTTAAGGTAATGTCCTTTGCAAGCATGAGGAAATGACTAGTAAATAAGCTACAAAATATGAAATACTACACTAGGAACTCAAGAGGAGGGGTGGGGTGAGTTCAATGCCAAAATTCAACTTTTAATGCCAATTTCTTTAAATTAAGGAACTAAGAGAATGCAATATTGACATATACCAACAATGAGACAAATTAAGCTAATAATAAATCAATGAAATGTGCTAAAAATAGGAGAGATAGGGATAGAAAAATCAAGCCCAGAATTTTAACGTGGAGTTCGGACCGCCTTTTACTCTCCACGATCACCTAATGCCTCAATCGAGGTCTTCACATACGAATTTATTAATATCAATCTCAAGGGCACAAGTGCCTATACCCAATCTCCAACAAGATTTGATCTCACAAACACTTAATGTAGTGCTCTCTTAAGCAGAAGTTGCAAATATGAAGCTTGGCACTATACTAGAGTTTACAAAAGATTACATATTATGAGCACAAGACAATTAGAATTAAGTACATGTAGACAAGAGGAATAATTGCAGTAATATATCTCTATTAATTATCCTTTATCTGCTCACAAAGTCGCATTTATATGCCTTCATAAAAATCTAACCGTTGGTCTTATATAATCTACATTAAATGCACTGTAACGGTTAGTTTCTATATGGACCAGTCAGACAGTTCAAGGGGAACTAGTTGGATGGTCTGTTCAATTGATGTCATCAGCTGGATGGTCCTTAAATCACCAGTTGCACAGTTCAACTAAGCTTATTAACCTTCATCAACTAGCCGGACAGTTCATGGGTAACCGGTTGTACGATTCAATAGGGCTTACTGTCCTTCATCAACCAGCTGATCAGTTTATGAGCAGCCAGTCGCACGGTCCTTATCTTGCCACTGTTTATAGAATACTTGAAGGAACTAGCTGGCTAGTTCTAGCACAACCAGCTGGACAGTTCATGAAAAAGTAGCTAAAAGAAGCACTCAAATAATGCTCGATTACTTCTTCTTCTTCTTTTACTAAAAGATAGAATCAGTTCTTAATAATTTACAAAGGAAATCCCTAGATTAACCGTATTTCCTTAAAGGATATAGTTCTTGTAAGAATTTGCAAATCGGTTTTGAAGCAATATTTGATTAATTATTTGTTCTCATCAAAATTACAAAATGAAAACTTATAATTTTAACAAAATACATTGTTAGGAGTAATGCATCTCTAGGTCATATTAAAATTTTGGTTTTATCCTTTTTGTACTTTTATTGATGTTAGATGTTGATAAATTAATCATATTCTATATTAATTATTGTATGCAAGTACTACTTAAAGTTCTTTTAGGGTTGCTTAGGTATACTTGAGGTTATGTTTTATAATGATAATGTAGTGCTAGTTGCTATGACATTATTAACAGATATGGTTTTGTTTTGCCCAATAGATGCTCTAAGTTCTTCTTGCAAAAGGATCACATTACATGGAGATTGATATACCCAAAGGCACGTTAAAAAAATTGGAGGACTCCAGTGTAATGGAGGAAATCTTATTTTATTTTATTATTATTATTTTTTGAAATGGTTAGAGATTTATTGATGGTTTTAAATTGGCATTGTTTGATATAAACAATGGTAGTTTAAAATAGATACTACTTAAATGTGTATTGACAATTTTTAATTGATTAAGATGCTAGAAGTAGTAGCTTTTTTATTCACTACTCTTATACTATGCCTTATAATAGGTTTTTCTACACTTATACTAGAAAAATTATTACTATTTATAGCTTGGGACTCTTGTATCTCTAGCAATTTAAAACTATTGGTAAGGGTCCTTATGGGAATTTTAATTGTTGCAATTTATATAAGTATAGAGCCACTAAAAGTTGATATTTTTGTAGTGATTGTAGATGAAATTTCGTGCACTTACTCCATTTATACAACATTTCTCCATATTTTAGATAACATGTCTTCATCTTTCTTGACAATATGGTGGCCAATTGTGAACAAAAAGAATCAGTGGCTATCCAAAATGAATAGCATATTTCCATAGTCATGAATGAAGCAATGAACATCGAAGTCAGCATCTAAGAAAATAATGCACAATAGTTTATGAACTTTGTTAATCTAAGCAAATAGGATTTTAATGTCACTATGCATTAAAGGTTTGTGTACAAGATTTTAATTTTTTAGTCATTCACAAATTCAAGAAGGAAACGATAACCTACAAGAACCTATTGATGATATTAGCTATAAAGATGTTGGATGAGAAAAAGGGAACTAATGTTATGGGTGTTCTTAGTGATTTGTTGACTAGTAAAAAACATGGTTATGAAGTGCAGGTATCTAAATTTTATTTCTTTGCTTACTTTTAATCATTATGATATGATGTTAGCAAAGAAGATCACAAGATGCATTGAAGTTATTTATATTGATGCATTTATGATTTTTGTTTTTGTTGTATAAAATTATTTAATCATGTTTTTGTTTCGAATTTTTCTTCCTTTTAACCTTAAGAGCAAGATTGATATGAAGAAGGGGAAAAATTGTCATAAATGTATTTAGAATAAGTTCATAAAATATGATGAAGATTCATTTTAATAATACCCTTAGGCATTTTTTTTTTAACTCGAACTAATAACAATTTATTTTTTGATTCGTACCTAGAATTGATTTACGCAAGTCATAACATATTTCGTGCAATTTATGTTGAAATTAATTTAGCTACACAGTAATTTTAAAATTTGTGTAAACTAATTAGAATTTATCTAAAATTTTAATATCTGGATCCATATAATAGTGGGACAATACAAAAAATATCATTCTCTCATGTGTGCTCTACTTTCTAATTGGCTGAATGTCTTACTTTACATTTAGTTAATTTGTTACAAATATAACTTATTAGTTTTGGTTAGTTTGTTATTCGGCCAGTTTGTTATCAGACTCTTTAGCAATTGTATAAAAGTTAGGTTTCTGTTAGATAGTTTGTTATTCTCTTTCTGTTTTCTCTTTCTCTTTTCTTGATGTATATAAATAGGCTTGTATCGAGGAATGGTGAAGTAACACACGAAATTCTATTTTCTCATACAGCCTCTCATCTTCAAACTCTTTCCAGTCTCTCGTCTTCAACTTCTTCCTANTCACACAGCCTCTCATCTTCAAACTCTTTCCAGTCTCTCGTCTTCAACTTCTTCCTATTGCTTCTCACTTTTACTATTGCATTCACGATATTATACAGAGCAAGCATTTTATCATAATTAATGATTTATCAGAATAGGAAAGGAAAACTCATGATATATTATTAATAATTAACTAGATATTATTGAGTATCTAGCGGATAGAAAGAGATCTCATTTCCTAAAATATTATTATAGCATCTACCAAGTAGTTAGTTAGTATTCCAAAAAATTTATTAGGCTTTCTTATTAAGAACAGTACAATTTTGAAAATTATTAATCATGAAATGTCTCATAAAAATATAAATAATTTCTTAAAACATCCTCTATAGTTACAAGTCACTAGATGATTTTCTTTTTTCATTGATCTTTACGGTGGATTTTCTGATATTACGTACCTTATTTTCACATTTTCAATGTAAGAAATATATATATAGTTATCATAAAATGTCTCATAAATGTAATCAGTGATCACTTGGCATCCTTTAAAATAGCCTTAATATAATAGTGAGTGTCTAGGCGCCCTTTTATACAATCAAGAATTTAGTAATTATTTTTTATAGTATTACATGTATTGCTTTATTACATTTCTAATAAAATAAATATCCTAGAGCATGTACTATAGTTACAAGAAAGAACAAATTTATTCTGTAAATAAATCTACCTTAGACTCAAGAAAAGGAGCACTCGAACCCCCGATATAGTAATTCTGTGTCGATCTCTGCTTTTCAATAATAATATATGGACATAATCAACATTATAAATAGGTGGCTGAAATAAAAAACCTGTCAGAATTACATGGACTATTTTCATTTCTGGAGTAAGGTACGAATATCACCACCATGTCAGCTATATCAAAGCCCCAACCAAACCGTGCACCGGGCCTTCCCGAACTGGATGAACCAAGTGCACCACCAACTCGTTTGAGCCAGATGGAGACCAACTCGAGATAGTCACCATCGAACTGCATCTTAATTGATCTAAAACGAACTGATTTTAAAAAATCGAAAATTAACTTGAAATTCTACTTTGTTGGGATTAGATTTTCCAAATATGAAATCTCTAGAATTCTGCATACATGATCAATACAGGATATATTTAATAGACCGTTAGTTCCAAAACAATATTCAATTAAGCATAACAATGAATCATTTTGATTGAAAGAATGAAGATAAATGGACGAACGAGGAGAGGTAGAGGATGCAATTGTGCGTATGAATGGATATCATGTATTTTTATGCTTTATATACAAGCAAAGCAATTATATTACTTTTTTTTTCCCTTTTTATTAATTGCAACAGGGAGAAGAAATATTGGAAAATATATTTTTATATCAGTAAGTTATAAACGTCTTGAGATTTAAAATTGTACTTTATACAAAGTTGTATAAAAGGATAAAATAGTAAGAGACTTGGATCTTGTGGTATGATATATGATTTCTCATTTGTTAAATTTAGATAATGAAACAACTTAGGTCTATTTTGAATGGCATCAAAATACAACATTGAATGCATAGTATGCATGGCATTTTTTAGGTAATAAAATTATTTGCACTCATCTATTTAAAATGAATTTCTAAATAAGACATTTGGATATGGTATGGGCTTAAGTATATTGTGTCTAATTTTCTCATTAACTTTGAACACCTCCCTATCAAGTGCTTTTGCAGCTAATGATCTATTTCAGATATTCCAATTATTAGGAATCTCACCAGTGGCCTCTTCTTGTTATTTCTAAGTAACTTTTACTATCTATTGATTGCCATTGGAACTCGGTTAATGATATAATATGAGCAGAAGCCTACTAAGGACAAAATTGATATGTAACGGGAAAAACAATCATAACAAGGTACAAAAAGGTGAAAAGCCGAAACTTGAGTTATGTAATTGCAGAAAAATAATACATGAAATTCTGCTTAATGTTAAAATTAGAGTGCGTCTTTTATATCTATAGAAGGGTTTTGTCAATATGCCTTCTCAAGGTAAACTCTATTAGGAAGAATATAAATTGTTTACAAAATGATCATGGATCCTTTATAGTAATTTAAAATGGGAAAATTATGTACGAGATATCAATGTTTGGAGATAAATTTAAATAGATAATCAATGTTTAAAAAACACTATTAAGGAAAATTTATGTGGCTGTTAAGTGCTAGGTGTTAGTTAGTTGGTAGTTTACATGATGCAAATATGTGGTATTTAAATAGCAAATAAGGAATTTAAAAATTAGTAAAAAACATAAAAAATTATTTAAAAAATAAATTGTTTGAAAATATAAAAAAGAAAAAATTGTAAAGGTTTGAATAATGTAAGTACATAAAACATAATAATATAATATAATACAATCATACAGTAAGTACATAAAAAAAGAAAAGATCTAGATAAAATTATAAAAAAATGTAACTGACTATCCAAAACGAAGGAGTGGCCAATGACAAGCGCCATGAAACCTCGCTTAGGTGGCTAGCATACCCATAGATCTATAAGGTAGGTTGCGACTACTACTTGAAAACATGAGTCGTTCGACTTACCAAGGGGTGATGGTCGTCCATTACCTTGTAGGGGTCATACAAAACCTCTTGATGATAAGTGGCCATCACCGCCTTCATTTATATTATTTTTTGAAAGAAGTTATTATAAATTATATAAGTATATTAGAAGTAAAATTTGTAATGGTAAATACAAAATATTTTATTATAAACTTTAAATAAATATATATTTCTTTTTTTTATTAGATGAAAAAAAAAAATTGCACATGCAATGCTGGTGTACCGATAGCTAATATATACATATGTATGTATGTATGTAATTATAGAATATATTATTTATTTTTGGTTTTCCCCAAATTTTTAATTATTTTTACTTTTTTATGATTTTTAATTTTTTTTTCAATTATATTACCTTACTAATGACCATGTTAGTGTCATATCAACGCAACCTAGCAAATAACAACCAAATCATATGTTATTGATGGAGTTATAACTACCTATATTTAAACTACTTAATAAAATATTAATTTCTTATTTAAAAATTTTAAAATGTTAATCCCTATTTAAATTTATCATCTAACGTTAATACTTTCCATGTAATTTTTTCAATTCAAAATATGATCGGATTATTTCAACTTTTGATCTCAAAGCACTTTTGATAGCAATGACTTGAATTCGTGTTGTAATATCCTCTCCTTTCTCCCGCCACTGATTGAATACGTACTTATTTGGCCAAAAAAAAAAAAAAAAGAATACGTACTTATTAAACCGTAAAGCGAGACTTCACTTTTTGAATTTATTAGACCGAACATAGTCCTGAGATGAAAAACATTATGTTATTAAAGGATAATTCTTTATGACCAAAGAATGTACCACACGCACAGTAGTATGATACCGCATATCAAAGAAAGATAAAACAAGAAAAATAAGATATTGACCTAGCTAAACTAGCTCCATATTCAAAGCCTCTCATGAGGGTCATCGATGATCTTTTTCTGCTTGATTGGTCAGGGTTTCAAATATTTCCATTCAACAGATGGGGCCTTGAACATGGTTTCATGGCTCCCTTTGCACTACACTCCAAATATAGTGGCATCCACCAAGGAATGGAATACTTTCTTACAACTTTTCCGAAATTCGCAAAGAGTATCTATGGGTTCTACTTTCTCTTTGAAATGGTTGCAAAAATTGAGGAGATAAAATAGATGGTGTGTCTACATAATGGGTAGAATATAAACTCTATATGTAAGGTACAATTTTAAATTTTAAAACTAGAATCTATTCTATAATTTTAATATTTTTAAAACCATCTTTAAACTTATATTATGTAGAGGTATCGTATATTTTATTTATTCTCTCGTAAATTTTAAGTTTATATATGATATTCAAAAATAATTTGTTTGGGATATTATAAATGCTTTCGTATATAAAATCTATGGCACCTATCGAAATCTCTAAAACTCATGACAAAATGAGTGATGTAAAAAATGGAACCTTTTTCTTTGTTCATTATTTAACTTGTTATATAAAATAAAACTTGTAAAGCTAATAGCAAATTGGAATGCAATTTATCATTTATAGAAGTTAAAATATCTCGTAAAAGAGTTTTAAATTTAGAATTTGTATTAGACTTGGCCTATTTCTTTCTAACATAAATATAATACTTTGTTATTATCAGTTTCTTGACTAAAAAAATAAAATGTTTTTTTTATCAATTAAGAAATATTATAGAATTTGATAAAGGAAAAAGTACAAAGCTAGTTCTCAACATTTGTCACTTTTTCCATTTAAGTCCTTATCCTTTATTTGTTTACAATTAAGTCCTCAACAATTGCAAAAGCTTACAAATGAGAACTTTTGCTAACGATATTAACTTTTTCGTTATACAATGACATGTGCACAATTCTATTGATTCATGTGATTATATCAAATAAATTATATAATAAAATAACATAAATTAAATAAAATTAATAAAAATAAAAGTTAAAAAAATAGTAAAAAAAATATTTCGAAAAATATATATACATAAACATATATTATATATGTATATACATATATATGCTAGTATTGAGTAAATTAACGAAATGAAAAATTCAAAAAATAAAAAAGACACTATCTAGAATAATAAACAATCAATTACCGCACCGCAAGACAAGGAGTAATTGAAACTGAAATGGTTAAAATTAATTGGTGGATTGTGACCTACTAATTAAAGTATGTTGATTCGATCCATCACTGGTGGTACATAGCTTAGCCACCACTTTAGAAGGGTTGAGTTCAAAATAAATTTTATAATTTTAAATAAGTCGAGTCGGAGATCTTATTTAGAATTTTTAGTTGGCTTGTTTGTACAATTAACTAGCAAAGTCATGAGTAGGCTTGTTTTTGTTGATTTATTTTAAAGTTATTTTTGTAATATCTATGAAGTTAGGGAGAGTAAATTGAAACAATCTAAGTATGATATATTTATGCAAACTTTTATAGATTTTTTTTAGAAAACAAGCTCAAGATTGAGCTTATAAGTTCTTGACTTCAATCAATTTTGAGCTTAGGCTCATTTACATTCAATAATATAAACAAACTTTTGAAATAAGCTTGAGTTTCATATTTTTTATCAAGGTCAAGCTTGAAGTTACAAATTTTTAGACTTTAAAAAAATTTAGTTTAATTTATTTGCAGCCCCTATTTAAATGCTAAGCATACTTATAATGAGAGGTTCCTTTGAAAACCTTACCTTTGCCAGATTGATTATACATCAAGAAAAGGGAAACATATAGAAATGTGAATATTTTTATTTTGACCCTTCAACAGGTATCTTTTCGGGCATCGAAAATTATTTTGTCTTATTAAAATGGCAGTATACTTGAATAGAAAGTTTCTCTTCCTTTCTTTCTTTCTTTCTTTTTTTTTTTTTTTTTTTCACAAGAAATATCTTTCAGGTTATCATATTAATGGTGGTAAATTTGGTGCACTTTGGAAAAGAATATGTAATCTCTAGATACTCGTCAGTATCTCCTTTCCTTTTAGTAGTACAGTTATTCCTTGTTTATTATTTTCATGGACTTCAAGAGCATGATGCACAATCGAATTCGGAAAAAGGCTTTTTAAATCCCATTATTGAAATCTCAAGGAATTGCTGGTAAAGGAAAAAAAGAAAAAGAAAAAAAAAGAAGAAGAAATCTCAAGGAAGTGGTGGTCTTTGGTCATAGTTTTGTGCCCCCATCCTTATATCTCATAATTTTTTTAAAATAAAAGATAATAATATAATATTTTCCACGAAAATAGTCAAAAAGCGAGTCCTTAGATTTAGTATATTTTTACCTAAGATTGAATATATTTCAAATAGGAGATAACCCTTTATCCATAATAATCGTATTAAAACTCTCCCATCCTTGTGATTATCATACTTCAATTATTTATTCCAAATCTTGTACAAACGAGTCTATATATTTGAGATTTTATTGAGTACAACTCCCACGCTCCAACCCACTATCCAAACCCACTTTATTAACCCCTTAAGAAAGGAAAACAGCTCCATCCCTGCTAGAAACATGCTGTATATATAGGATGTAATTCTACAGATTTGAAACGGGTTTCTTAAAACCCATATCCAATCCGATACTCTATTAGTTGTTTCCAACTCATCTTAGATTTTATAAAGTATTTTAATATGTATTGAAACTTGACCTATAGCAATTTAAGAAACCCAATTTCCGTCTGTAATTGATCAATAAGTAAATCTAATTTAATTAAATAATTTAAATTTCACATTTTTATGCAAAAGATACAGTGTCCTTCATAGACGAAATGACATATCTGTCCCCATTATTATCTTTTAGGTTTTGGTTTTGTGTTCTTATTAGATGCTAAAAAATTTCCTGAGATTAACTCAACCCTAGGATATCAAAGAATATCCCAAAACTTACCTAGTACCCTAAAGCAAAACACCTAATTAGCTACTTCTTAGGTTCAGCTGGATACTTATACGATCCTATCTACTTTTATTCCTAAATGTTAAATCTTCGTCCTTCTAAATTTATAATTTTTCAGTGAGTTGTGACTATTCATGTTGGTAAAATAAAGTTTCATGTTTTTTTTTTTTTTTTTTTATATTATTTCGATTTGATTTACTAAAGAGATTACAAATCTTCTGTGATTTTTAGTTCATGCATGGTGTTTGTGTGCTTCCCTCGTATGGAATAGTTTCACGAGGAAAAAGGTCTCAACGATGAGATCACATCCATGCCCCCTAGACACCATGCCCTCTTGAACATTTAGAAACAAATTCTGATATACACGTCAGCCCTTTCCAATTATTTAAATTGCAAATGTGATTAAATATTATGAAAACCCTAGATTATTTTGATGGATTTGTGAGGGCTAACCACAACAAATTGTGGACAGATTCCAGTGCTTGAGTTTCCCAAGGACAGGACCCTTAAAATAGGGGCTGCAAGCTGCGCCGTTTAGCTTTATTTATTTTTGGCCTTTAATGGTCTTAAAAGCATTAGAATAAATGACCTTAGGTCCTACATGATACGCTATAAGATATGCATGACTTTAGGTTATAAAAAAAAAATATATTTCTGTCTGTTAATACTATTATATTGCTATATAATATGATGTAAAAGGAGGGTTTGGTTTGGTGAAATAGTAAGTGGAGAAAGTCTGGACTCTCTTTCTCACGTGAGTGGCCTCAAAATCAGGAATGCAGTGGTAAAGCTACTACTCCACTCATTCCACTTCCTTCCAAGTCTTCAATTATTTTCTCACTAGGTTTAGGGTTATCCCTGGACTGCCAAAGTGACATGCCTACTGGCTTGTTTTAAAACTTTTCTGTATTATATTTTCATCTTTTTCTTTGTTACTGCTTTTGATGATTAGACATATATGATTGGTATGGTTTTGATTAATAAGATGGGTTGGGGCGGGTTTTATATACTAATATTGTTATTTCGCGAGAACAGAAATTATTATGATAATTAGCTTTAATAGGAAAATCTTCCAGAATTTATAAAAGGGATAAGAATAAATCTTACAAGATATGTAATAACAAGAAAACTTTTGTTTCGGACTCCAAATCATAACTGCAAATACATTTTTTTTTTTTAAAAAAAAAACCAATGCATTACGGTGTACGGTACGACAAGATGACATTGCGACTATTATACTAGGATAAATTTTTTTAATACCATAATTGCTCCATCTGCTAGAGGTAGTCTGATGATGGGGATTTTCACACCTTATGGCTATCCTAACATATGAACATAGATATTTGATAAATTTTGGTTGGCCACCTTTGATTTGGAACCATGCATCAATAGATGTGTCCGTATCTTCTTAGTTTTGGCCCTCCCTTAATTTCAGGGAAATGTACCGCAATTATGCCCATATAATTTGTGAATTTATTATTCATGTGAAAATTACATGCAGTATAATTATCAGCTCCAAATCCTTCCTCGTGGAAATTTAATTGTTATCCTTCAGCGTTGCCAACTTGGGAAAAAAAAAAAAATCAAATAGCAAAAGATTGAACATGTGCAAAGAAAGAAAGATGGTGCTGCCCTTTTAGTGGGTTTTGTACGTTACAATTCAATATTGCTGAATTAATGTTTTTTTTTTTTTTTTGGGGTAAGATTGCTGAATTAATCTTAGAATATAAAGAATTGCACTCATTTGTGGACAACTTAGGAAGTTTTGGATTAGTTTTAATAGGTTCATTGCATAATTTGTGGATTAGCTAACTTCCATCATGATTTCTAGCATTAATCTTCCTTTTAAAAATCTACCATTTTCTTTATTATTACATATGAGAAAATTACTTGAAATTCCGTGGATCAAAGAGCTCGAGACAAGAGAAGAACGAAGTTTCAGAGGAAGTTCTTGAACATCTGTTCAAAAAAGTAGTTTTCAATAGTTGAAGTAACAAAACTTGTCTATACATGTGGATATAAATATATGTATAAAAATATATATGTATGTATGTACACACACGGGAGAAGCATTACAATAGAAAACTTTAAAGTTATTTGTCCCAGTTGCACCCCTCCCAAAGTTGGTGCCTCACGGAGCCCAACTCGAAACAAAAGGATTGCAATTCATGTTTGCTAACAACTTCAGTACAAGGATCATCGAGGTGAAGCTTATAATAAGGATGAATTATTTTCAAGAACTAAGCAGAAATTTAATCAGGTAACAGATGCGTGTTGATATTGATATGCTTCATACGACTATGTAGACAAGGATCAACAACAATTAATAAAACTGCTTTATTGTCACAAAAAAAGTGAAACTAGAAGAGAAATTAGAACTTAAAATCTCGAAGAAATAAGAAACACAAAGTAAATATTTTTGCAGTGGTAGCCATGCTATGCTATACAGCTTTGACATAAAAAGTAGAAATAGAGCATTCCGTCTTAGTTTTACAATAAATAAGTGCATTCTTAAGGAGAAGACAATACCCTGTTGAGTTGATTAATTGGACAAGCACCCTTACCTAAATCTAAATATTATAGCTAGTTAAGATTATCCAATGATGAATAAAAGAGTCTAAGAGAAACATTTCTAATGTGCCCTGTTTATGAATTATACCAAACTCTAAATTACAGGATTGAGGAATTCAGGTTTTAAGGTTTGGGTTAAGTATTTAAGATTTTAAGGATTAATATGACATTGAGCTAGATAAGATGCATTAATCCAATTAGTATTACACTTGCAACATACCCAATGTGACATACAAATTCACAAAATGGTTTTTTGTCATAATCTAAATTAGATTGATAAGAATTGCTTAAGAGAAAACTCACAATATGTCTATTTCTAAACGATGTATCCATAGAAACTAAATCTCTATTATTTGACTAATTAGTGGTATAATCGTAATAATTTGAAAGTTACACACAATTAAGAAAAAGAAAAAAATATTACTAGAAAAATTGAAAAATAAAAAAGGCTTGGAGCATGTTCAAAAGATTTAAATCATCTAATGAGGTGCTTCACCCCTTGAGCTATTGATAATGAAAAGGGCCTAGAGTCAATTAAAAAGGTATGGTCTAGACTTTTTATTGTATTTTGTTGTAAGCAACCTTCTATGAACTTAAATGTTTTGAACATTCTCAAAAGGTTTGAAACTATGGCAAAACAGTAGGTTGCCTGATCTTTAGCCTTCAAGTTGTTTCTCTAAGATCAAAAGCCAAGCTTCTGGGATCCTGAAGTAAGCTTTAAGACCTTTTGACAGTGTGCTCTCCTTAATGTTTAGCTTGTTGAAGTGGACCCATTAAACTAGGTTGTGGAGTCCTTTAGCTCTAGCTTAGTGATAGGTCAACATTACTCAAGGGGGCTTTTGAAGGTTTGCTTATTTTTATCTTTGTGTGTTGGTACATAGGATGAGAGGTTGGTAACATTGATTATGGTTGAGACACCATAGTTTCCTAGCAAATTAGGCTTGTATGTGCTATCATTGAGTCTCCCTTGGACTTTAAATGAGTACTCTACTTTTGGTGCTAGCTTCCACTCTTAGTTCCTAGAAAGCGCTCTTTTTTGAGCCACACTAAGTCATCAAATTGGAATATCATAGGCCTTTCCCTTGGTTTCCTAGTTCTTGCTACCTTACCACTTGTTCCTAAAGGTGTTTAGAAACTCTAGTATATCTTTTGGATCTTTCAAGCCTTATAAATCCCATTTAAAATTTTCACCTTAGAAGCTAATAGGAGTATCGAATCCAAGGGATTATTAAGATTATACCCATAGATGACTTCGAAAGGTGTCTTAGTAGTGGAAGAACGTATGTTCCTATTTTATGCGAACTCTGCATGGAAAGGTACAAGTCTTAGTCTTTTAGATTCTTACCAACATTCAATTTAAGTAAAGTAACGAGAGTCCTATTGATAACCTCTTTTTAGCCATCTATTTGAGGATAATAAGTAGTGCTAAAATGAAGTTTGGTCCTTAGGCTTCTCAAGTGTTCTTCAGAAACTAAGAAATTTGATGTTCCTATATGAGACAATATTATGAGAAACAACATCAATTGAACCATATCTTTTAGAAAAAGGTTAGTAATAAAAAAGTGCATCATTGGTCTAATGGTGAGGAACAAAATAGGCCATCTTCTTAATTTTGTCCACCACTACCATAATAGATTCTTTTTCCTGAGTGCTTCTAGGTAGGCTTAGAACAAAATCTATAGACACATTAGCTCAAAGCTAAGGAGGAATTGGTGATGGCATATAAGAACTACAAGCTCCTTTTCACCTTTTTTGCACACTAAACACTGCTCAACCACCTTGTGGACATCTCCCCTCATCTTATGTCAATGAAATTGTTCCTTGAACACCTCTTAAGTCTTTTTCTCCCTATAATGGCCTGATATCCCTCTTACATGAGCTTACCTCTAACAACTCCCTTATAGAGCATTTAAGTACACAAAACTTCCCTTTTTTTTTAATAAAAACCCATCAAATACATAGTAGTCATCAATAATTGCTCTCTCATAACATCTAGCAATTATCGCTATAAAGAGTTTATCATATACATAGTTCTACTACCAGTTCAAATTGTAACAACCAAGATTGAAGAGGAGTAATAAGCAAACACTTGTATGATAAGGCCTTTGTTACTAGATTTTGTTGTCTTTTTTAAGTTTGATCACATTCAAGAACATTACCCACCAGGTATGTCGTTTATTCCACTAGTTCTGACTTCTCAAGTGCTTGAGTGATTCACGATTAGTGTAGATGATGAACTCCTATGGTAATGAATAGTGTTGTAAAAGTGTGAGTACCTTGATCAAAGCATATAACTCTTTTCATAGATGGAGTAATTAAGTGGTCAACCACGTAATTTCTTATTAAAATAGACATTCGATTGTCCTTACTTCATCAAAACTACCCCGACTTTGACACTTGAGGCATCACATGTAAGCTTAAATGTCTTATCAAAGTCAAACAAGACAAGCTAAGGAGTTGAAGGCAACTTTTCCTTAATTTCTTCAAAACTCTTCTAGGCCTTATCCATCTAGTGGAAATCGACTGCCTTCTTATAAGTTTACTTAGGGAGCTATAATGGTGTTGAAGTTCCTCATAAACAACCTATAGAATAAGGCTAGCTTATGGAAACTACATACATTTAATGCATTCTATGGAATGGCCTAATCAGTAATGGCTTGCACTTTCTCTTCATCAACCCTCACTAATTTTCTTAAAACTACAAACTTAAGAAAGTCTACCTCTTCCTAATAGAAGAGACACTTCACTAAGTTATCATACATTTATTTAGCCTTCAGTACAACAAACATAATAGAAAGATATTCTATAAGGCTATCTAAGTCTTAGATGTACATAAGTATGTCATCAAAATTTACAACCACAAACTTACCAATAAAGATGCATAAGAAGTGGTTCACTAGCTATATAAAGAACATCTCTAAGCATTTTGCATATATGATGGTATCTAATTCTTTAGTCAACTTTAAAAAAGATTTGAGCTCCATGAAACTCATTCAGTCTTGGTATGGGATATTTGATCGTAATCAATTTAATGGTATGACTAATGATGCACATCTTCTATAAGCCATCCTTCTTCAATACAAAAGGAATCGGTACTAAGTAAGGGTCTATGCTTTACCACATGTAGCCTCTCTCAATGAGCTTATCTCCTTGCCTCTTGAGCTCCTTGGCAATTGGCATCCTTTAGGTTTATGCGGTAAGATGGTTAATTTGGTAAGAAGCTCCTTGATAAATAAATCTCAAAATTTAGCAAGTAGCTATTAGACAACTGTAGAGATATGTAGTGCCCAATATCCTATAAATTTGATTACTCAACACTCAATGCATTTGTAATAACTATAGCTAATGCTCAGCCCTATACCCCATCCATACTATCATCCTCTTCATCAAAGGTACCCAAAGTGTCCTCTATATCTCCTTAAGCCTCCTCCACCTCAACTTTATCTTTACGTTAACTTTATAGTTGGGCATTGAGCTATCATATGCTAAATTCAAGATATTTAAAGCATTTTATTTGGTTGCTCCTCCGGCTAGCCATCTAAGGATCAACTATTGTATGATTAGGTTAGCAACGATCTTCCTCTTAGTGTCATCTTGCTTATCTCCTCTCTTGTCATTAGCCTTGTCAAACTTGTCAACTACTCTATCTATTTGCCTCTCCTTATAATCGATAGATCTGCTGGGGGCTATGGTCTTAGGATATGGTAGTGGTATTTTATAAGGTTGTGTCTCCTCTACCTCTCTACTTGATAGGCTAGTTGAATAGCCTCTTCTAAGTTGTCGAACTTGATCATCAACATCTCAAACTCCTTAATATAACCTTTTATGCTCATGCTATCCTAGAAGAGGGATTATAACTTCGTATACATTTCCTAACAATAGTAAAGAAGAATCTGGTGGTACTAATTTGTTTCATCTCTCTTTAAGACGTGACTTCACTTTCCATACCCCTCCTTTAGTTTATTAGCACATTTTACTACCATAATGTGGTATAGCTAATAAACTCTAGGGGGTCTAACCTCACCTTAGTGGCTTTGTCTTATTCCTAACACCTAAAAACCTTTTCTACACATTGCTCCTTGTCTCAGTCGTCATTGGTGCTTCCCCCTCCAAAAAATGATGAAATCTTGAGCTTTATGCCCTTAAAACTATGAGGTGGCTTAGGAACTTGGCATAAGGGTCATGTTGCTCAAAATTATCTCCGTTGTCTTCCACCATCAGTGGCTCATTCACGTAACCTGCATGTTGAGGCGAAACATTTTACTTTAATCATAAAATTGCTATAAAAGGGCATTTTAGTGTTGACAAGGGAATTTTAGAGGTAAAAAGGGCTTAGGTCATTATGGTTTACTCATCAACACATTGACCAATCATCATTACAATGTTCTTTCTTTAATCATGCCATGGATTATTCTAATTATCGCCCTTAATTCCCTCATATACACTTTTGTTTGACATAATAATTATGAGATAGCTTCACCTTTCATAGAAATCTTGTTGAACACTTAGTGGGCAGCTTCATATAATTTCCCAATTGATAAGGATCTACTGACTCCTTCCCTTCCTATGAGCATTTAGAACAACTCTAAATACAAATATAGCTTATTGACATGTACGACTCCCATAATTTAGAGTGCATAACATGACTATACTCTAAGTTCACACACCTACTACACATGCAACACACAAACACATGCAATTTGACTTTCATCATCGCAATATAAGCTTTGATACTAAGATGATGTGCTCGATTTATGAATTCATCTGAACACACTAATTATTGGATTGAAGAGAACATTGCATGAAGAATAAGGAGAAACAAAGAGTAGGAACTACATTAGGTTACCTAAAAGGAAACTCTTCTTTACAAAAAACAACAATCTAACCCATTATAATAAGAAGAGGCTATGGACATAATTTTTGTGAAAGTCATTTTACTACAATATGTTGCTTGAATGATATTTCCTTTTTTCTTTTTTACCTTTTTTTTTCACAATAACTAATAAAATTAAATTTCATGCATTATAAAATTATAGTTAATCGAATAAAATAAATTATTTGAGGTGCTATTTATTTATTAGTGGTGTACCATAAGTAATAGTTATACTGCCAACACTTCAAGCATTTCACTCTAGTCACATGAAGTATTAGTAAATAAATAACAGTCACATTACTTGATATGATAACATTTTATTACAATCAAAATTAGGAGAATGAATATGAATTTTGGAATGATTATTACCTTCTCACTTATATTGAAAATAATAATTTTCATAATGTTGCTAATGATAAAATCTTATAAAATCACCATTAGAGAAGAAAAGTTGTAGAATACTATATTTATATCATGTTGCTCTTTTCACTCCACTTATTATAATTCCCTAGAACTTAAAGTGCTACAGCTTGGCATGTGTTACTATCATTTACTAATACCTCAAGCGTAAACATCTATTAAAATCTCCAAAATTATCGATTGAAGTCCCCAAATAATTTCAAATAAATTTAATTCTTCAAATAATTCAAAACAACTACAAGGTATATTTCACAAATTATTGATAAGAATTTACTAATCGTAAAATAAATTCTAACATTACAAGCTCAAATTTATTGTCACGTTAGAAGTTCTAGTAGCCATTTCCCATCCTAGTAATCTTGATTATTGTCTCTAACTAGATAAACTTTGAAATTTCTACTCAAACTTATGCTTGAAAAATATTATGGGGTGAGTTGAAGCCTAGTATGAAATACAATATACACATGCACATGAACATACAATCTTCCAATCACCATTCATTTAATTATCTTTATTTTAATTCAATAAGTGTTATAGGGGTACTTACGATCCTAACATGCATATATAATTAATACCATATAGTATCGATATTGGGTCCTTAACATCTTAGAAATTGGGAAATCAAGAATCAACCTAACTATTCAGATAATTTCCATGTAAAACTCCTTTTGGGATAATGTTGCGCATAGATCATTAAGGAGCCACTCCAAAATCACTGTTCCTCTTAATCCATAGACCTAACCTATCACATGCAACATACAAAATTAATGCCAGATAGTTAATTAAGTCCAATTATAATAACTAAGCCTAATAACCATAAGTAGGAAACAAGTATCCCATATTTGAAACGTAAATCTTGCTGGGTAACTAGATCAACAATACTCCTAAAATCTATTAGTATAAAAAAAAAAACTTAAAATCAGAATATATCTTAAACTAAGTTAACTCTACTTCCACTTAACAATACCATTCCCCTCAAGCTTCCATTAACCATTTCACACAATGCTAGGTTCGGACTCAACCAAAAACACTTAAAGGATGTATAAAATAGCTTAATTAATAAAAATTATTAAAAGATAATAAATAAACATCTAAGAAACAATAATTTTACTTAAAACTTTAAAACATGGGAAAATATCGCTTGCGATTGCACTTACACACACTATACATACATATAGCCACAACATATGCCTATACACACACACTCTCTTATGTAAAACACACACCAACATACAGTACACAATGTGTACCCCCAATACATGCTACATACACTTTTCCCTCACAACAACACATGGTGTATGTTGTCACACGCCTTTATACACCTTTACTATGAACACAACATGTTGTTTATATACCCATCGTATACTTCCCCTTCCTCACACACTCAGTATGATACATTTAGCATATGTACGTGACATGTGCTCTATTGTCCACACACCATCAATCATCATACACAAACACTCATTGACTGATTTTTCGTCCACTGTTCCATAACCACACACCTACACATAAGATTGCACTCACCTTTGATTCATCCTTCAATACCCTAAATCTATAGTAATAAATACTTGTCTCTAACTTAAACGTTTCTTCACAAATTGAACCACTTTCAACAATTTTCACAAAAATAAAATTGATGATGAATAAGGGATTTAAGTGTACCTTACTTATTCTCTAATTGAAGACTAACCAATACTTGATTCGCTAATCCTTAGATTTTGCAAAACATGAATCTTTTAAGGTTTGTATCCTTCCCTTAAGAAAACAAAATGTCACATGTAAAATTGATGAAAACTTACCAAGACTCTTAAATTCTAGCACCTTCTTGAATTTGCTTTTGACTTTTGTTGTGCGATCATCACAAATTCAAATTCTCAACTTAATTCTGTGAAGAACTTTATTCGTGCCTTGGTTTACAAAATAGTTTGCAATAAGGTTGTGAGTGTGTTATAAGTCTTTGACCTAAATGTAATATGGAAAATGAGGTATAGGCTCCTAATCTTTTCAAAGGCCATTTTTCCCTCTTATAAAACCATTTAAAAGAGAGCCTACTACCTTGTTGTCAAGCCTGAAATTCAATTTTCTATTTTTCTTAACTTGGTTTAAACTAAACCCTATACTCATTTAATTTAATCCCTCGACATGAGTTAAGAGAAACAGTTTCTTGGGGTTTTGTAAGATTGGAATCAATATCTGGTTAAAACTAGAAACAAACAAGTAAATTAAAGCCAATTAGCTAGAGTGGTTTTAATTTAACTGCTGGTTTACATTTTGAAAACCTTATAAAAAGATTTTATAGAAACCAGAGATAACCTATTCGGGAGCTAACCCATTAAAACCCAAATGTTACCACATTAAGAAACTAAGTTGGGCTTTGACTTTTTAAAATACCCCTTAAACTTAAAGGAAACAATTTTTTTTTTTCATTTTTTTATTTAAATTTTTCTAGGAAAAGTAAAAGAAAATAAAATTTTAATTTTTTTATAGTCGCTCCATAGGTGTCTATGTATTTATTATTTGGAATTAGACCGCTATAGTTTCTTTTTGTAAACTTTAGTGGTTTGGTTCTTTTTAGTTTTGAAAACAAGTTTGGTTTACATCATTAACTAGTTTATTTGATTTTGGAAAAATCCTAAGAGAAGACCCTAATTTTATTTGTATTGACTTAAAGAAAAACCTTAATTGATTCTATATTCTTTATAAGAAAAGGTTGATTGGATTTTTTTTTTAATTTTTTTGAAAACATTTTTCTTAGTGATAAAACTTTGTATTCACTAAAAACATATTTTCCTAAAGGATAATGTTGCTCATTTCTTTTTTTTTTATTTCATAAAACCCTACAATATCTATCTAAGATGGAAAAATATTCATTTTTTTTAAAGAAAAAATTTATAGAAAATGATTGAAGAAAAACATTTCTTTTTTGTTTTTTTCAAAGAATCTTACTTTAAGAAAATTATTTGAGAAAAATGTTTATTATTTTTCCAAAGTATTTTCATTTTTTGTATTTTTTATTAATTTTTATTTTAGTAGGCCCTAATAGTCCTAAAGGCAATGGTTATCCTCACAACATCCTAGGACTACATAATGTCTCTAACGTATTTTTTATTTTTATTATTTATTATTAAATTTAGGCCTTAATCATCCCCAAGAGGTAATTACCCCATAATACCCATGGACTACACATGCCTTTACCCTTCAAATAAACTAAACATACAAACTAACAAAGAAAAAAATAGAAGATCAAACCTAGGCTAAAATGGGTCCATCGTAGGTCTAAAGTAGGTCATGTGAGTTGCATGAGAGAGAGAGAGAGAGAGAGAGAGAGAGAGCGCTGGTAGGGGTAGCTTTACATAACTCTAACAATGGTTGCAAGTGGCATTGATAGGAGAAGAGGAAAGAAAAAAAAGTTGGAAAGTAAAGAAATAACCTCAAATAAGCAAATGAACCAATAAAATAAATATAAAACAAAACTATAGAAGTTCTAATCCTAAATTAGATAATGGTTGTAGCAGAATGGTTCCTTAGTGCTTTGATGGTGGTTGTAAGCAGCATTGTGAAAGGAAGTGATTTTTTTTTTTTTAGTGATTATTCATGATTTGGAGTGAAGTAGAAGTCCCTATTTATAAATATAATGGTTGAATCAAGGATGGAAAATATTAAATGTCGAATGATTTTTTTTCCATGTTTGGACTAGATGAATATGGACGATATGTGATACCAAATTCAAAGTGACATATGAAAAACATGATCAACATGCACTTGGAGTATACTTAAATGTGCTAAAGTGTGTCAACCATGCGTAGGAGTATGACAATCGCATGTAAGCATATGCTGAGGTATGCCTACCACACTTCGAAGTGAGTTGGTGAATAATGTGACAGTGATGCAACGATGATGTAATGGGTGATATGGCATGACATGGCGATGATATGATGACATATCGGGTGACATGGTGGATGAGGTGGTGGTAACATAGTGCCATGGTAGGTGACATGGCATGGTAAAGTAGGCATGATGTGGCAATAATGTGGCACTATAGTAGGCGACATGGATGCATGTACTGATGAGGGATGGTAAGGGAAGAAAATAAAAAATAAAAAATAAAAAATACATTTTGTACCTTCAATGGATTAAACCTAAGGCCTCTACCTTTTAGCCTAAAGTCTTAACCAACTAAGCTATTACTTTATTCTTATCATATTTTAACAAAAATAATATTTAATATATTTCTGCACTAATTTTTAATAAAAGTCCCAATGAACATCAAGTCTTAAAATTGGTCCAAGCCTTTTGAGTCCTGAAAAAACGAATTCATCCCCACATATAATTATTTAGTCTGCTAGGTATATTTGAAAAATTATTTTTAAAAATAGATTGGTTTGATAGAACTATTGGCACGGTTTTGCTTAGTGTTTGACTTTGTTTAAAACTTTAATTGTTCATAAAATAGTCAATTTAAGTTCGATTGAAGCACCGTTTGATGTTATAATAAACTTAAATTGTATATTTTCACCATATTTTGAAAAGTAAGCAAGCTGAACCTAATAAAAAATTTATTTTCAATAAAATGTCTATTTTTGCTAAGAAATTATGATTCTATCAAATTGCATATGCCTATTTGACTTATGTTTGAGTCATTTGACCTTGAAAAACTAAAAGACCCTTGAAATGAAACCCAATGGGCCATATTTCTCCAAAATCCTATATTTTTGTATTTTTTCCATTTTTTATAAATATTTTTCTAGTTTTTCTTTTCTTTATTTATAGTCCTTCCATTTTTTTTTATATGTTTCAAACTTTTCTTTTTTTTTTTTTTTGTGTTCTTCTAAAGTAGGGCCTTTTATGTGAGAAATTTGAGATAACATGGGTGGTAAAAATGTGTTGTTTACAGCTGCCTTTCTTTATTATAAAGTTAGGTGAAAACTTTGCTACAAAAATAAAAAAAGACACCATTTTTGCCCTAAGGTAGGTGTTAGTAATGTAACCCACAAGGGATAGAGGGAGATCGTTATTGAAGAAGGATAAGGCTCTTATAGGATATCTTACCCTAAAAGATACTTGAAGGGATAGGGTCTTTATGAGATATTCTATCTTACAAAGTATTAGAAGAGATAGGACTTTTTAAAGATGTCCTACCTTAAAAGGTATTAAAAGGAATTGGGTTCTTATGCGGTCTATCTTAATGAGACCCTTTAATGAGATATTTGGTTCTAAAGGGACAGATAGGGCTCCTTTACAATCTATCTTAACGAGACCCTTCACTGAGATGTCTTATCTTAAAGAGGGTTGATTACAATAAGGCCATCTTAAGAAGGAAAAAAGCTCCTATGCGATCTATCTAAACGAGACCCTTTAACAAGATATCTTATCCTAAAGGGGGTGATAGTATTGAGGTTATCTAAGAAAGGATATGGCTTCTTTGTGGTCTATCTTAATGAGACCCTTTGGTGAGATGTCCTATCTTAAAAAGAGGTGATAGCACTAAAGCTATCTTAAGAAGGGATAAGGCTCCTTTGTGATCTATTTAAACGAGACCCTTTAAAGAGATATCTTATCCTAAAGGGGTTGATAGCATCAATGCTATCTAAGGAAGGATAGGGCTTCTTTGTGGTCTATCTTAACGAGACCTTTTGGCAAGATGTCCTATCTTAAAAAGAGGTGATGGCACTAAGGATATCTTAAGAAAGGATAGGACTCCTATGCAGTCTATTTAAACAAGACCCTATAATGAGATATCTTAACCTAAAGGGAATGATAGTATTAAGGCTACTTAAGGAAGGATATGGCTCCTTTGTGGTTTATTAACAAGACCCTTTGGTGAGATGTTCTAATCCTAAAGGGATGATAGTACTAAGACTATGTAAAGTAGGATATGGCTCATTTGCAGTTTATCTTAATGAGACCCTTTAGCAAAATATCTTATCATAGAGGAAAAGGAAATGATAGCACTACAGCTATCCAAAGATGGATAAGGTTCCTATGAGGTAACCTATCCTAAGGGAAAGTAAGTGCTTTATAAGAAATCATGTGTTTAAGGAATTTAGACTTGGCAGGTATCTTAATTTTTTTATACTCCTCTAGGAAGCAATGAAATAAAATGGTCCTTCACTATTCTTAAAATGTAGTGCTTAGCTAGGAATAACTTGGAGGAGTTACTTCTAAAATCAAATTATGTGAGAAAAGAGGCAGCACTCCAAGAGTAGGCGATCTTAACACTTCTTTTTAAAGTTAAGATAGTGCTCCTATGAGTAGGCAATCCTTATACTTCAAAATTGAGATAGCACTCTTATGAGTAGGTGATCTAAAATTTTCAACACTAAGACAGCGTTATCATGAGTAAGCGATCCTAAAACTTTTGAAACTAGGACATCACTCTTACAAGCAAGTGATCTTAAAAGCTCTTGAATGGCACTTTAAAGAGTAGGAAATCTATGGGGATGAAAAACACATTGGAACGATGAGTTCATTGATTGGGAAATAAGCCTATTGGAATGGCCTTAGAACTACAGAGAAAAAACATTACATGTTACAATCTTGAATGGACAGTGTTTGAAGACATTAATCATTCAAGTGAATGTTATAAGCGAGGAATGGTTTAAAAGTTGAACTCCTTAATCTTGGAAGAAGCTAGAAATTTGGTCTAAGCATGTTGGAATAGACAAAACTAGCCACAAAGGCCTTTTCAAATGAAGATTCTAAAAGGATAGATCCCTTAATGGAGAAAACTTGAGAGACTTTCATTAAAAAATGGTCACTAAAAATGCTATCTAAAAAAGACACTTCTTTGGAAGAGGAGAAAATCCCTCTGTCTTTCCATCCTTTTTCTTTTCTTCTCTCTTTTTTTTTTTCTTTCAATTTTTTTTTCTTGAAATTGCTAATAGGGACAAATACTTGTTGAAAACCATGAGCCTTATACTAAATTCTTCCTTCCTTTGTAGGATGATTGTATGGGGTACCTTAATCTTTCAATTGAGCCTTAGAGAAAGTCTTGTGATTTTGATGCTATTGGGGCTAATCTTAAAACTTTGAGGACAATGGTACTTTGGCACCATTCTTGCTTATGGAGGCTTTATTACGTTAAGAGTACCTTTTCTGTAGAGATAGTAACACATTATTTATCAATTAAGTAAAAAGGGACTTCCTCACATGCTCTTGGTTTAGATTCCACTCTTGATCACTATTCCAAAAATTATGGTCTATTTTGTAAGTGATATGCCTTAGTCAATTTACTAGGTCTTTTTCGGTTTTGCAATGCAAATTGGGCTTTTGGTTAGTAGCTTCAAAGGGAATTAATGAATGAACTTATTTTAAAAAAATTACTTGCTTAATTTACATTTACAAGTCAAGAACCCTTTAAAAAAAAAAAAAACTAAAAATGTGCTTGCCTAAGTTTCAAAAATAACTTTTATCTAGGATAAATTATTCTCTAAGATCAGAATAGCCTTTGTAAAAATGCATACTATTTGTGGGTGGGAAAACCTTATGTTTGTGATTTGAAATGGATAAGAAGCTTTATGTGTTAGGGTTTTGTAGTGAGCTAAGGATCATGTTTGAAATTATTTTCAACTTTGAGCCTTTTTAGTGGATTGGGGAATTATCTTGGTGAATTGGGATGTATCCCTGGAATCTTTAAGTCTTTTAGGCCTTCTTTTGTATTTAAGCCCAATAACTTTTGATTGATTATAAGCTTTCCTTTTTCTTTCTTCCTTTTCTTTCTTTTGCCCCACTCTTCTATTATTTCTTTCCCCTTTTCTTTTCTTTCTTTTGGCTCGAAAATCCTTTATTAAGGGGTTTTATAACCTACAGAGTTTGGTTTATGTATATATGGTTCTTGTAGGCTCTTCCTCATCATAAAGAAAAGAAATTATCAGTGATAAAAATTAATCTTTGAATTGATGCCACTAAGGTAAGCATAAGCTAGTTTTATCTTTTTTTCCCTATTAATAACTTTACCCTCCAAAATGCCCTATTGTGGGATAGTTTTTGACATGGTTTAATTTTTAAGAAATACTTCTAACATAGGGCCAACTGGGTGGACAAGGGATATTTTGTGTTTGGGATATTGAATAGAATGCCTAATGTCACCTTAAATTGCGTATCAAGTTGAAAATGGACCTCCTTTGAGGAATGAGTCCAAAAATTCTCATATTGATGTCTCTCAACTCTTGAAGTGTTTAAGGGCCCGTGTTTGGAATACGGTTTTCCTTTTTTCATTCTAAACCTTTAAATAATGAGTTATCATTTCCCTAAGTAGATATCTATATCAGTTAGCCCTAGAGTTAGGATTGGCTTTACAAAGATGTCCCACATTTTCTTAGAATTCTCTTGGAGACATGCCCTATAGCATTAAAGAGAGGGCACATAAAATGTACAAAAGAAGTACTTCATTCATCTTGAGCTTGAAGTTACACATAAAGAAAAAGAGTGACTACTAAGAGAACAATTTTTCGGATGGTGTCCCTAACTTCATGATGGTTTCCTTCTTTTGTCATCCTACCCTAGTCAAAACTGTCAAAGGTATGCTCCTTTACATATTTGATGGCTTGGGAAAATAATTGCCCCTAACTTAGTTTCTAGTCCAAATGCTCTTTAATACTTTGTTTGCCCTGTACGCTCCTGATTTGATTTTGATCAATGCATTTATTAATTTTAAGGACTGAATGATTCTTGGCTCTTAGGGCTTGCAGTTGAGTGGATCAACTTTAGTGAGAGTGCCTTGAGTTAAGGAGCATGCTTGGGATTACGCTCTCTTGCATTGAAGCTTAGGCTACCATTTAACTTCTTTTATGAGCAGATACTTGTGTATTGGTTGGCTTCTTTAAAGGGCTAAGGGATTGCATGCCCCTTTCACCGAGCTTCCTCTCTTACCCTTGCATATTGGTGCTTTGAATTTAGATGTGCTTCTTCTTCAAACCTGGGCCGCATAAGGGATGGGCCATAAGTGAAGCGTACCAATTTGTACCTGTTAGCAACCTCATTTTTTTCTCTTTTTTTTTTTTGGTTTTATTTAGAGAGAAAGAGAGAGAGGAAGTTTGATTGAAGAAGAAAAAAAAAAAATCAATAATGGTCCTGTTGAAAATAAAAACCGAATGATTAATGAATAATCTTATGGGGTTAGCACTTGGGCCTATCTACAAACCTTGTGAAAGAGAGGGAAAAAAACACTTGTAACTAAGAAAAGATTACAAGTAAAAAGGGTTTTTACAATAAGAAAAGATAAGCCCTAAGACATATAACTATTTACAAGGGAAGAACAACCTTATAGAGTAGCTGGATACATAAACATATTTACAAACTTAGTGAAAAGGGAAAAAAGATAATGTACATATGACTAAATGTTATCTAGGATGCCCTAAAGTTGGATTATGTAAAGGGAAGGAAAAGAATTATTTACAAGCTATGATTAAAGAAAATGGAGGTAAATATAACTTAAAAAACATTACTATTGTAGACACCTAATTTTTACCCCTATTTTATTTTATTTTTTTCAATAAGGTAAAAGTTCCTAAATTAGGAAAAATACAAAATTAAGAAAATAAAAAATATATAAAATAATATAAAAATAGGAAAAAGCATAAAAATAAGAAATTTAGAAAAAAATACAAAAAATGGAAAAAGAGAAAAGTCACAAAAAATAGAAGAATCGAAAAAAATAGAAGATTTAAGGAATTTAGAAAATAATGATTTTTAAATAGTTTAAATAAAATAGATTTTTTTATAATAAAAATAAAGAGAGGGGATTATTCAGGCCTGGGCATAGATTTGAATTTAGCTCAGGCTGATTTTGTTCATATGTATAATTTAATTACAAATGTTGATAAGGCACGGATCAATGGCCAAATGGATAAGCATATAAATATAACATTAGGTTTGGCTTAGAGGTCAAGGGTTCGATTCTTATTGAAGGTAGAGAATGCCTTTTATTTTATTTTTTCCTACACCTCCGTTCTACCACATGACAAGGAATCTTTAGGCCACGTGTCTGCTCATGACACGTAGTACTCCATGATTCGCCTTGACAGTGCATTTTCTTTCCCCATTTTTCTTCTCCCCTTTCCTTTTCTTTCCTGCTCTTTCTCATTTTTTAAAAAAGAACACAACACATGCACAGCTGACTCGATCTCTTTTGAGCTTCACCTTTGACCCTCATCCAACGACTAGACATCCTCTCTCTAACCAACCATCCCTCGATTACCCCTTCTCTCTAAACTTCCTCTCTTTCTCTCACCGAACCCAACTCCAGTACGGCCAGGCCATCCATACCTAATCTTGCACAACTAGCTATCTCCAACAATCTCCCAAACTTCCGAGCATCAGCTACCACTAGAACACCATCTCCCAACTACATTGGTTCTCCCTTATGCAACACATTCAGACCCATAACACCATAACAAGCCAATAACCTAAACATACGACATTCTACGACACACCCCTTCTCTCTCTTGACCCTCATCCTCTCTCCACCGTTGAATCTAATACCTACACGTACATAGTTGAGCCACTCCAACCCTTCTTTTGACCATGAACTCTCTCTTATGACCCACTACTATGACAAACACCACCAACCACCACCAATGGCCAAAGTAAGCAGTGGCATAGCTCCTACCTCCATTAATCTTAATAAGAAACCCATAAAACTACTTTCACCCGTACGAAATACGCCTTAAAATGGCCTTTGACGTGCTGTTCTAGTCGCTGGACACCACCCGGATTCGACCCGGTCTGAACTGAATGTGGATCCAAGATTCAAATTGGCTGACTTGAAGCCTTGCATCCATAAAACTGACTTGCGTACCACTTGGTTCGAATCCCATTTGCTATTTTGATTTTCTTTTGTTTATTTTTTTTGTATTATTTTATTTACAAAGAAAAATGAAAGAAAAAACAAAGAAGAAAAGAAAAGGTTAGAAGAATTATCTACTTTATTTTTATTTATTTTCACCTTTTAATAAAAAAACCAAAAAATAATAAGTAAATAAATAAATAATAAAAAATAATAAATTTATTTTATCACTTGGAAAATTGACTTTCCAAAAAATAAACAAAAATAAATGAACTATTTCCAAAATTAGGGCACTTTAGAATTTTCCACAAATAAAACATCGATTAGGACTCTTTAGAAGAATTTCCTTAAATAAATTATATCGGATAAAAAAATAAACCCGATCTTTTTTCAAAAATTAAAATCAAATCAATTCACTAAAGTTTTATCAGAATGAACTATGAAAGTCTGATCTTGATAGGCACCCATACGTATGAGGCAACTTAAAATATGGAAAGTTGTATTTTTTTCCATCTTTGTAAATATTTGTGTAAATTAATTAAATTAGTCGCATGTGATATGTTTACTTATTTAGATATTAAAAAGGGTGTATTTAAAAAGCAAAGTTAAATTTGGAAAGTTAAAAAAATAGTACTCATTTAGGGTTTAATAAAATAGCTCTCAGATCTAGAACTCTTGTCTTAAAAATTTGTTTTGTAAAATTGCTTTTCTCATTAAAGACCAGTAGCTAAGTTATAGCCAATTCACCTAATTGGTTATAACTTAACTTTTTTCCTTATTTCGATCGGGTGGCGACTTCAAAGCATTTTCAAATTATAAAAGAATCAGTTTTCTTTAAATCCTAGTGGAAGGTCAATGTTAAATGGGTAGGGTTTAGTATTGATTAATTTAAGGAAGACTTAATTTAAAAAAGAACTAGGAGGAAAAAACTAGACTTGACAACTATCTATAATATTTACAATGAAAAGTGGAAGAATTGATGAAGGTTTTATTTTATGAAAAAGTAGAGAACTCATTATTTTACGACCTGATTGAATTAACAATAAGAGTAACTTACTTACAAGCCTTACTAAAGAATAAAGTATTTTTAAGGTGGGGGGGAGTCTATGGCCATTAAGTAAGGGAAACTAAATAAGATTTACTAAGATACTCTAAAAGATTCATAAATTTGAGGGCAAAACCAAAAGTTAGGAAAAGATATATTTAAAAGCTATGCAATCTTCTTTTATTGCTTTTTTTTTTTATTAATGAAAGTTGAAGTAACGAAGGGAAGCTAGATATGTTACAACGAAAAACGACAACCAAATGTGATGAAGGGATGACTAGGATAATTGACAAGGAAATTTTATACAACTAATGATATGGAAGATTGCAAAATACTAACCTGAAAAAGAGGAAACTCATGACCTTTTTTTTCACCTTTTTTCTTTTTTGTTTTTTCTAAGAAGATATATTCAAAACAAATGTGGAGGGATTTACTAACTTGAACAACAAAATCTAATGATTGGAAGGACAACTATCTATTGGAGGATCAATTTTTTTTTTTTTTCCAAAAGAACCTCAAGAATGATGTTAGCAGATTTATAAGTATAGGATTAAGAAAAGAAAACAAACATTTACAACCTACAATTATTTGTATGCCCTTTATAAGACAAAAGAAAGATAAAGAAACCTATGAAAATCAAAGAGATGAATTTTTTTCTTTTTCTTTCTATTTGAAAAAGATGTTATTGAATGGAAAAATAAGTTCAAACCTAATAAAATCAAGAGTTGATACAAGTTGATTACAAGTCAAATTACTAATATTGAGAACTTAAATTGCTAAAGAGATGATGAAAGTTGTTTAAAGTTAACTAAGAGGATGAGTTATTCTTTAAGAATGGGGATGGTAACTTGCAAGACAGTTAAGGAGTTTCTATTTGATGCTTAAATTAAAGATAAAAGATTAATAGAACTTTGTTTTAGGGAGAATCAACAAAATACAAATCATAATTCTATTTGAAGATTTTCTTGAAATTTTTCAATGAGGAAAGCTAATAATTTACAATTTGAAAGGATAGCAATTATTAACAAATAATGGAAGCAAAAGAATCCTATTTTTTAGAGAAGACAAAAGTTTAGGAGAAAAAAAATTACAAATGTATTTTACAAAGATTATCTATAAGTCTTATTTTAAAAAAAAAAAATTCCTCTTCTCTGGTTATAATATAAAGCAAAGTCTGAGAAAAATAAAGAATAAAGAAAATGAATGAGAGCACACGGATGTAGTAGGGATTGGGAACTAAACAATAGTGTGGCAATTTTAAGAATTGGATATTGTAACTTTATCGAAGTTCTATTGTTACAACTAAACTAAAGTTGTAATAAATTGTAGTATTTATAAATAGAAAAGCCTATACAAAAAAATTCTATAAAATTTTACAATTACAAAGAAATAATATTATAAGAAAATTACAAAAGGCTACATCAATATTACAGAAAAGTTATACTATAAGGAAATTACAATGCTATATGGTATAATGGAACTCTGATGAAGTTGCATTAGTAATGTGCCAATGTGCCACTTTATCGTTTATTCATCAATCTAAACCAATGAATATAAATATGGTAGGTTCTAAAAGGTTCCTAAGCACCATGGTCTCCCCAGTTTTGAAGAATGGATCTACAACCATATTGGCTCAAGTAGGATGGCCTAATTGGATGGTTGTCCTATAGTACACAAAGCTTACACAATGACCCCCTTGTCCTAAGATTTCTTAGGTTCAATTTTAACATTTTCTAACAAACATCATGATGCTTTCTTTTCTTTTCTTTTCTTTTCTTTTTTTTCAAAATGACCCCCCAAAAGAATTGGCCCTTTGGGCCTTAGGTTCCTATAAGCTTGAAAAATCTAAGTTAGAGAAAAACAAAAATATATAAAAAAACAAGCAAATATACAATAAAGTAAAAACACAAATATACAAAAAGAAAAGCTTTCTTTATACAAAAGCATAAGTCTTTAAGGGGTGTTTTAAATATTAAAGCCCAATTTAATATTTTAATGTGGCTAGCCCCACTAAGATGTGTTCAATAGAGTCATCAATTTAGCAAGCCTAAAATCTAGTTTTCTATTTTTCTTAACTTGGTTTAAACTAAACACTATATTCATTTAATTTCAATCCTTGACATGAGTTAAGAAAAATGGTTTCTTGGAGTTTTGTAAGATTGGAGTTGCCACTTGATTAAAATTGGGAAAAAACAAGTAAATTAAAACCAATTAGGTAGAGTGGTTATAATTTAGTTGTCAGTTCGCATTTTGAAAACCTTTTGAAAATGTTTTAAAAAAACAAAAGATAACCGATTTAGAGACTAATCTATTAAAACTCAAAAGTTACCACATTAAAATATTAAGTTAGGCTTTAACTTTTTCAAATACCCCTTAAACTTAAAGGAAACAATTTGTCTTTTTAATTTTCTTTTTTTCCATCTTCGTTATTTTTGGATTTTTAAAATTTTTATTTAATTTTTTTTAGGAAATGAAAAAGAAAATAAAATTTTTATTTTTTTATGGTTACCTTACTAGTTCCAATGTATTTGCTCTTCGAAATCAAACTAATATATTTTTTTTTTATAAGACTTTAGTGGTTTTATCAAACTTTAGTGGTTTAATTTTGAAAATAAGTCAGGTTTATGTCATTAACTGGTTAATTTGATTTTGGAAAAATCCTGTATCATCATCTAGCTTATGTTCTTCACGTAATATTCAAACTAAATGATAAAGAAAAACCCTAATTGTTTCTATATTCCTTTTAAGAAAAGGTTAATTAGATTTTTTTTTTCTGAAAACATTTTGCTAAGTGATAAAACTTTATTTTCACTAAAAACATATTTTCCTTAAGGATAATGTTGCTCATTTCTTTTTTTTTTTTTCCTTTTCATAAAAGCCTACAATATCCATCTAAGAAGGAAAAATATTCATTTTTTTAAAAAAAGAAATCTATAGAAAATGATTGAAGAAAAACTTCCTTTCCCCCAAAGAATCTTACTTTAAGAAAATTATTTGAGAAAAACATTTATTATTTTTCAAAAGTATTTTTCATTTTTTGTATTTTTTTATTAATTTTTATTTTAGTAGGCCCTAATAGTCATCAAGGCAATGGTTACCCCCATAACATCCAAGCTTACATAATGCCCCTAACCTATTTTTTATTTTTATTATTAAATGTAAGCCTTACTTATCTTCAAGAGGTGGTTATCCTACAGACTACACATGCATTTATCCCTAGAATAAACTAAACGTACAAACTAACAAATAAATAAAAAAAAAAGAAAAAGAAGATCAAACTAAGGACAAAATGGGTGGTGTGTTAGTCAAAAGCAGGTCACGTGAGTTGTACGAGAGAGAGAGAGAGAGAGAGAGAGAGTACCGGTAGGGGTAGTTTCACATAACTTTGACAATGGTAGCAAGCGATGTTGAGTAGAAATGGAAGAGGAAGTAATTTTTTTATTTTTTTAGTGATCGTTCATGATATGGAGTGAAGTGGAAGTCCTTATTTATAGATATCATGGTCGAATTAAGGCTGAAAAACATTAAATGCAGGATGATTTTCTTCTATATTAGGATTGGATGAATATGGACCATATGTGATGTCAAATTCAAAGCGACGTGTGAATAACATGATCAACATGCACTTAGAGTGTGTTGAAACGTGCTGAAGTGTGCTAACCACATGTAGGAGTGTGTCAATCGCATGCAAGCATATGTCGAGGTGTGCTTACCACACTTAGAAGTGAGTTAGTGAATGATGTGGAATGTAATCTGGCCATGATGTAGTAAGTGATATAGTATGATGTGGTGATAACATGATAACATATTGGGTGACATGGTTGATGAGGTGGTGATAACATGGTGCCATAGTGGGTGACATGACATGGTGACGTAGACATGATGTGGTAGTGACATGGCACATTGGTGGTAGACGTAGATGCATGTACCAATGAGAGATGATGAGGAAAGAAAATAAAAGATATATTTTACACTTTCCATGGATTGAATCCAATACCTCTAACTTTTAGCCTAAAGTCTTAACCAAGAGAGCTATTACTTGATTCTTATCGTATTTTAACAAAAATAGTATTTAATATATTTATGAATCAATTTTTAATAAAAAGTCTCAATGATCATCGAGCCTTAAAATCGGTCGAAGCCTTTTAAGTTCAGAAAAAAAGCAATTCATCCCCACATGTAGTTATTTAGTCTATTAGGCATATGTAAAAAATTATTTTCAAAAATAGACCGATTTGATAGAATTATAGGCAAAGTTTTGCTTAGTGTTAGGCTTTGTTTAAAACTTCAATTGTTCATAAAATAGTTAATTTAAGTCTGATTAAGGTACCGTTTGATGCTATAATGAGCTTAAATTGTTTATTTTCACAATATTTTGAAAAATAAGTAAGTCAAACCTGATCAAAATTTCTTTTCGATAAAATGTTCGTTTTTGCTAAGAAATTGTGATTCTATCAAATTGCATATACCTATTTGACTTTTATTTGAGCCATTTGCCTTGAAAAACTAAAAGACCCTTGAAATGTAACCTAATGACGCATATTTATCTAAAATCCCATATTTTTGTATTTTTTTTTCCATTTTAATATTTTTTCCATTTCTTTATTTTTATTTTTTTGTGATCTTTCCATCCTTTTTTATATGTTTCAAACTTTTCTTATTTTTTTGTGTTTTTCTAAAATAGAGCCTTTTATTTGAGAAATTTAAGATAACACAGGAAATAAAAATAAAGTGTCTACACTTGTGAAGAGGAGAGAACAAAACAAAGCCTAGGGTTTTCTTTATCTTTCACACACACACATATATATATTATCTTTCCAAAACTATCCCTGACTCATATATGAAATGTCTTTATGCCCTTTACTTATAATTTTATTTATTTTAATTATTTTCAAGGTTTTACACTTATAGCTTCCAATTTAAATATTTTTGGGATAACATTGCTTATACAAGTTTAATTTTATGGATTAATTTTATTTTTTGTAGCTTATGGTTAATTTTCAATTATGCTACAACAAATAAGATAAAGTTTATTCCTTTAATTTCTCATGAAATGCATGGAGTACCCTTAATCATTTGCTTAGAAAAATTTAAAGTTTCTTTCATATTGAATAATAGAAAGTGCTGTTATTGCACTCACTAGGTGTAAAACCTTGTAAAATAAAATAGGAGAAAATAAAATAAAAGAAAAAAAACGGGGCAATAATAAGTAATAAAATACTTTTAAGAGGGGCAAAAGTGTCTTTTTTCAAACCTTTAGTATAAAAAGGGTTGTTAATACTGGAAGTTTTATTTTTGCACCATCATTAATACAAACCTTCTAGAGGAATGTCAAGAGTGAGATGCATGTAAGGTTATCCCGTTTTGATAATCATTTTGGATCCAGCATTAATTGAAAAAAAAAAAAAAAGGCATTTTATCCTTGTAGAAGCAATTAGGAATGGAGAGGTTGCAAGTGGGAAGAGAAAGTATAACTCCAATTCTGGGAAGGTGATTTCAAGAAACCATAGTAGATAAGGAATTGAATTGTTTATGATTGTGAATTCGTGATTTGATCATGTTATATTTAGATTTGGTATCCATAAGTCTGAATTTTGAATTTCTATAAAGGCTTATGAATAAGGTACGTTTTAGTTTGTGCTTGTGGATTTTTTGTATAGGAACACATCTAAGTGTTTTGACGTTAAGAATTGATTAACTATTGTTGTAGAGAATCAATAGTAAAGGACGAGTTGGTTGTGATTAGGAATTAATGGTTGGAATCGATTGAATTAGAAGAAAGAGAAGGAAAAAAAAGTAATTAGTAGGAGTATACGTTGTAAATACATGCCCATGTACATGAAGATGGGAGTATACAATGTGTACAAGGTATATATGCCATATACATGGGTCACACGACATGTACTCTCATGCACACACCATGTATTTAGAGTATGGAATGTGTACATAGCTAAATATACACTATGTATTTTGTAAAGGATACTTGAGTTTGTTGTGTATCCTAAGTTTTTGTATCTTCTTTTTAACTGTATTCTTATATATTAATTAATTTTTTCTATTTTAGTTTCTTAGATATTATAAAACAAACTAAGCAAACAAATCTACTATTACCTTGATAATTAAGCACATTAAAAATGATAATTAAAGATTTCTTAAAAAACCTTAGTTACTGATTTTCAACCAATTGATCTATATATCTAACTTATAAGTGCAAAGTAAAAATATAAATACCTAGAGTTGAGAGTAGTACTTAAAATTCAAAAAATAGGATTCTAATGCTTATTATTTTTTTATGATTACTTTAAAGGCAAGAGTTGATTCTTTATGTTGTCACTGAAGCAGCTACACAATATGTTTGTGGTTGCTAGGCTAGTGACTTCTTTATGTTTTCGTTGAATCGAGTATAGGACACTTATATGCTGTTTATGGTTGCTAGGCTAGTGACTATAACCAAAATAGATAAATTAACTGATGTTAAAATTTTATGTGTTGCGTGTACTTGACTAGGCTTAAGGGACTTGGAGGATTGGTGATTCTAGGGTAGTACCCTGATGATTATGCACCATGTTGTCTTGAGTGGAGTTTTGTATGAAAATGATATGAGTATTTAGGATGTTTATTAGTTTCTACGGTATTAAGAAGGACCGGGTACCAACATAATATGGTAATTTATATATATGTGTGTTAGGGTTATGAGTATCTTTGTATTGCTTGTGGATTAAAATAAAGCTAATTAAATGAATGGTTATTGTATTTTTTGCATTCCATATTCTCGTGTGAGTGGAAATTGTATGTTCATGCGCATGTATATGTCGTATTTTGTACTGAGTTTCAGCTTATTCTGTATTAATTTTTTACGTGCTAGTTTGAGTAGATTCTACAAGGTTGTAAACTTAGATACATTAATCAAGAATTCCAAGTTCGAAGAGGTGAATAGAATTTTACTTGTGAGAATAAATAATATAATATTTGAATTTGGCAGTTAAAATTTCATAATAGGACCTAGATATACTTGTTCATAAATTTATGAAATTTACTTTGAAGTAAACCTAAATTATTTGAAGACATTTAAATTTTATTTAAATTATTTGGAGTTTTGACAATTATTTTGGAGATTTTAGTAGATGATGATGCTTGATATATTAGTAGATATATCTTATCTCTAAGTATACATGGAATTCTCTCTAATTATGCTTAGATCTAATTACACATGCAATTTCTCAATCAACATGCATAATATCATATATTGATACTCTAGAATTATCAATCAACAATTAAACAACATAATTGAATCAAGAAAAGATAGAAAGTTTATTGAAATTCTAATTCAATCCAAGGGTTACATGAAACCCTAGGTTCCATAATCCTAAATACTCGAATTCTAAGCTATCATAACGAATCTAAAAACAAGTTCCATCAAAAATATAAAATAAAACATGGAAAACCCCTTTAATTGATGAACAATCTCTCTAATCTTGAAGTTGATGTTGTTCTCGCCTCCTTCTTGATGTTCTCCTCAAGTCTCTTCTCTTCTCTTGTGTCTCTCCGTTTCTGTAATGTCTCTCTTGTTTTTTAAACCCTAAGATATCCTTTTATATATGTATTGTAAAGATTCTGTTTTCATCACTAGACACGGCCTGGGACATGGCCGTGTCCCCAGGTCGTGTAACTTTCTGCACTAAGGCAAAATTTTTTACATAACTTCAAAACTTCAAAACTTCAAAACTTCTTTGTTTGAACTCGGAATTGAGTGAAACTTGATTCCTTTTCTTCATTTTCGATCCTAGAATGCGTTCAAACCTTGAAATCAAAATTTTACTCAATTAAGTATCAATTTCTTTAAAGAAAACAAAAAATGTAAGGGAAATACCATAAAATCACCATATAAAATATGTTTAAAATTAGAGTTATCATGCATGAAATCTAGTGGACTGATAATGATGGGCTTGTATAAAACAAAAGAGAAGACTATTAATAAAAGGTAATAATGATAATAATAATAATAATAATGTTCGTAAGCTCTTAATTGACTATATTTATTATGGTGATTTTTAGTATATTCTATTGGGTTATAGCATTCCAGGTTTCAGGACGTTACACTAATAAAATATTTCCATATGTATAAAATGTAACGGGATAGGACTATTATAGCTTAGCAATATAAATATTAATCTTACAACAAAAAGAAACAATTTTAAATCTCCCCTCTTATATCGTAATATTTATAGTTTGCTCAATAAAGAAAAAGTATAGGACGTAATATGATTACATAGACAACCAAATACTTCTAGCTTTGAGTAACTTCAATACTAATTTATAGTCTTATGATTCTATATCCATCCCTATGACCAAGTAAAATAACCAAAAAAAACAAAAAAAAAAAAAAGAAAGAAAAGAAAAAAGTGCTAACATTATGATGCTCGAAACTGGTTTCGAGATGGAGATGTGGGATGATACACGAATTGTTCATATTGTGGCGGTAATTTAAATATTTTTTTCTAAATTATTACTATGCATGCCCAGCTTATTTCGTCATTTCAAAATTATTTGATTGTTCATCATCAGAAGATATAATTCAAATAAATACTTATAATCAAATTAAAATTCTAGGAAATATCGTTTAAATGTCTAAAAATCTTTCCATCTTCTCAATTTAATATCCAAACTTAGACACTTTCTATTTGATATTTGTATTTGAAAATGAATATATGTTCATGTTTCAGCTATTCGCTCATATAAATGAGTCATCGTATTGTAATGATTCGAAAATCTTGACATTGGAATGAAAAAAATATTATGCATTGAAACATCGAATCGCAGTAAAAACAAAACTTCAAGCACCAAAATTATTAAAAGAAAAAAAAAAATGCCTTTCCCAAAGAAGGAAAAAGAAAATATCGTTAGGTGGAATTGAATGTTGTTGGTAGCTTCCATGATACGAATATCCACTACATAATTTATTAGTTAGTACAGAAATCAAATATTATAAAATGATTCCCTTTTGAGTCAGATTGATTAAATATTAACTATATATTTAATTATTATATTTATGTTGGAAGAAATTTTTGTAGCTTGCTTTGTACTATAGAAGAGTTGTACAGAGATGCCCTTGGATCCAACGGCGATTTTGGTCCAACCCGATCACATTTTCCGATAGATGCCCATATGATTGTCAGCTCAAATTATTCAAAGCTCAACTTTATTTATTGCAATTATTCCATCGGCGCGTGAATGCACGCATCTACAAATTATTTCAAGGAATAATATTGTAATCTCCCTCTAAATTTTGAGTACTCATTTGATTTGACTATTTAAATTTAAAATTAATAAACAATATATTTAATCAAACTTTAACCTATTAAATTTTACATATAAAGTTAAAATTATTAAATATCATATTTAATTAAACTTTTACTTTAGTACATATTTAACTCTTTATTTTTGGAACTAAGTATTTAGATTCCCAAATCCAAGCAAGGTGCTTCTATACTTTAACCATTTTTTCCTTAATTTTATCTAATTTTTCTGAATTATAATATTTTATTAGTTTATTCAAAGGCAAAACAGTAAAATACATTTTGCATTAGGGTTGCTCTCTTATATAGTATACTCTCAATGAAGGGAGTTATTAAGAAAGATGGATAATCTTGTGAATATATTTTCTTTCTTATAAAAGAAGATATGTCTCTTGAATGTACAAGGATATTGGTACAGTTTCATTAACCAAAGAGTATAACTCTAAAATGATGAGGGTGAGATAGTAAATTTGGAAAATAAAAATTCGATTGACTATCACGTTTGCATGGGCGACTTGATACTGAAAAAACCACTCAAAATCCAAGAATAATACGTGCTATATTTCATATTATAAGATTCAATGTTTCATATATTCAACCTGCAATGTATCTATGTTAATTAAGGCATGCTACATTAGCCTATGGTCCACGTATTTTATTTTATTTTAAATAAATAAAGCGAAAACCAAGCTTTGTGGAGATTACTTTATCTTTCTTTTATTTTTGTTTATTCTTTTTGGCCTCGATGACTATATATATCTTGAACACCATTATTTACCCATGCATTTCCATGGCAGTAACTGTTTCTTTTTCTTTGAGATTAAGATAACATGATAGCCCATGGTGAAACACGTAAGCTACAAAAATTAATTTACTACTTTTAAGGAGTCTAGGATGACAGATGCCTGCACGTCCTGATATATTTGGACAGCCATTGTGATAGGTGAACTTAGAAAAGGTGCCATAAAACATACCATACTTTCCAAATACTTGTTAGGATGTAATTAGGACGAGTTTAGGATGGGTTTGATAATCTTAGTATCTGTCTTGTTACCTTTAGAGTGTTTTAAAATCTTATAGAGTTTTAAGAGTGTTATTCGAAACTTATTCGGTAAGTTTATTTGGAAACATAGTTACTTGAAATCAATTTTGCTCTTTCTCTCTCTCTCTCTCTCTTCTTTTTTTCCTTTTCCTTTTCCTTTTCCTCTTAACGGTAAGTTATGTAAATTTAATTATATCAATTAAATAGGCATGGAATGTAAAGATCAAGAAAAGCAAAGCACTAAAAATCTATAGATATAAAGTAGTACTATGATTTGCGAAGTGAGTTGATTAATGTTTGAGATTCTAAGGAAAAAAATCAAAGAGAGACTTAAAGAGGAGAAATCATAGTGATCACAAGAAGAAGAATAAAGAGAGAAAGTCATAGTATATATTTGGAAAAATAAAATTGAACTACTGTGTTGCCTTTTGTGTTTAACGTTAAGCACTTAGGTTAGGTGATATGATATTTTATTTTATTTCTTTTTTTCTACCAATAGTTTTTATTTCCTATAATATATATTGCTTGCTTGAGTTATTTTTTTTATCAAGTAGTGAGTTCTCTAAGGAGTTTTTTAAAAAACTCAAAAATTGTCCCAAAATCTTGTAGGGTTTTTAACTATTTCACAAAACTAGTCTCAAAACCTTTAAATCTTGTGGGTCAGTTGAATTAACCTGAGAGAACCCTTTTCCACGTATTAGAATTCCTAGCAACCAAATTACGCATAAAAGATCAATGATGTAGAAATGTGAATTTTGAATTTTAGTAACTATATGTGCTTAACTTACTCTTTTGTTTTTATAAAAGAAGTTGAACTATTTCTCCAAGCTTTTAAACATCGACGAATGCCATGATGTAAGGTTACGTGCCTATTTGCTTTTGGTTGTAAGATCTTAAGTCACAATGAATATAAAACTATCCAAACCATATAAGTATTTGTTGGTTGTTCTTACTCCCATATTAGAGGGAGTATTGGGGTACCAAAAGCAAATCTCGTCGAGTGGATACGATGTATTATCCTGCGAAGGCAGTAGACGATGATAATAGTGGTAGTTTAGGCGTTGAACCACCACATGCAAGTGGGCGAATTATAGATTGACTAGCTGGATGGTATAGGTTGGTCCTTCGAAACAAAGTAGCAATTAGGTCTCACAGGTGGAATAGCATCTGTAGACTAATTATATGATGGCTAATATTAATAGTGAACCTGGGATGAAGCAACTTTGAAGTTACTGTCTCATATATGTACATATTTACTATATTGTGTGCTTGGGAGTCTGTGATATAAGATTGTATTATTTACTACACTTAAATGAGGTAATAAACGGTTGCTTGTTGCTTTAGTATTATGAACTTATATTTTATCATATTGTCATGCACATTGTTTGTAGTGACTATTGTATTAAAGTTCCAACTTATCCCTTTGTAGTTTATGTTTTTCAAGTATCATAGATAAAGCCTTATGTGTAGTTATGATTATCAATTGTGGGAATGGTGTGGATGATTGTGCAATAAATAGGATTTACATATAAGTTTCTTTAACATAGAATTATGTAATTAAATTTCTTAGTAGATTTGTAGCTACGAAATAAACTTTGTACTTAAAAAATAATGTTATGAGAATTCGAAGATTTATTTTTTAATATTAATACTTTATAGTTTTAGCAGGTTTAAGTATGAAATGGACTCTTCACATCCCTTTAGATTCAAGGCATTGATAGGAACTATAAAATGTCGACATACTTCAATAGGAAAAGTTATAAGAAAGGTGATAAATTTTAATCTTAAGGAAAAATAATAAATGAGAGAAACATGATAAAAATGTCTCCTTCCTAAGTTAAGTTTTTAACTCCAACTATAGGCAAAACACAATGATGCTTCCATCACTCATTGTGTTGGTTTTTGCTTATTTTTTCTTATTTTCTCTCCCTTGTCCTTAATATTTAAGTTTTAATTTTCATAGTAGATACTTGAAAAGCTAAAGGCCACATCTTCCATGGTATGTGTTGTAAAATAGCATATAACATATGTCGAATCTAGAGAATATGTCAACAATGGAAGCATCTGTGTAAAACTATTCTAATATTGTATTCAGAAAAGAAAGTGAATCATTAATATAAGAGTTAATACATCCTTATATATGCCATGTCCTCTCTAACTAACTAACTAATTTTTTATGACTAACTAACTGAACTACTAACTAAATGTATTGCATTAACCAGTTGCACAAACTGTATAAAAAATAAATAGAATAATTCCTACAAACCAACGCCCACACCCCTTTACACCATTACCCCCACCCCCTTACCCCCTACCCAGCCGGGCTCTCCTTAAGTTGGATCGTCTGTGAGAGCTAACTTGGAGCAAATAAAAGTTAATTGAGCTTCATTCAGCGGCTTTGTGAACATGTCAGCAAGTTGGAGATGAGATGGAACATGAATTAGTTTAAGAAAACCAGAAGCGACTTGATCCCTAGTGAAATGAATATCAATGGCTATATGCTTGGTCCGCCCATAAAGACATGAATTATTAGCGATCAATTAGGTAAACTTGTCACAATATAAAGAAACAAGAAAAGAAACATCCACCTTCAAATCATGCAAAATGTAAGAAAACCACATTAGTTCATGAGTAGTTGTAGCTAAAGCCTAATATTCAACTTCAGTAGTGGAGGTAGCAACCGTATTTTGTTTCTTTGATTTCCATGAAACAAGAGAATTGCCAACCAAGATATAATAACCAGTCATTGATTTCCTTTCAATATGATAAGAGCCCCAATCTGAATTAAAGTAACCTAAAAGATGCAAAGAGCTGGAAGAAGAATAAAAAAGGCCACGACAAGAAGTTCCTTTCAAGTAGCGAAGGAGATGAAAGAGAGCCTGTAAGTGAGGAGTGTGGGGTGAGAATAGAAATTGACTAAGACAATGTGTAGCAAATGCAATGTCAAGATACGTAAGAGTGAGATAAAGAAGATGTCCAACCAATCGTCGATACCGTATGGGTTCTGATAAGGGTATGCCATCCAAATTATTCAAACGAAGACCAGTAGGGAAAGTAGTAGATGTTGATCAAGTAGCTATCATGCCAACATCATTCAATACATCTAAGATAAACTTGTGTTGTATAACTAAAATTCCTTGCTACGATTTGCAAATTTTAGGTCCAAGAAAAAAAGTGCCTCCCATAGATCTTTAATAGTAAACTTAGAATCAAGTTGTTGTTTTAGAATATTTATTCTAGCAACATTAGTACCGGTTAATAGCAAATCATTAACATACAGTAAAGCTGTAACAAACCCATCATTGTCATCTTTGGTGAATAAAGAGTAATCACTCTTTGATTGAGCAAATCCATGCTTCATAAGAAAATAAGATATCTCTAAATTCCATTGTTGTGAGGTTTATTTAAGCCCATAAAGTGATTTTTGAAGCTTACAAACCTGCCCATATCTTTCGCTTTAGAATATCCATCAGGTGGTAACATGAAAATTTCCTCATCAATATGCCCATGAAGAAAAGCATTATTGATGTCAACTTAGAAGCGAGGCCAACTATGAGCACTAGCTACTGCTAAAAGGATACGAATATATCCTAACTTAGCAATAGAGAAGAAAGTATCGTGATAATTTCCCCCCTCCTTTTGTGTATAGCCCTTAACAACTAGTCAAGCCTTATACTGTTCAATAGATCCATTAGCTTTATACTTGACTTTATAAGGCCACTTATAACCAATAGCTTTTTTGCCTTGAGGCAAATAAGTGAGTGTCTAAGTGTCATTTTTTTCTAAGGCATCTAATTGAGATTGTATAGCATCTCTCCATTCTTTATGTTTTAAAGCATCAACATAAGAATGTGGTCAATGAACTATTAATACATTGGCCAAAGAATGAACAAAGTCAGAAGGAAAGTGAGAAAAAGAATATGAGGAATAAAATGGATGAGTTGGTTGTGTGTATGGGGTGTGAACATCATTTGCAAAAAATGAAACTTTGTTTGTGATGTATGTGCCTAATCATCAAGCTAACAAGGTATATGTTGTGGTCTACTAGACCTACGTGCCAATGTATGATTTAATGGAAGTGACGCAATTGACAAGTTTGGTGTAAGAGTTTTTGAAGAAGAGGCATAAGTGGAACTTAGAGTTATCGGACTCCTAAGTTCATAATAATCAAGAAAAATTGGTGTAGGATCAATGGGAAGAGAAGTAGAACAAGCAGGAGAAAGGGAAAAACATCCTCTTTGAAAACAACATCTCTATTGTAAAGAATCTGATGGTTTTTCATGTCAAATACTTTATAGCCCTTTTGCCCTTGACTATATCCCAAAAAAATACATTTAAACCCTATGGTTCAAGTTTGTCTCTTGGGGGTAATGACTTGGCAACAAAGTAGACGTAACCAATTGTTCTAAGATGAGTATAATTAAGGCTTCAGTTAAACAAAACTGCATATAGACTTTGCTAATTAAGCAAGGACATAGGCATTTAGTTGATAAGATACATGGATGTGAGAACACATTCACTCCAAAATTCCTTAAGTAAATTGACTTATATTTGGAAGGCTCGTGTGGTGTCAAGTAAATGACAATGTTTCTGCTCAACTCTCCCATTTTCTTGTAGAGTGTATGTCATTGTTCTTTGATGTAAGATATCAAGTCTATCAAATAAGGACTTATAAGCATTTGACATGAATTCCATTCCATTGTTAGATTGAATGTGTTTAGGAGTGATATTGAAATGGTTTTTGATATAAGAAAAGAATTTAGTAAGGATTGTAGGAACTTGTGATTTATGGGCCATCATATAAGTCCATGTACATTAGCTAAAACCATCCAAAATGGTCAAGAAATAATTTGCACCTGTGATAGAGTTTACTCAATATGGTGCTCATCTATCAATATGCAAGAGATGGAAAGTAAAAAGGAGAGTGATTTGTGCTATTAGTAAAAGGCAAATGATGAATCTTGGCTTGTTGACAAACTTCACAAAAGAAGTTTTCTATAGAAATGGATTTGGACATGTTTAGATGCTTTAGTTTTGAAATTGAGCTATGACCAAGCCTGGCATGCAACAATTGGACAAAATCTTCCTTGTTGTAATTATTACAAGCATTAGCATCCAAAGAAATGCTAGATTGACTCAATAGAGGCTTACCTTGAAAATAGCAACTAGAAATATAAAGTACATATAGTCCAAAGAAAGCATGTGCAGTAGTTATTGTAGTTTTAGTCTTTGAATCCTAAAAAACACATAAGTAAGGATCAATAATAACGATAAGATGGTAATCCTTTAAAAGCTTACTCACTGATGAAAGATTGTGAGTAAAATCAAGTATTAGAAACACTTGATGAAGAATTAGGTTAGGTTGCAAATGTACTTGGTTAACAGTCTAAACTTTTTTAACTTAGCCATCTAGTAGTTTCACCAAGATAGATACTGGTAGTGTTTGTGTTTAAGTTAAAAGGGAAGAAAATGGGGTCATATGGTTAGTAGCCCCTGTATCAATAACCCATGAATTCACACTCTTACTTAAAGCATTAAAACTATAAGAATGAGATAGAAATGTACCTGTAAAATGAGTTAAATCAACTTTAGAAGCAATTGCATTAGTCCCATCTATCTTTGTCTTCATCATCTTATATACTTACTGGCAAACGCTTTGGATCATTTGTTGATCATGAGGAGATAAACTCCAAAAACTCCATATTGAAAAATTATCGTTTGTAGAAACATCAAAAGGAGTATCAGCAAGACATTAGCTTTTATGAACAAATGAAGTCGAGGTGATCCTTTTGTTGTTTTTTGGCCTAGATATTTGTTTCCCTTTAAACTATTTTGGGTTCCCAATTATTTGGAAGCAAGCATCTATACTATGGCCTTCTTGTTGACAATGTTTATAAATTTGCTTGTTTATGTCACTTCGAAATCTTCTTCTATCTTCAACCATTTTTCCTAATTGAGACTCTTTAATAGAGGAAAAAGCTGAGTTATCCACTTTCACAATCATAATAATCTGTTTTTGTTTCTAAATTTGTTGTACTATGTAAAACGCTTTACTGATACTTGGAAGTGGATCTATGGTAAGAATCTGATTACAAATATGCTCATAATTCTCTTTCAGCCCCATTAGGAATTGAATTAGTTTATGTTGTGATTCATATTTGAGGAGTTTCTCTTTAAGTTCACATGTGCAATATAGCAATCTACCACAAGTACACAATGGATATGCATTCAAGGCATTTAATTCATCCTAACATTTCTTCATCTTATTAAAATACACTCTTACACTCATATTATTCTGCCTAAGATTGCAAATCTCATGCTGGAGTTGAAAAATCAATAGACCATTAACTTGACCAAATTGTTCAACTATCTCTTTCCACAATTTTGACACTAACTGAGCATAAAGGAAATTTTGCAAAAGATCTGGATTCATAGAATTTTAAAACCTAGCATCGCACCATATAATCGCATCTTGTCTATTTGACAAGATTAGCTAAAGTTTCATTAGGTTTAACAACAGTGCCATCAATAAATCCGATTTTTTGTTTGACTCCTAAGGCCATTCGTATTGATTAACTCCATCCGACAAAATTTGTGCCATTAAAGATTATTTTTCCTAAATTCGTACGACGATTATCTAAACCAGATAGGCACTATGGATCAAAAGTAACAATCTAACCTTGATCTAGTGGATTCCCCATTGCTTCAATTTGCTAAAGCTAAGGATTTGATTAGAAAACTTATAGGTGACTAATGATACAATCGGATCTTCAATCCTTGAAGCTCTGATACCATGTCAAATCCAGAGAATATGTTAACAATGGAAGCATTTGTGTAAAACTGTTATGATATTGTATTCGAAAAAGAAAGTGAATCACTGATATAAGAGTTAATATGTTCTTATATATGCCTTGTAACCTCTCCAACTAATTAACTAATTTTTTTATAACTAATGAGCTGAACTACTAACTAAACGTACTGCACTAAACAACAACATAACCTATACACAAAATAAATAGAATAATTCCTACAGCATGAGATTATACCTTTTATGATCAAATCTAAATTTTATGTTATAAATGAAATATGATATAATAATAAAATTAAGAGAATTAGATATAAAGGATTTCAATATGGGGAAATCCAAATATTATGGTAAAATTCGAGTAAAACAAGATAGGTCTACTATGATGTAACAACAATATTTCAATGGTTCTCACAAATTCTCATGGAGAACAATTACCACAAGTGAGCTCGTAATGTGCTTAAATATGTCAATTAGAACCAAACATAATTAGGATCTCATTAAGGATATGCTTAGGACAAAACAACCAACATACGAGCGAGAGATTCAACAAGGATCTACGAAGAATTTGGCTAATAAATCAAATAGTCAATGGTATTTATTACTCTATATTAAGGATGCAAAGAGAGCAAAAGAGATATGAATTATGACTCTAATGGGTATTACACATGAAGAAAAGATTGAAGTACATACAACCTACTTAATATGGTGCATAAGCAAGTTGTATGGTTTATTCGCTACAATCTTAAAAAAGATTAATAAAAGCGGTACTATTGAATGAGATAGAACTCATGCACAATTATGTTCATTGACTAGATATCTACCTTATAGGTTTACATAAGATATTGATACTAATGAAATTATAAGAATAGAAAATAATTGAAACGGAAAGGATATCTTTATTAAGAAAAAGCACTACAACTATTCTGTGAAAGAAATGACTAGAAACATTTTCTAGATAACTTCATGATGAATTTTTTAGTATAATAGAAGTAACTTCAATAATTGGTCCATAGAATATTCTTATTCAATATTCTTTTTAGTCCTTTTCCTTTTTGTTTTTTAGTCGACAATTACATATTACAATAGAGAAGGAGGATTTGAACTTGGTCCATTCTATTAGGAGGCTAATGTTGACACCATTAGACTACAACGATCTTGACTTCTAATACCTTTCCTTATCCATGATAGAATCTTATCATCCTTTGGAAACAATAGTAGCATCAACTAGATCAGAGGTAGAACAACTAATGGCATTTTAATCACGAGCACTAGATTCCCAAGACACCTATACACAATCAAATACCATGATACTATTATTATTAGTATAGTAAACCATGAGATAGCATATTATAGGAAAATATGGATATATATTTCACATCTAATACCATACACATCCATCTATGATATAGTCAAACTAGGAGTCTACTTACACCAACAAAGTTTTGTCTCCGTCAATAGCCTATCCATGCACTACATTAGCTTATAGGTCTACTATTAGGCTCTTTTGCAACAAATGGGAAATATACTTCCAAAGTCTAAGACCATATGGAAAGATCTCCTATGGATTTCATAAACTAATAACACCATATTGTCCTCTCTCTAAGCTATAATCACATCAATAGCTATTTCACCCTTACCACTCTATACTCTAGCATCGGCTGTGTCTTTAGACTTCCTCAAGAGCTACTAGTACTATTAGATATTTGTTGATCTTTGACAATTAGATTGTTTACAACCTCAGTGCTTTTGGATCTTGTCTTGTAGTCAAATTGGTCATTTCTCATCAATTTACTCTTAAACTCTTCTATGGAAAAACTATGCTTACTATAAATCATGTCTCCTTAAACTACAGAAAGAAGATGGTAGAGAGCACGATAAGATCATTGTGCATGATCTTTACTTCTATACAAATTAGTTGGCAAGAGATTTGGCCACATACAAATCCATTATTTTCTTCAACAATCCTATATCCATTTGCTTTGTAACTATTTTATGCAAATCACTCTCAATCCAATCGAGCCAAATAGTTGTCAAAGCATTCTTATAAAAAAAATGGCCTACTCATATTCGTTTATTGATTTCAACCTTTATCATATCTTTTCTTAAGCCTACTTTATATGGATCCCTTGCATTTTCATTTGCCATAAACTAAAAATTGCACATTTATTAAGCTTCCTAATATCATACTTGGTCTCCATCTCTTAAGTGTGTAAGGTAGAAATCTTAAATTAGGATCACATAACAATCACCTAACCTTGCTTTAGTTGGCTTCAACCTCATTTTCATACCAATTTGTGGTAGCCAGACTAAGATCTTATGTTTGATTGATAGAATACGTGGTACAAGAGATACATAAGTAAAGAGAAAGGGAATTAAATATATAGAATTTAACATGGAAAATCATGAATTAAGGTTGGAAATTTAGGACAAGACCTATGAACTTGGATACGATATGATAAATTATAAACGGGTTTATGTATGGGAAAAAAACTGACATAAAATACAAACGAGTTAGACTCATTTGTTGATCCATTTATTAAATAGGTTTAGGGTTTGACTTTTGTGAACCCCATTTACTTCAATATTTGCTCCACTTAGCATACACTAGCTTGTTGTACATTTGGGCTAAGGTTTAATATTTTTACCTTTTCCCTTAATCATGGGTTTATGACTTTCAAATTTAGGGTTTAAATTTTCTTTTCACGTTTGATACTGTAAACTTAAGCTCTGTACTCTATTCTTCAACACTTTAATCTTTACTTCAACTTTTTCTTCAGACTTGAAAGGTAAGTAACCTTTTCTCCTTAGTGACGAAAATAAATCTTAATTAGTGTTTTTGCTTCCTATATGTTTTATTTTGCATTGTGTGTTGTTTTTGCAACTCAAGTAGATGATTGCCTATTTATAATCTTTTATCAATAATATATGATAAGTATCTAGTTTATGGGAAAAAAAAAAATGAAGCCCATATAAATAAGCTTATAAAATTGGTTTAAATAATTAATAATGAAATGGCATAGATGACTTTTGTTTGTAGGGAAAAGTTAGGTAATGACAAGTTTGATCTTATTATTATTGTCTATTAATTTTAATTAGATTCAGATTATTCAAACCCTAACTCCACTAGATTAAGTGTATTAAGAAAATACATTTAATCTCGTTTTACTTAAGATGAAATCATAATCCATGAGGATTATTTTTAAGTGAAAAAATATATAAGAAAGGATAAGGATAAGGTTATATTAGATTTTGCGGGATTTTAAAATTTAAACACAAGGCTTATCCAGAAATAGTTAATGAAAGCTGATCTTTTTAAATTCAAATCAAAGCTTATTTGGTGATTATGGATTGATGAATATTTGATCTAAACAAGATAAGGAGAATTAGTTTTGAATTTTCAAATGACTGAGATCTTCTCCTGAAAATATCCAAGGACTATCTTTTCATTCTAATGGTTGGATAATTATGAAAGTAAAGATAATTTTCAGATTTTTTTAGCCGTTGGAAGATTTCAATATAAAAGGAAAAGATATTCAAAATGTTGAAAGACACAACATTGAAGAAATACTATTGTTGCACAAAAAATTTCTTGATCAGTTATTACCTTCTAAAAAGGTTCGGAAAGTTCATAAGAGATTTCTTTAGAGAGCTGCATCGAATCAAAGTTCTACAACAAGTCCTACTTCTTTCAAGTGCAAAATTATTTGAAACTTGTATTTTTGTTTTCACTTGTAATCTCCATACTATATTGTAAAGAAAAAATAGTTTGTACTCTATAGATCTATATTAGCCTAGATTATAGAGAGATTAGATAGGCAGAGCAGAGTGTTGTAAAGTTATTGGGATGAATGATTGTAATATTTTTATGATTTGATTTAGTGGATTAAGTGAAACGATATCGGTGAAGTAAACCGGATCTCCAACAATGGAACTGGAAGAGAGCAGTAAGCAGAAAATTGAAGGCTGAAACTTTATAAAATCTCTACATAGTACTTTCCTTCCTTACTTTTTTAATTTGTGTTATTTAATTATTGTTTAATTGTGTATTGAAATATCACTGTTCATCAAATTAAGTTATTAAAATGGGTAATCTTATTTTTACATCAAAAAGTTTTTAAAAGTTTAAAAGATATCAATTCTTCCTCATCTCTTTTGATATCTTATACGTGACTAACAGATATATATCTTATACGTGACTAACAGATATATTATATTATTGGAAAACTAATCAATTTCAATATCTCTTGTTGCAAAAAATGATACGTGATATCCTAAGCATATCAATATTTGCAATAGTTTGGAATCCGTACTAAAAGTCAAAATTTTGGTCAACACCATAACTAATTAATGCTAAAAACTATGAAAGCTCTTTTTTCCCAAATAATTAGTTTTATGGAGAATGTAATAAACTAAATTATTTAATAAATATTTTAAACATCATTTATTTTTTTATCAATACAATTTTCTTCTATATAGATTCTTTGATGGTCTCTTTAGAAGAATTGAAAGATAACGTGATTGATTTGGAGATCTAATAGTAATATCCTATGGGGTCATGGATCAACTCAACACCATGATATTTTGTAGTCAATCAATTTTTAGATTTGCTATATTTCTTTGGACTAAATTAAACTTTTGATGAGATCTAATTTTATATTTAAGTAAAAAGATAATAACATTTTTTATCTGTAAATATTAATTGTACGATTGTAATTTTTCTTATGCATTATAATTATTTTATGAATCTAGTTAAAACCTTTAATTGATAAATAAGGCTTAATCTGAATATAAAACATATTTATTGAATGACTTAGATTACAACTTTAGATTTGTATCTATGATTAATAAATAAATCGTATTATGAGCTATTATTTTTAAGATACGAACCTATTTAAATATAAATAAAAAAAATATCAAGTTAACAAGAATTGCTACAAACATCATTACCATCCGAATGGTAGGATCCAGTATAAGGTAAAAACAATAGTATCATAGCAGCCATCTAAAGCATAATTTCTTGCTGAGTCCCTAGAGTTCTTCACAACTTTCCTACGACTCCTTAATGTCCTCATCATGGTTGATGACACGCGTTTATCAGCCACCCGATTCCTAGACCTGCACTCCATCATTGCCCTTTATATATATATTAGTCTAACATTTTTTTTTTTTAATCAACAATCCAATGTACATTTTAACAATTGTCATTATACGAACATGTCAATGGAGGTCGCAAAATCGTGGAGTTGGAAACTATTATAATATGGAACTACCTATTCTTAAACAAGATTCAAATTAAAGTGTACTAAATTATATAGGATCCAATACGATTCAGGATTTCAACCCTATTTCGGACCATTGTGAAGGAGGGCCGAAAAACAAAAAAAAAGAAAAGAAAAATGTATTGTAGGCCAAGTTCTTCACCTGTACATAATCAACAATATTTAGTTTATGTATCAAAACTTTTCATGTTCAATAAGTGAAAAAGTTTGAGAAATATTTGCTTAATATTGCTATGTATTCTTACTTGGTTTTTATATAGGTTTTAAAGAAAAAAAAAAAAGAAAATTATTTTTTTCCCAATATTGATTAGACTCCAAATTTAAAAAATTATAAGTAATTTTTTTTTTTTTTTACTTTTTAAGAAGGGCATAATCATCACCTGTTTCACTTTCCACCTTGAGCAAAGAACTTGTAATTACGTGTCCAATTGTACATTTGCTGCCAGTCAAATCGCTTACATATAAACTTGAAGTGAATGAAGTGAAGCAATGATGGCCATATATTGATTTATATAAGGACTTTTGTCGGTACGAAAACAAATGGGAAATTATTACCCCGCTCCCACGTTTTCACTTCTATTTTTATTTTTTGAATTATTCCATTTGTATTGGTTTTTATATAATCATTACTTTTAAAAATTATATATTTAATCCTGATATAATATTATTTAACAAAATTATTAATATTTAAATAATTTTTTAAAATTATAAATATCTTATATTATAAAAAAAATTATCAACTTTTTCTTTTCTCCTCTACTTTTTTTTTTTTACTTTAATTTTTTTCTCCCACTCTCTCTTCTATTTTTTCTCTCAATCTATTCTTTTACTTTTACCTATGGAACAATTACCTTCTCTCTCTCTCTCTTCAAATAGTACTTATATAAATTTATCTTTCCATTTTCTACTGTATTCTTTTTCCCATAACCTATACTTTCTAATACATATTTATGGATTTTTCGACAATAACGTTAGCAATATAACGTTATTGTAACTCTAATCAGTAAATTACCTTCTTTCTTACCATTTTTTATTTATAAAAGATATTGATATATTATTTTAATAACTGATTAGCCTATTTTAATAGTATGAACAGTATAGATTAAGTATTAATAAATTAATGGTTTAAATTAACCAGCGTCAAAGTAATACTTTTTTGTTAGTGTTAACGTGGAAACCATACCCCCTATAGTTACACATCTTCTCAAAGTGATAATTTTTTTTTAATTTTTTCAATACTATTTTCCTCTCTCCTTTTTATATAAAGAATACAAATTTATTAAGTACATATTATTGATAATCTTTTTTTTTTCTTAATTTTATTTTTTACTCTTTTACATAATCAATTATTGAATATTATGAATTAAAATTTCATACATTTAATCTTTTTAAATTTTCTCACATCGCAAGTATAGTGTCTGTTAGTATATACATATATATATATATATATATATATATATTAGTTTTCTTTCAACCCCATGTACTGGAATGAATTTAATTAGCTAAAAATAAGGATATTCAACTAAACTAAATTAAATTCAAAACCATTATAGTCTAATGGTACGATAATAATCTTTCAATAGAATGAATCCGGTTCAACTCCTTCATCCCTTAAATGTTGTAATTTGATAATTGAAAAAAAAAAAAACTAAATTGAATTGTAAAATGGGAATCTTTTAAAATACAAATCGACTTAATTCTCAAATTTTATAAATCAAACCACTTTGAAACAAATTGAATTGTTTTAAAGTGATTTCATTTGGTTTCTTAAATGTTTGAAATGACTTAGTTCATAGGGGATTAGAAGTTGAACCATAGAATGTGATTTAATTTTAATTTGACTCTCAAACTAAACCGTTTACACTCTTTTATATTTGCTTCAATTGTTTTTAATCCCATATTTTTTAAATTAATGCCATGTTCACTTAAATGGAATTAGAATTCAATTTCCCCCTTATTTTTTATTACAGCATTCACTTAGTTTTTTTGTATCTGAATCGCAATTTCTTATGAATCTTTATTACGTGAGATCAAGTAATAGAGATTCCTTAATTCAATCAGAGAATCATGATTCCTTACAAAATTTCACATTTTTTTCCAAAAATAATCTTATATCAATATAATGATGACCACCACCACCATTATCGTCATTATTATTGACCTCTATTACCACCACCATCACCATTATCATCGCCACTACTATTAATCACCGACCACCACCACCAACCGTCGCCACTATCGCTGCCACCTACCATCATTGCCACCAACACCATTACTATCACCCTGTTAGCATTGCCATCACCCATCACCACCACTACTACTGCAGTCGCCATCGCCACCACCATCGTCACCACCACCGCCACCACCACCACCGCCACCGCCACCGCCACCTCTAATTATCACTACCATCACTACCACTGTTGTCATCACTACCGCTGCAACTACCCCTACCCCCCTTCTAAGCCACTACCCTGGCCATCGCCACCATCATCAATTATTGCCACCATCAACCGCCACCACCATCACCATAACTCACAATCACTGTTGACCATTACCATCGCCTTCAGCTACTGCAATCGATTTCTAATACCACCACTTATTACTTTAAAATTACTTGTAAAAAAAAAAGGATCAAGAGTAATTTAATCATTAAAGTTCTATTACATGTCTATTCTTAAGTTATTTATTAATCTAACTAAACAAAGTACTAGGTATTACACCTTTTATTATATTCCTTAAGAATTCCAATTACATTCCTCCCTCATTTCATTCAATGAAGTGAACGGGTTGTAAGTGTGCAGACCCAAGCTCTTTAAGGAACGTACTTTTAGATTTATATATAAACAATTTTTCAATGATTCTATGTGCTTTTATTTTATTTTTATTATTTTATCTAAGTAGAATATAGTAAATAAAGTCTAAATATAGGTTTTCTAAGTAAGATAAGCACTTATAAAACAAATATAAGAGGTGTATTCATGACTTATCCAAAAGTACTAGTAATGTATGTGGAAAAAATAAAAAGAATGGTATGATAAAATTTAAAATACAAAATAATTATTGAATTAAATTATAATTGATTGTCAATTAGTGTATCCCACTTAAGTTCAGATGTGACCATAGAATTGTTGTTTTGAAAAAACGCAGTGGCAAACCTAAATGAACAAAGGCAATTGGTAGCTGTTGTAGGGTAACGATATAATCATTACCAGAGTACTTAATGACAATGGATTCGACCTCCTATCGACCTATCTCAAGCTAAATGAACAAGCCTTTGAAGTCATCAAGCATACAAAACTACTCTCCATCATGGTAAGGACTAACGATATAATCATTACTAGAGTACTCATTGACAACTGATCATTGCTAAATGTCTGTCTGCTCACCACCTTGGATTTGCTGGGTATCGACACATCAGTAATTATGCCTTCTTTTACAATAGTAATAGGAATCAACCCCCTTAAACCAATCACAAAAAGCCAAGCTAGAGGACTTTAAGGGCTCACATGGAAAATACTAGCTCTAAGCCATAGTCGAGACAAGGACTCTTATCCTAATCTAACCTCCTACTGACTTGTCTCTCAGATTTTCATGTGTATCCAACATGCGCTTACCTAATAGTGAAGTCCTAATCCAGAAGATAGCCCCGAACTAGCCCAACCAAGTTACTGACTTGACCCATTAGGGTTTGACTTCAAGATAGTTAACTTTTTTGTTGGGCTGATTGACTTTTGACCTGATCCAGATCAGGTCAGCCCCTGACTCCCGACACTTCCTACTTTACCTATGTATTATACTCTTGACGTATAGCCATCAAGTAATACGTACCTTTTGACACAACATTCTAAAATAATTCTTTCTTTTCCATACTAAATATTCTTTGTTATTTTTACCCCTTTTTAGTATAATTAATATAACGTAATTGTAAAATACCCTTTTATCTTTTCATACGTGTAAAATAACCTTTGTGGGCAAGTATATAAACCCCTATTTTCCTTGTAGGCAGACAATCATCCAACTTTCAATACAGAATTATTCTTTTTAAGCAACCTTAGTGTTCTCATTATTGTTTAACTCTTATCTATTCCCTTTAGCAATGAGTAGTGGTGAGTGACCATTTAGTTCGAACCGGTATGTTACATTTGGCGGATTGTTGACTGAGTAGGATCGAGTAGTGTGCCATATCTATTCAGTAGCTGCTTGGACTTTGCTAACCTTTTTCATGTTTATTTTAGTTTGTTCGTTGTGGTGCTCCTTCATGTGTCCGACCCCAGAAACGTATCAGCTTCGTTGGTATCAAAGCACAGTTCCGTGAAAGAGTGTGTGAAGTTGTAGTGAAGTTTTAGTTCGCTTTACTATTAGTGGCTTCTATGTTACTTTCGTATCTACTACAGTGTATTTGAGCGTTCGTAAGTGTGGTTTCATTGATACTCTATTTTCCATTGTGACAACAGAGCAAGTTTGTTAATCTATTCGAAAAAGTATTATGCTATGTTAAATTCAAGTGTTCAAAGAGTTATTGGTGACCAGGGTGGTGGTGCTTAACCTGGTCGAGGTCTCAATGGTAGTAAGACCCCAGGGTCTGTTGATGATAAACTTAATAGACTCATAAACCTTGTTGAGAGTTTAGTCATCGCAATGCAAGTTAATAGGCAATAACCCCAAGGTGTTCAACAACGAAACCCACAGGATGGTACCCCTGAGAGACACTATGGCCAAGGCAATCGGACCCATTACCCAGTTCGACCGCTACGGGTTAGAGGAGTAGCAGATAGAGTTGTTAGATAAAGACTGGAGTTAGAGGAAATTGAGGAAGATGATGATGAGGTGGATGTTGAAGGGTTTGGTGAAGAAGAAGCTGATTATTACCAAATGTAGGGACGAGGATGCCAAGTTCCTCGAGGGTTAAATAATGTTAAGGTGCAAATCTCGCCCTTCGGTGGAAGTAGAGATGCTGATGAATACTTGAAGTGGGGAGAGAAGGTGGAGAAAGTATTTGAGTGTTATGGGTATGAGGATGCGATCAAGGTCCAACTTGCTGTGTTGGAATTTACTGGATACGCTACCATATGATAGAAGAATTTGAATGTTGCCAGAGCTAGAGATGGGAGACAAGGTGTTAGGACTTGGGACGAGATGAAAAGGTTATTGAGGGATAGATTTATGCTCGAAACGTACCTGTAAGATACGTTTGCTAAGTTACAGGAGCTTCCTTAAGGAAGCCGACTTGTTAATGACTATATAAGAGAATTATAGATGCTTATGATCAGCCGACATGGAAGACCAAAGGCCCATACAATATCAAGGTTCATTTCTAGGCTTAAGTATGAGATTTACAATATTGTGGAAGTACAAAGATTTTATACCTTAGACAAGGCCATTAAAATTGCGCAAAGGGTCGAAAGGTAGGGAAGGAATGTTCTGAGTCGACCTGGGCAAACACCCTCTCGAGCTCTCGTATTGCACCAACCTAAACAAGCCATGCCAAAGAGGCCATATCGAGCTAAGGAAAGGCATAACCAACCAGAGAACGGCCGAGCACATCAGAACGACTGAACATGACAATTAAGCCAAAATGAGGCTAGGTTGCCCTCGAGAATCTATGAGAAAGGATAAACCTCTAGTCAAAAGACTAGCAAGGTAAAGTTCTTTAAGTGCTTAAGCTTCAGACATATGGTTGCTGAATGTCCGAACCGATGTATCATGGTGCTCTGAGGAGATGTAGTAGATAGTACTGATGAGAGTGAACTTAAGGAGGAGAAGGACGTTCGAGAGACCAAAGCCGAGGAAGAAGAGGAGACTTATGTCTACATAAACCGGGGAGAAGTAATGGCCCTAATCTTAAGGCAAGTACTGAGTTCCCTACCAAACTCTTAAGAGCATTAGAGAGAGAACTTGCTTCGTACTAAGTGCAGAGTCAAAGGCCAATTATGCACGATCATTGTGGATGGAGGGAGATGTACTAATGTGGTTACGCAATCCTTTGTACAGAGGTTGGGTCTACTGACCTCAAAGCATACTTAAACTTACAAGCTATATTGACTTCACAATAAATGTGCTTTGCACGTGACTGAACAAGTGACCATGCCATTCAGTATTGGGAACGTGTATAGGGACGAAATAGTTTGTGATGTCGTTCCTATGGGAGCTTCACATCTACTGCTTGGGTGACCTTGGTTGTTCAACCGACTTGTTACTCACAACAGGTATAAGAACATCTATGCCTTTGTCAAGGATGGAAGGAAGATTGTGTTGTAACCCCTAACCTCGTCCCAAGTGAATGAGGCTCATAACCAACTCACTCGAGCTAGTAAGAAAAAAGCTTTGGTGATGAGCCGAAGGGAGCTTTAATTTGCTAAGAAGGTTGATGAACTTATGTTCCTATTGGTTAGAAGATTGTTGGAGATGATGGAATTAGAGAATATTCCAAGAGAGATCTAAAGCTTACTAAATGAGTTTTCCCACTTATTTCCGAAAGAGTTGCCTAGAGGATTGCCACCAGTCCGAGACATAGAGTATTGCATCGATCTACAGCTAAGTGCTACCCTACTGAACCGACCTGTATACCGAATGAACCTTAAGCAAGCTACCGAGTTGAAAAAACAGGTGAATGAACTCATTGAGCAAGGATATGTGAAGGAGAGCATGAGCCCTTGTATTGTACCATCTTTGCTCGTCTCGAAGAAAGATGGATCATAACGCATGTGCATTGATAGCTAGACAATCAATAGAATTACTATCAAGTACAAATACCTGATATCAAGGCTCGATGACATGTTAGATGAGCTTCATGGTACAAAGATATTTTCAAAAATTGATCTATGAAATGACTACAATTAGATTCATATAAGACTGGGGGATGAGTGAAAGACTGCCTTTAAGACTAGGCACGAACTCTATGAATGGTTGTTTATGCCATTTGGACTTACTAACGTGCCAAGCACATTCATGAGGTTAATGAACCATGTGATGTGCCCTCTGATTAGAACATGTGTGGTTGTATATTTTTATGACATACTGGTATATAGTGCCAACCTGAATGACCATGTTTAACATCTTTGCGATGTATTTAACATTTTATGAGTTGAGAAATTGTATGGGAATGTAAAGAAATGTATGTTCTATTGAAGAGGAGTGATATTCCTAGGGTTTATAGTTTCAAGGGAAGGAATCCAAGCAAATGAGGAAAAGATCCGAGCTATTCTAGAGTAACCGATGCTGAAGAATGTCATTGAGGTATGAATTTTCCACGGCCTAGCTTCTTTTTATAAGCGATTTATCAAGGACTTCAATACAATAGTCGCCCTATTGACTGAGCTGATAAAGAAGAATGAAAGGTCCAGGTGGAACGATCGAGTTGAATAGAACTTCAGAGAGATCATGGAGAAGCTTACCTCGGCATCTGTCCTTTCATTACTAGATTTTGACAAGCCCTTTGAACTGGAGTGCAATGCATTGGGAGTTAGAATTGGCATTGTCCTGATGCAACAGTGAGGACCTATCGCCTTATACAGTGAGAAACTTTGTGGTCCTATCTTGAACTATTCCATGTACGAGAAGGAGTTATACTCTCTTTTCCAAGCCCTTACTGTTTGGTAACATTACTTGCTGTTATGGGAGTTTGTTATTTATATAAACCATGAGTCTCTAAAGCATTTAAGGAGTCAAAACAAGCTTTCAAGGAGGCAAGCCAAGTGATTAGATTTCATGGAAAGTTTCTTGTACGTCATCCAGCATAAGAAGGGAGGTACAAATGTGGTCATCGACTCTTTATCACGATGGTAAATGTTGTTGACCACTTTGCAGATAAAATTATTAGGATTCTCACTAATTATCGAGCACTGTGCTCATGATTCTCATTTTGGCCCCATCAAAGAACAATGCAAGGCTGAGATTGCTATCAAGGGGTATTATCTCAAGGACAACTACTTATTCAAGGATCGACAGCTGTGTATACCAAACTGTTCCATGCGTGAGTTATTGATTAGGGAAGCTCATAGCAAAGGATTGTTTGGTCATTTCGAGGAAACCAAGATAGCCAGTTTGTTGAAGGAGACCTTGTACTAGCCTAGTTTGGCCAAGGATGTCCATAAGGTGGTTAATAGTTATGAAGTGTGCAAGTATGCTAAGGGGAAGAGAGAACCCCACAGAGAGTATATGCCATTACCAACACCAACTTTACCTTAGGCTGACCTTAGCATGCACTTTGTCCTAAGGTTGCCCCGGATATCTAGAGGGAAAGATTCCATCTTTGTTGTAGTGGATCGCTTTAGTAAGATGGCATATTTTATTCCATGCCATCGGACTAACAATGCTCTATTTATTGTTGATCTATTTTTACAGGAGATTGTCTGACTACATGAAGTACTAAAGACTATTGTCTCAGATTAGGACACAAAATTTTTGAGCTATTTCTGGAAAACTCTTTAGAGAAGACTTAGGACTAAACTCGTATTCAACTCTAATAGCTACCCTCAGACCAATGGCCAGATTGAAGTGGTGAATAGGACATTAGGCAATTTGCTTAGAGCTGTTGTGGGAAAGAACTTAAGGGATTGGGATCTGTGCTTACTAGTTATGGAGTTCACTTACAATCGAACTGTTCATAGCACTATTGGGAAGACCTCCTTTGAGGTCATCTATAGCCTTAACCCTACCATTCCCTTTGATATGATCGGCACCCTAGCAACTACTGAAGAAAGTCAATCCAGAGTAGACTGAGCCTAAAAATTGCATGAACTACACCAGTCTGTCATGAAGAAGATCGCCAAGTTCAATTAGAGATAACAAGAGATTGGCAATCGAAGTCACTGAATTTTTCTTTCTGGCTAGGGGACTTAGTATGGATTCACTTTAGTTGAGAGCGATTTCTGCACTTAAGACAAAGCAAACTATCTCTTTGAGTTGATGGCCCATTCGAGGTCCTATAGAAGATCAATCGTATCGCCTACCAGATCGAGTTGCCTGATGACTATGGTGTATCCTTTACCTTCAATGTGTTCTATTTGATTCCCCATCGACCAATAGAAGACCCTGTGAACGCCTTAGAAGAACCAACAGAAATTACTTTAGATTTATGGACAAATCTCTTCGACCCCTAAGTAGATGATAGGAATCAACCTCTTAGATCGATCACAAGAAGCCGAGCTAGAGGACTTCAAGGACTCATACGGAGAATACTAACTCTAAGCCATAGCTGAGACGGGGACTCCTATCTCGATCCAACCTCCTGCCGACCTGTCTCTCAGATCCTCATGTGTGTCCAATATGCTCCTACCCAACAGTGAAGTCTTAATCTAAAAGACAGCCTCAAACTAGCCAAGCCAAGCTACCGACTTGACCTACTAGGGTTTGACTTCAAGACAGCTGACCTTTTTGCCAGGCTAATTGACTTTAGACTTGATCCAAATTAGGTCGACCCTTGACTCTCAACACTTCCTATTTTGCTTGTATATCATACTCTTGACGTATAGCCATCAAGTGATACGTACCTTCTAACACAACATTCCAGAATAATTCTTTCTTTTCTATACTAGATATTCTTTGTCCTTTTTATCCCTTTTTAGTATGATTAATTTAACATAATTGTAAAATACCCTTTTGTCTTTTCATACATGTAAAATAACCCTTGTGGGCAAGTATATAAACCCCCACTTTTCTTGTAGGCAGATAACCATCTAACTTTCAATACAGAATTATTCCCTTTGAGTAACCTTAGTGTTCTCGTTATTGTTCAACTCTTATTTATTCCCTTTAGAAACCTTGATGACTATGGTGTGTCCTCTACCTTTAATGTATTCTACTTGATTCCCCATCAACCAATAGAAGACCTTGTGAGCGCTTCAGAAGAACCAACAGAAATCACTTTAGATTTATGGACAAATCTCTTCAACCCCTAGGAAGATGATAGGAATCAACCTCCTAGACCAATCACAAGAAACTGAGCTAGAGGACTTTAAGGGCTCACATGAAAAATATTAGCTCTAAGTCATAGCCAAGATGGGGACTCCTATCTTAATCTAACCTCCTGCTAACTTGTTTCTCAGATCTTCATGTGTGTTAATATGCTCTTGCCTAACAGTGAAGTCTTAATCCAGAAGACAGCCCCGAAGTAGCCCAACCAAGCTACTGACTTGACCTACTAGGGTTTGACTTCAAGATAGCTGGCCTTTTTGTCAAGTTGATTGACTTCCAACCTGATCTAGATCAGGTTGGCCCCTGACTCCCAACGCTTCCTATTTTGCCTGTATATCATACTCTTGACGTATAACCATCAGGTGATATGTACTTTTTAACATAACGTTCCAGAATAATTCTTTATTTTCCATACTAGATATTCTTTGTCTTTTTTACCCATTTTTAGTATAATTAATGTAGCGTAATTGTAAAATATCCTTTTGTCTTTTCATACGTGTAAAATAACCCTAATGGGCAAGTATATAAACCTCCACTTTCCTTATAGGCAGACAATCATCCAACTTTCAATACAGAATTATTCTTTTTGAGCAACCTTAGTATTCTCATTATTATTCAACTCTTATATATTTCCTTTAGCAAGGAGTAGTGGCAAGTGACCCTTTAGTTCAGACCAGTGTGTTACATTCGGCAGATTGTTGGGCGAGTAGGATTAAGTGGTGTGTCATATCCATTCGGTAGTTGTTCGAACTTTGCTAACCTTTTTCCTATTTACTTTGGTTCATTCGTTGTGGTGGTGCTTCGTGTGTCTAACCCTAGAGATGCATCAACTTCACTGGTATTAGAGCACAGCTTTGCGAGGGATTGTGTGAAGTTGCAATGAAGTTTTGGTTCGCTTTACTGTTAGTGACTACTGTGTTCCTTCCGTAGCTATTGTAGTGTGTCCAACCCTAGAGACGCATCAAACAGTTAAGGCCTTTGATAGTTCTAGAAGGGAGATTATAGGGGAGATAGATTTATCTATGAGTTTTGGTCTTCGGCACTTTACTATTTGATTCTAGTTCATGGACATTCCAAGATCTTTCAACTTACCCTTGAGAAGACCTTGGATTCATGCAACAGGGGCCTTACCTTAGAGTTTGCACTAGAAAGTGAAATTTATCTCAAATGGCTTGGTGATTACAATTTTGGGAGATCAAGATTATGAAATTTACAAGGAAATGGCCATACCTTAGATAGGAAGCGAAGGGCAAGAAGAGTTAGGCTTACAGTTGTTTGAAGAAGTAAGTAAGATTACTAGTTAAGAAGACAAGAGAGTAGAATTTAAGGAAGGCCAGATTGGCACCTATGGCCTTGGCTACAACCTTACTTCGGTAGAAGAATTCCAGAAGAAACAAGCGAAGGGCAAGAGAGGTGATAGATTATACCATGCCTTGATGACCTTCCCACCACTAGTTGAGATATTCATATGGGTAGAGACTCAAGCCCTAGGATTTGCCAATGAAGGATCAACAAGCTCGCATAAGTCCTAGCACCATTTAAATAACTAGTTCTCTATCCTAGCGAAAGGCAATAGGTCTTCCCTAGGGTAAAAGGTGACCCTTAGTTAGTATTTTTGAATTTTTATTTTCAATAGTCATCGTTCTAAATGTATTGTTAAACCTTCCATTCAAAAATATTAGTTAGTCCTTTATCTCACGTGTGATTCACTTCCATTCATTCAATAAAATCTTAGTTCATTTCTTTCCTTTGTTGTGTTTTAGTTCTCTTTTGCTTGCATACACTTTTTTTTTTTTATGCACTTTACCTAAATCCATTAAACCAAGCGAAAACCAGGAATACCTCACGTAGGTAAAAAATGAGAATATCGATATCGCTTCCAGCTTTATTGGGTTAGTCGTCAGGAGTGATGTCGATGACCACAATAATGTACAAGAGGAATGGCAAAAACATGAACCAGGTAGAATTACTATTGATGAACCAGCTGAAATAGTTAATGTGGGAGATGAAGATAATCCTAAGAATCTAAAGATCGAAGGGAATCTAAAAGAGAAACAAAAAACAGAAATGATTGCATTGTTAGTCGAATATCAAGACGTGTTTGCTTGGTTGTATGAGGATATGCTAGGGTTAAACCTATCGATCGTGGTCTACTGTTTACCCACATAAGAAGATGCTAAGCCCAAAAAGCAAAAGTTAAGGAGATTTTGACTTGTCGTCTTGTTGAAAATCAAAGAAGTTAAGAACCTATTGGAAGTTCAATTCATTGAGGTATTAGATTACTTGAAATGGGTGGCTAATTGTTCCAGTGATGAAGAAGAATGGAAAAGTCAGAATGTGTGTAGACTTTCGAGATCTTAACCAGGCAACACCTAAAGATAACTTTCCATTGCCTCAGATTGATGTCTTGGTGGATAACATGGCCGGAAACTATCTATTCTCATTCATGGATGGTTTTTCGAGATACAATCAGATTCGAATGTCCGAAGAAGATAAGACCAAGATGACTTTTATTACAACTTGGTGTATGTTTTACTATAAGGTGATGCCCTTTAGGCTCAAGAACGCTGGCGCAACATATCAAAGGGCAATGGTTGCGATCTTTCATGATATGATGTATAAAGAGATAGAAGTGTATGTTGACGATATGATTACGAAATCCAGAGAAGAGGAAGATCACTTAGAAAACTTGAGCAAGCTGTTTAATAGATTAAGGAAGTTCCAGCTGAAGTTTAATCCAGAGAAGTATACTTTTGGAGCGTCGTCAGGAAAATTGCTAGGCTTCATAATTAGCCAAAGCGGTATCGAAGTTGATCTTGATAAAGCCAAGGTTATAATTGACATGCCTCCTTTGCACACACTTAAGGAAGTAAGAGGGCTATTGGGTCGTTTGAACTATATAGCTCGATTCATATCTCAGTTAATAGACAAATGCCACCCTCTGTTTATGCTATTAAAAAATAATGCGAAGGTCAATTGGGATGAAGAATGTGAAGAAGCTTTCACAAACATTAAAGAATACCTTATGAATCTACCAGTGTTAGTGGCTCCTAAGTTTGGAAAGCCATTGTTCTTTTATTTGACCATATTGCCTGAATCTATAGGGTTCATGCTTGGTCAAAAGGATAAAGAAGGGAAGGAGTAGGCTATTTATTATTTGAGTAAGAAGTTCACAGAAGGAGAGCAGAAATACTCGGAAGTCGAAAGGACCTATTGTGCATTGGTCTGAGTTATGCATTAACTCAAACAATACATACTTTACTACCAAATCGAGTTAATAACATAACATGACCCCTTGAAGTATTTGGTAGAAAAACCAACCCTCATTAGTATAGTTTCAAAATGGCAGATGTTATTGTCAAAATTTGACATCAAATATGTGAACCAAAGCTCAGTCAAAGGGTAGGCCCTAGCAAATCAATTAGCGGAGAGTCCCCTTAACAATACCCCTCAAGAAGCACGAGTCGAGTTTCCAGATGAAAATATCTTGGCGATAGTAAGTGGTTCTAATAGCGAAGCAATTGAGAAATCTTTAGGTTAGAAAATGTTCTTTAATGGATTAGCTAATGTATTTGGATGTGGAATTGGGGCAATTATGGTGTCCCCTGAAGGTATACAATTCCTGATGGCCGTAAGATTGGCTTTCCCATGTACTAACAATATTGTATAATATGAGGCATGTATTTTGGGACTTGAATCGATTTATTTAAAGAGATACGAGAATTAGAGGTGTATGGGGATTCTTCGTTAATCATAGGCTAGGCTCGGGGTGAGTATAAGACAAAAGACCCTAAATTAATACCTTACCATCAATACTTGGCCAAGTTGATAGCCAAGTTTGAAAAGACTACATTCACATGCGTACCAAGGGTTCAAAACCAATTCGTTGATGCTCTTGCTACTTTAGCATCCATGATCCAGATATAAGGAGGAGTAGATGTTCATCCACTTAAGATTAAAGTTAAAGAAAAGCTTGCTTTTTGTTTGGCAATGGAAAGTTCACGTAATGAAAAGCCTTGGTATTATGATATCAAAACATTCTTGCAACATGGAATGTACCCTAAAGAGGCCGAGAAGAAGGATAAGAAGATGATTAGAAGATTGGCTACTCAGTACTTGATAAGCGAGTCTACTTTATACTGACGATCGTATGACGGTATGCTTTTATGGTATGTAGATGAGAAAGATGCAGAGTTATTAATGAAAGAAGTGCATGAGGGAATATGTGGCTTCTATATGAATGGCTACATGCTTGCCAAGAAAATCATAAGGATGGGATATTATTGGTTCACTATAGAAGGAGATTGCATTAAACGTGTTAGACACTATTGTTTGTGCCAGATTTATGCGAATAAAGTAAATGTTCCGCCTCAAGAATTGCATACATTATTTGCACCGTAGATATTTTCGATGTAGGGAATAGACTTCATTGGCCCGATCACTCAAAAGGCATTTAATGGGCACTGATTTATACCGGTAGCTATTGATTATTTCAGTTAGTGGGATGAAGCCTCATCTTACTCTAATGTGATGAAGGGAATAATGGTCAAGTTCATCATTAGAGATATATTAGCTCTGTATGGGACACTAGAGACAATTATTACTGATAATGGTATGTACCTGAACAATAAATTGACGTTAGAGTTGTGCCGGCAGTTCAAGATCATTTATAGAAATTCCACTCCTTATCGGCCTTAGATGAACGAAACTGTGGAAGTGACCAACAAGAATATCAAAAGAATTATTTAGAAGATGGCTGTCATATATCGAAATTGGCATGAAATGTTACCGTTTGCACTCATGGCTTATCGAACTTCTATCAGAACAACAACAGGGGCAACCCTCTACTCATTGGTATATGGAATGGAGGATGTACTACCAATGGAAGTTAAAATTCCATCTCTTAAGGTACTATTAGAAACCCAGTTGGATGAGGTCGAATGGATAAAGAAATGAATTGAGCAATTGAATCTAATTAATGAGAAGAGGTTAGTAGCTTTGTGCTACAACATCTGCTATCAGCAATGAATGGCTACGGCGTTTAACAAAAAAGTACAACCTCGAAGTTTTAAGGAGGGAGACATGGTACCGAGGAAGACTTAACCTAATATATAAGACACGAGAAGGAAGTTTGCTCCGAATTATAAAGGACCTTACATTATGAAGAAAGCATTGCTTAGGGGAGCCTTGATTTTATCTCAAATGGATGGTATAGGGACTCAGTGAATGCTGATGCATTGAAGATGTACTACCCTTGAAAGATCAATAGAATTTTTGCTTAGATTATGAAATGCAAACAATCTTAATATTATTGTGGTCTCATTTTCATTTTCTATAAGAAAAGTTGGTATTCTTAGTGGTCGTTAGCATTGGATAATATCCCCAGCTCCTTTCTCGTTCCACTAAAAGTCCCTACTTCTCACGCTATCCAAATAAACTCTATATATAAGAAACACAAGAAAAATGAACACTTAATTTGGAACGATGTCAATTGATAAAAAATTCTCTTAATACTTTATTACGGTTCACCCCCCAAAAAATGTGGATTTGTTTTCTATTTTTTAGGATAGGGCCATATTATAAAAGAGTAATGGATGGTAGATAAATAGCAACTTGCTTAAGGGAGGAAGTTTGCATAGAAAACTGATTAAGTTGGATCGAAAATTTAAGACATGACATATTTGCTCAAGAGATGAACATGTTTCATATGTTAAAGTCGCCTTCCTAAATATGTCTTTAAGTATAGTGTTACGTGCATTCATTTCAAACTTAAATTGCTTTCTAAAAAGAAAAAAAGGAGAGAAGAAGAAAGAGAGAAAGAGAAAAAAAAAGGAAGAAGAAGAAATAAAAAGTGAAAAGAAATGAAAAGAAAAAAGGGGTAGAAGAAGAAGAGGAAGAAGAAAGGGTCAAAGCCGTTGGTTCTAATTGGATTGCTCAAGAAAAGATTTAGCTATTTAGGAACTATTGCTAAACCCAGGTAAGTGGTTCTGAGCTTGTATAAAACATTGCATTTGCATTTGTTCTCTCCTTAGGGATGGTAGTTCAATTTCTAGAGCATTTAATCCTTAAAAACTCTTAGGTTAACCAGCTCTTAGAATGCAGTTCCAATTCATAGTTTCTTGGGTTTCTAGCTAGCTCTAGGAGTGCTTACTTGTCTCATCCAGTTTAGGGCCTTAGCCACTTAAGGAGTGCTTTGCTTACCTTGGTTAGTTAACTCATTGGATCATGACCAAGTTTTCTCATTATCTTTTAGGGCCTTAGCCAGCTCAAGGAGTGCTTCACCCACCTTGGTTAGTTAGCTCATTAGGGTACTTAGCCAACTCAAGGAGTGCTTTGCCTGCCTTGGTTAGTCAGCTCATTGGGGTACGACTAAGTTTTCTCAATTTAGTTTAGGGCCTTAGTTATCTCAAGGAGCGCTTTGCCCACTTTAGTCAATAAACTTATTAGAGCATGACCAAGTTTTCTCATTATCCTTTAGGGCTTCTGCTAGCTCAAGGAACGGTTCACCTGCCTTGGTTAGTTAGCTCATTGGGGCACGATCAAGTTTTCTCAATTCAATTTAAGGCCTTAGCTAGCTCAAGGACCGCTTCGCCCGCCTTAGTTAGTCAGCTCATTGGAGCATGACCAAGTTTTCTCATTATCTTTTAAGGCCTTAGCTAGCTTAAGGAGTGCTTCGCCCACTTTGGTTAGTTAGCTCATTGGGGTACGACTGAGTTTTCTCAATTCAATTTAAGGCCTTAGCTAACTTAAGGAGTGCTTCACTTGCCTTGGTTAGTTAGCTTATTAGGGTATGACTAAGTTTTCTCAATTCAATTTAAGGTCTTAGTCAACTCAAGAAATGCTTCACCCGCCTTTGTTAGTCAGCTCATTGGAGTACAACTAAGTTTTCTTAATTCAGTTTAGGGCCTTAGCTAGCTTAAGGAGTATTTCGCCCGCCTTGGTTAATCAATTCATTAGGACATGACCAAATTTTCTCATTTTTTAAGGTTTTAGCTAGCTTAACAAGCACTTACTCATCTCATCTAATTTAGGGCTTTAGTTAGCTCAAAGAGTGATTCGCCTGCCTTGGTTAGTCAGGCATGACTAAGTTTTCTCATTTGGGCATGACTAAGTTTTCTCATTTTTTAGGGTTTTAGCTAGCTCAAGGAGTGTTTACTTATCTCATCCAATTTAGGGCTTTAGCTAGCTCAAGGAGTATTTCGCCTGCCTTGGTTAGTCAGCTCATTGAGGCACAACTAAGTTTTCTCATTTTTTAGGGTTTTAGCCAACTCTAAAAACCCTTACCTATATAATTTAATTTAGGGCCTTAGCTAGCTTAAGGAGTGCTTCGCTCATCTTAGTTAGTCAGCTCATTAAGGCACAACTAAGTTTTCTCATTTTAGGATTTTAGCTAGCTCTAGGAGCGCTTACCTATATCATCCAATTTAGGGCCTTAGCCAGCTTAAGGAGCGCTTTATCCGCCTTAGTTAGTCAGCTCATTGGGGCACGGTTAAGTTTTCTCATTTTTAGGGTTTTAGCCAACTCTAGGAGCGCTTACCCATATCATCCAATTTAGGGCCTTAGGCAGCTCATGGAGCGCTTCGCTCGCTTTGGTTAGTCAGCTCATTGGGACACGACCAAGTTTTCTCATTTTTTAAGGTTTTAGCCAGCTCTAGGAGTGCTTAACCATCTCATCCAATTTAAGGCTTTAGCTAGCTTAAGGAATGCTTCACCCACCTTGGTTAGTCAACTCATTGGGGCACGACTAAGTTTTCTCAATCCAGTTTAGGATATTAATTAGCTCTAAAAGTGCTTTACCCACCTTAGTTAATCAGCTTAAAGGAGGCACAACTAAGTTCTCATTATGCTTCTTAAGATTCTTGCCAGCCTATAGGGGTGCTACCCTTACCTCTATTTATGCTTATTGTCCTCAAATCCTCAATGGACTAGTATTAGGATATCTAGCTAATCGTAGCATTTCTTAGGATAGAGTCAGTCCTCAGGCAAAAATGGTTTTTCTTTTATCTTTGTGGCAAAATTTTATTTAAACTTTACCATAAAGGGGGGGCAGTTGTAGACGCCCAATTTTTACTTTTCGTGGTTCTAAGTTTTGTTTTGTTTTTTTTGATAGGGTCCTAATCCAAAAAATAAATAAAATAAAATAAGTAATAAAAAATAAAAAATAAATAAATAAAATCATAATAAAAAAATTGAAAAAATGATGAAACTACAAAAAAATGAGAAAAGGAAAAAATTATAAAGATTTTTAGGTTAAAAAAAAAAAGAAAATTGTTTTAAGGTCAATAAATTTAGTTTGGGTATGGTTCAAATAGCTTTAAAGAGTCATATAGTTTAAGTACAATTTAATTGTACTAAAAATTAAGACACAGGCCAACAGCTTAATGGATCAACATTGGAGTATTGATATCATGTCAACTTGAAGTCATGGGCTCGAATCTTGCTAGGCATTTATGTACCTTTTATTTTTCTATCTTTTTCATTTTTACAAAAAGTGAGTCAAATGTACAATATCCACATTTAATTGAATCTTTCAAATCTAATTTGATTGGATTTGAATCATTATAAAATATTTAAATTTAGTTTGATTTTTATTAAAATGGTTTTGAATCAAAATAAAAGATTCGGATCTAATTTGATTTTTTATTAAATCAAATCGAAATCGATACAAGAGATTGGATTTAATATAATTTGTTTCAAGCTTTATAAATATGAGAGGGGTGGCATAAAATAAAGGAATTACATACGCTTTCGAAAAGAAAAATAATCCTTCATCCTATCTATTGTAAGAGACAAAATAAATTCCACACAATTCTAGCATGCCCCCTAATCACTAATATACACCCCTTAATCACTAACACACAGCACCATCCTTACTTCACCACGCCTGTAGCAAACTCTAAAGCTTGCAGCAGCGTACGTGATCAGTCTATGTGCTTACCCCAATAGTAGCCTATTGTGTACCATACACAAAACTGATCGAGCAATACATCGAGCAGTAGCATATAATCCTAATCCAACCTCACATATACTGCTCCATCTCTAAGATACGCTCCATAGTTTCCAACTATCTACATGTCTAACTCTATCGACCATTCGAGATTCTGATCGAAAAAGTAGCCTCTCCATCGCAATGCATGCCTGAATTTACCCTTCACATAGTAACAACACTCACCCAATCATCCTTTCAACACAATCAACGTGGACATAGTGAGCTTCAAACGAGCTCCATACAATAGACCCTCACATGAATCAACACCGATCATCAAGCTCCATTCATTGTCGACGAATAGTAACTAAGCTTCCAATCAGCCACATACACTCCGACTGCAGTAGCCCTTGTCCATCAAACAATAGTAGTGTTGAACATAACACGATTAGCCACTCGCCCACTACCGCAACTTATAGTAGCATGCTCGCTCCCTTCATCCTTACTTGACCGAACATATAATACTTAGCAGCATCCATAGCCCAAGCCTGCTACATCATACGCCATCGCACTAGCAGCACTCCAGACAATTCTCCAAGCAAATAGCAGTGACAACAATTGACCACTGAAGGACAAACATTCGATCTACTGTACAGCAATGCATTAGCCCTACATGAGCTGTACACACACATAAACACTCCCTATTGTACAATCCCCCGCAATAAGCACTCATTGTTGCCCACTTTCTCATCCAAATCCCCAAACTATGACAGCCCAATTCACTGCAGTGCACACCAACTCAACGTTAAACACACATGTAGCACACGTCATTCACTAACCAGCACCACGACAGCCAACACGCCCATACGATCACCACTCCCTAGCCACTGTCCATCCCTACCATCCACTCGCTCACCATCTAGCAGCTCGAGTCACAATTCGCATACACGTCCATTATCTTGCAAATTGTAGTCTGACGCTACAACCAAAAGCAATTAGGTTCGGTTGCTTAATATATATATATATTTATATTATTATTATTATTATGTTATTAGTTATTATTTATTAGTTAACATAATACATAATGCATGTATATCATTAGTTTAAGAGAATTCTTAGTATTAGTTTTTTTTTTTATATATATATACAAGTATATTATATTGAATTATTTAGGTAGATAGTTGTTTAATAGATATAGATATATATATATATATGTATATATATTAGTTTAGGGATTTTTTATTAGGATTAGGTTTTTTAGGGTTTCCTTATACAGAAAATTTTTTTTTTTTTAGCTTAGGTGTTTTTTAGCATTATGTTTTTAAGATTTCCTCACTTAGAAAATTCATTTTTTTGAAATAAAAATCAATAATAAAAAACCTTTAAAGAAAACTAATAGTATTTTTAGAGAGTTTTTTTATAAAATAAAAGATTTCAAAAGTTAGGACCCTTTAGCTTTTATTTGAATAAATTGAATCAATTAAAACGTAAATTTAGTCAACTTTCAAAATTAAAATTAACCAATACATTAAAGTTTTTTAGAAAGAATTACAGTCATCTGATCTTGACTAGTGGGTACGTAGACACCTTCAAGGCGACGATAAAATATATAGAAATTTAGGTTTTCTTTCCTTTTTTTTTATATTTTCTTTTAGTTTTTATTTTTTTCTTAAAAATATTAAGAAAGGACAATTTAGAAGAATAAAACTAATTTCAGAAAATAGATAGTGGTACTTATTAAGGTTTAATAAGTTAGCTCTCGAATTCAGAACCCTTTGTTTTTTCATTCAAATCAAAATAAAAAATCGATAAGAAAATTATAGTCAATCCACCCAATTGATTATGATTTTTGTTTTTTCTTGACTCTAATTAGGTGATGACTTCAAAATTTTTTTTAATAAAAGAATCAGGATTTCTGAATTTCTGAATTTCTTTAGTCGAGGATTAATATTAAATGGGTTAAGGTTTAGTATTAATAAAAAATGAGAAATCAAAATTTAAAACAAAGAAACCGAAATATAAGGCTCGAAATTAAGTTGCCAATTATTTTCTATTTAGTGAATAGTAATATCCATATAAGAATTATTACGAAAAAGGATCTGTCAATATGTTTGCATATATGAACATAAGCATATTGAGTGAAGCGAACTTACCTATGAGCTCCCTCTTACCTTTGTGATAAAGCTCCTACGTAGTTTGGATTAACATGCTACAGCTAAATTGTTACGAGCTAGGGTTGAACATCTCCTGCTTGTAGCGATTATGCCACTCTAATGCACTCGCATTAAATGACAAGTGCATATTCACTAAGTACTGCACTGGGTCTTACTTATACCTCTCTTTATCAGCAGTTGATCAGATGAACCACTACAACGGGAGATTTTGTTGCTATATACTATCTATTCCCACCCCCTCAAAATACTTTGATTCCAAGTGCTTGTTAAGAGTACCATATCCCTCTCCCATTTTCCAAGAGGAATTTGCGTTGTAGAAGTTGCAAAATGCTCTTGAGTTCTCTTTCTTGTCTGTAACTTTATAGAAATGCATAATAAAATATTAGATTTATTGGCTTTAGGAGGCTTACTTAAGCCTCAATGTCTTGAACTGCTAAGACTATGTTGTTCCATATGTTGCTCCTCTATTTTAGGAATAATTTTTATCTCTTCCTCTTCATTCTTAAACATACTTGCAAGGTAACTCATTTGTAGGGGTTTAAATCTAGTAGGTTGTGCAGAGACACTCATGCGAGGAGGTTTAAATCTAGTAGGATGTTCAGGGATACTCATGCATAGAGATTCAAACTCGAGAGGTAGTGTTTCTTAATAACTCATGTGTTGAGGTTCAAGTTCAAAGCTAAGAGGTGGTGTGTTGCGATTACTTGTGCGATGAGGTTTTAGATTGAAGCCAGAAGGTGGTGTAACTCGTTCTTTGACATTCTCAACTACCTCGCATGCCCTCTAATCATTCAGGTCGTACTCTTAATTCAAGTATGCCTAAATGTCATCAAACCATTATAGCTTAAATGACATACTAATTCCAATGCTCTTACCCTTACTCTTACCTTTCCCATTAGATGAGGAACCGTATTTTTTCTTAGAGAAAGTACAATGCAAGAATCATTCCATGGATGTAAAATTTTTTTCCCTTGTTTACTACAACAAAGGTTTATGAATGAATGACATAAATAATATGTAAGACAACAAAAAAATAGAAATTATATAGCAAGTAAGTGTATGTAAATGTTTTTTGTTAATGCAAATGGTTCAGTGAAGTGGAATAAAGAATTATGCTCAAATCTTGGTCGTAACAAAAAAAAAAAATATTTCTCTCACAATGTTTCACAATTTCAAAATGCGAATGCAGAATGGTTGGAGTGTTTTAATGAATTTGTGAAGGAGTAATAACCACTGCACCCCTCAATTTATAAGGAACAAGGGAGGTCTCAATGTATCATTTATATTTTCAAATTTTGAATTTGAATCCTTCTTACCACTCTAATTGTTGAATTCTGCAAAAATTCCTCACCCACTCTACCTGTATGATTGAAATTCAGATATATATTTTTAGGTGCCGAAAGCAAAATAACATCTACAAAGGAAAATATTTGAAGAGAGAATGATAAAGCAGAGGGAGGAGGGGCTCTAAGGGGGTAGGGGGCGGCTTCTACCAACCACAATTCTTTTTCTTTTTCTTTTTTCTTTGGTTGACGAGCTATGAATCACCGAGTTAAATTGGCAATTCAACCTAGCGGTTCACAACCTACCGATTTGAGTTGTTTCGTCTTGTCAAATTGCTTAGGCCCTTATAGCCCGATGGTTCTTGAAGCGGTTTAGGTTCGACTTTTCACAAGCTGAGCTGGTTTACTATTTAGAATCGGTTTTTGTATAGATCTAATTGTATTTACTGGCAAAATGTCAAAGTTGTTAGACGCTTTAAGTTTGAAAAACATGTCTAAATTATAGTAGAGCTATTCTTCCAATAATATATTAAATTAATCTTGTACATTTAAATTGGACTATAATTACTCTTTTATATCAATATTAATCGATTTAGAATTTTCCCCATTTGCCATGATATTTTGGTCTAATCATGACTCATTAAGAATAACCAAATAATAATAAATATGATTAGTTGACATAAGCTTTCGCTCAAGGTGTGGATATATATCCCAAATTCTTAAATGTGACTTCATCTTCTTATATATACATATCGAAAATTTCTATGTAATATATGTCTCAGCTAATGCTAGAAACTTATAGCATGTTTGGAATGCATGATTGACGTGGAATGGGATCGTCATTTCAGTATCTACTCCTACTCTTGTGTTTGGATGTAGTTTTGAAAGATAGGATTTGGATTCTTGCGTTTAAGGGGAAAGTGCAATTCGATTTCATTTCAAATCATTTTATTTTACTTATTTTTACATATTAAATATTACATTAAACTATTTATTTGTGATTCTTTAACAACAGTTTTTGAGATTTTAGTGATGTAATCATATTATTTTTTGTATGGTATATAGTATTACTTCTGAACTTATTTTATACCGGAGAGGAGACACATCTTACTTTATCCTGCTAAAAGCACATAAAAGAGTAAAAATAACAATATGAGTCATTACAACTGTTGTCTACAACTACAATGATAGAATTCATCAATTAAATAGATATAATAAAGCACTTATTATTTAAAAAAATTAATAATATTAATACGTCATGTGAATTAATGAAAAATATATGAGTACTAATAAAATTTTAATATGTATTAGTAAATAAACGTATTTTTTTATAAAAATATCAATTATATTTTTATATGTCAAATTTTTTTATTTTTCTTTTTATCATTTGGAAAACGTGCATTTTCTCTAATAATTTATGACATTTTTATTATTAAGAGAAACATTATTATTACCTAAAACATGACTCTGTTTTTTCTTTCTCTTTTACGCACATTTAATGAATTTCAAATCTTAAAGTTCCAAATTAAGCTCGCTTCCTCAAGCACAAAAATGTGTAAATGATATTATGAAGCTAAATGAGGCAATTTCCAATATCCATTTTATTTAAGTTAGAGTTGATTTAAGTAACTGTCTCTTAAAAAATTATTCATTTAACCCCAATTTAATATTATTGAACAAAAATAACACTACTAATAATATTATCTATGAAGAATTTATATCTTAAGTTTTCTCCTCCATTAATCTTTCTCTCCTCTCTCCTCTCTCCTCTTTTTCGCCATAAGTTTTATAAAAAAAAACAGTTACTTTAATAACATAGATTTACTTATGAGGTTTTTTTTTTCTAATTGCTTTTTTTATTATCCATTTCATTGGTGCAATAAATCTTACACTAATATTGATATTTTATTTTCATTATATAAATTTTTTTTATCAAAATCTTAAAACTAATCAATAATCTTTAATTTAAGAAAATTTTATATAAACAATCTTTATATTTAGGAACCCTCAACAGGCAATTTTTATAATCCTATCCTCCATTTTCATGGGACTAATTTAATTCTCTATCTCACCATTCATTTGTATTTTTTCAAATCAAAACTGTTAAATTCATAATTTATTCAATAATTTATATTTAAAAAAAATATAAATTAAGAATAAGATGAAAGCGAGACCAATCCTCTCAAAAAATAAAGATAAGATATAGAAAAATCCCCTTCAACATTGGATACTTACTCCACTAATAATTAAAAAGGCACAAGATTATGTATAGACTATAGATCCAAAAGGCACAAAATGTCCCAATTTTTACATATATTTCATTTTTCGAAAAAAATGCAATCATCTTAAATTTTAACCATATAAAAAAGCAATTGGTTCTCTCATATTGGAAATCAGAAATTCATTGATGCTTTAAGTTTAAAGGCAATGTAACGTACCGAAAGAATCACCAAATTAATTGATTGCTCTACAAAGCAGTAACCGAACCCATAATAAACTCTCTACCTGCCAAAAATCACAACCAAAAACCAAAGGCAACTTCTCTTCCCATATAATTTTTTTTCTTCCCATATTTAAATATAGAAAAATGTAAATGTTAAGCTGGAAAATAATATAAATTTTCATTTATATATGAAATATTTAATCAAGAATATATATTTTCTTTTCAGTGGTCATAATATAAAAAAAAAAATTCGAATCTAATCTATCATATTTTATTAGATTATATAATTTTTCTTAAAAAAATCTTCTTTTTAAACTCTAAGTAGGTATGGAATATAGTTAATGGGACTCTTTAAATATATATAAAATAATGCATACTCTTTTTATGTCTTCCTGAATTAATAAAGGCAAACAAACATGAGAGATAACACCAACTTGAAATGGGAGCTATATACTTCCCGTTTTTTCTTCCTCTGTTTTTAATAATTGAAAAGAAAAAGTCAAAAATTATTATAAAGAATGCATTCACACGCACACTCCTCCATTTCAGTCTCTCAAGTCATGTTTTAGTTTACATGTGGTGACTGCCTGCGTGTGAGAGAGAGAGAGAGAGAGAGTCCAACGTGAAGTGTGGTGCGGGGTGGTGTGGGTGGTGAAGTTGCCGATCTCTAGGCAATTGTTCCCTAACTTTTGCAATTTTATAACCGTATTAAAATATATATATATATATATATATATATATATATTCATGCGGTTAAATTATAATATCTCGCTGTGTTTGCACTTGCAACAAGAGAAAAAGGTAAAACCTATATTTTCTTTTATGGCTAACAAGAGTAACAAGAAAAATTTGAATATTTATCACACTGATATTCAAGAATCGTTTACTTATAGACAGATTTCTTCTTATTGATTTTTTTTGCCATATACAGAGTTTGATTCCCTAAATAAAGGATCATAGAAAAAGCTTGTTTTACAGTGAATAAATACTAATAAGGCTAGAATTCAAAGTATGGTAACAGTAATAAGTTATGCATTTCTATATACACGATGAATAATACCCATTGAATCTTTTTTTGAGAAGCAGTTATATACAGCGTCTCCATTATTTTATTTTATTACTCTGTGTTTGTTAATGGACTTGCAGATTGCTCTGCACTCAATAATAAGACAGACACCGGACCAGAATGTAATATTCTTTTCTCTGTTCCTCTCAAGTCTTTCTTTTCTCTCTTCAGCTTGAGTCCATTAGAAGAAAACCAACAGCACAAAAACACACAACACGATACATAACATACATAGGAAGAGAGAGAGAGAGAAGAGAGAGTCAGCAGAAACCAAGAAACATCACACAAAACCAAATGATGCAAACCCGAGACCAAGAAAAGTTTGGAAATTGATGCAAATGTCGATGCCCAGAACGACGCACCAATACCTTAACACTAAAAACCAATCTCCTTCCTTCTCCTGTCTCCTTTACTGCACTATCCTTCTCTTTCACTTATCAAACGCACCAAAAACGACATGCTTTGCCGCTTCTTCTTCTTCTATTTCTTCAGACCAAAACCACGAAGCTTCTCTTCTCTTCACTTGGCTACATTCTTCTTCACCTTCTTCTGTCTTCTCCACTTGGAACAACCATGACACCAACCCATGCAAGTGGAACTTCATTACATGTTCCCCGCAAAACCTTGTCACCGAGATCAACATCGTATCCATCAGCCTCCAACTTCCTGTCCCTTCAAACCTTTCCTCGTTCACTTCTCTTACAAAGCTTGTCATCTCTGAGGCTAACCTAACAGGAACTATTCCTAGTGACATTGGTGATACCACTTCTCTTGTTATCATCGACTTGAGTTACAATTCCCTTGTTGGGACAATCCCTTCAAGCATTGGCAAGCTCAAGAAATTGCAAGACTTGATCCTTAACTCCAATCAGCTAACCGGGAAAATCCCCGTTGAGTTAGCTGGGTGTGAAAGCTTGAGAAATCTTCTCCTTTTTGATAACCGGCTCAACGGGATTATACCGGCCGAGGTCGGGCAATTCTCTAGTCTTGAAGTCCTTAGAGCTGGTGGAAACAATGACTTGGTGGGGAAAATCCCTCCTGAGATTGGAGATTGTGGAAACTTGACCGTATTGGGTTTGGCTGATACACAAGTTTCAGGATCTTTGCCTTCTACATTGGGTAAACTCTCAAAGCTTCAGACTCTGTCAATTTATACTACCATGTTGTCTGGTGAAATTCCTCCAGAAATCGGAAACTGTGGTGAATTAGTAGAGTTGTTTTTGTATGAGAACAGTTTGTCTGGTTCAATACCACCAGAGATTGGTAAGCTTCAGAAACTGGAGCAGCTTTTGTTATGGCAGAATGATCTTGTTGGGTTTATCCCTGAAGAGATTGGAAATTGTACTATCCTAAAAATGATTGATATTTCTTTGAATTTCATATCTGGAACTATACCGTTGTCCTTAGGAGGACTGTCGTCACTTCAAGCTTTCATGATTAGTAATAACAACGTGTCTGGTTCAATACCCTCGAATCTTTCCAATGCTACCAATCTTGTACAGTTGCAGCTTGATGCTAACCAGATATCAGGTTTGATACCGCCCGAACTTGGGAAGCTTTCGAAGCTTACTGTGTTCTTTGCTTGGCAGAACCAACTTGAAGGTGGCATTCCTTCTAGTCTGGCTAATTTGAGTAGTCTCCAATCATTGGATTTGTCACATAATTCACTAACCGGAAGCGTTCCCCCGGGTTTGTTTCAGTTACAGAACCTGACTAAGCTTCTGCTGATTTCCAATGACATTTCAGGAACTATCCCTCCAGAAATCGGTAGTTGCCAATCTCTTATCCGCCTGCGATTTGGAAACAATCGGATTACAGGTGGGATTCCCGGAGAAATAGGAAATCTCAAAAGCCTGAATTTTCTTGACTTGTCAGGAAATAGGCTTTCTGGAACTATTCCAGCTGAGATTGGGGATTGCACGGAGTTGCAGATGATAGACTTAAGTAACAACACTCTTGAAGGTCCCTTAGCCGATTCGTTGTCATCACTCTCAGGGCTGCAGGTGTTGGATGTTTCGAACAATAAGCTTGAAGGACCGATTCCTGCTAGCTTAGGTCGTCTAGTCTCTGTGAACAAACTAGTATTGAGAAGGAACTTGTTTACTGGTTCTATACCTTCAGCTCTTGGTCTTTGTTCAAGCCTGCAATTGCTTGATCTTAGTAGCAATGGGCTTATGGGAAACATACCTCCAGAAATAGGAAAGATGGAGTCCCTTGAAATCGCCCTCAACCTCAGTTGGAATAGACTCATTGGATCACTTCCTCATGAATTGTCTTCTCTCAGTAAGCTTTCCATTTTGGACATTTCACATAACATGCTCGAGGGAAATTTGAGTCCACTAGCTACACTTGATAACTTGGTGTCCCTTAATATATCTCACAATAATTTCACTGGTTATCTTCCGAATACTAAGCTTTTCCACCAATTGCCACCTTCGGATCTCACTGGTAACCATGGCCTCTGCTCTTCTATTCATGAGTCATGCTTCTTGAGTGCTGGTGGTGGAATAGATAGTGACAGTGCATTAAATCATTCCCGAAAGCTAAAATTAGCAATTGCATTGTTGATCACTCTAACTGTGACAATGGTCGTCATGGGGGTTTTTGCAGTGATCAGGGCTCGGAGGCCTATGAGAGGTGATGATGAATCGGAAATGGGAGACTCATTACCGTGGCAATTTACTCCGTTCCAGAAGCTGAACTTCTCCTTAGATCGAGTGCTTGGATGTCTTGTAGATACTAATGTGATAGGAAAAGGCTGTTCTGGAGTTGTATACCGCGCTGATATGGACAACGGTGAAGTCATTGCAGTGAAGAAGCTCTGGCCAGCTACAAAAGCTGCAACAGGCGCGTGCGATGATTACAAAAGTGGGGTTCGGGATTCCTTCTCAGCAGAGGTGAAGACGCTTGGCTCAATCCGGCACAAGAACATTGTTCGGTTCTTGGGCTGCTGTTGGAATAAAAAGACAAGACTATTGATGTATGATTATATGCCAAACGGGAGCTTAGGCAGCCTTCTACATGAAAGGACAGCAAGTCCCTTGCAGTGGGAGCTTCGGTACCAGATACTGTTGGGGGCTGCTCAAGGACTTGCATATCTACACCATGACTGTGTTCCTCCTATTGTTCATAGGGATATCAAGGCTAATAACATTCTCATTGGTCTTGAATTTGAACCTTATATCGCTGATTTTGGCTTAGCAAAGCTTGTTGATGATGGCGATTTTGCACGGTCCTCAAACACGGTTGCTGGATCTTATGGTTACATCGCACCAGGTAAGATGTCTTTTTTTCGTAGTCTTTGGGGGGAAAAAATACTGCAAGATTTAAACCTTTTCAGATCCTATCAATAGTCTTAACCCTTTCTATCATTGTACTTAATTCTTAAGCTTTCATCGACTGAATATTAAATCTTTTTAAAGGTGCAGTCGTATGATACATTAAAAATTTTATCCACTGAATCTTGAATCTGTCATATTTCTCAAGATTGTGGCATTCAAAGCAGCACATAGCCACAAATTTTTTATTATAGGCTATAAGAAACCCGATAATCCAATGCTGAAGTTACTTCTATTTAAATTTCAGAGTATGGCTACATGATGAAAATTACAGAGAAGAGTGATGTTTATAGCTATGGAGTAGTTGTATTAGAAGTCTTGACAGGCAAGCAACCAATCGATCCAACAATACCGGAAGGCCTCCATATTGTAGATTGGGTTAGAAGGAAAAGGGGAAGCATCGAAGTGCTAGATCCAAGCCTAATGACAAGACCAGAATCCGAGGTGGAGGAAATGATCCAAGCATTAGGCATAGCATTACTATGTGTGAACTCATCTCCTGATGAAAGACCAACGATGAAAGATGTGGCGGCGATGCTAAAAGAGATCAAGCACGAGAGGGAGGAATATACAAAAGTAGACGTGCTGCTTAAAGGATCCTCTGCAGTAAATAACCAAGTGAACGAGAAGAATTCGAGCAATGTTCATGCAACATCCTCATCGAAGCAGGCTTTGGGAAACTTGTACCCGAAAAGCAACAACACGAGCTTTTCCGCATCGTCTTTGCTGTATTCTTCCTGCTCTTCTCAATCCAAAGTTAGATACCAGTAGAGTTATTGTCACAGTTTTATCATTTCCTCTAGTTTCTTTGTTAATCATGTAAAGCAAAGGGTTGATATTTGTTATAACAGCATGCATAATAGCAGTTATTTGCACTGAGTTGAAAGATTTGAATTGAGAAGTCCGCTTCTCCATTGATATTCAGGATAAGCCATATCGTTTGCAGAAAGAGAAGGAAACACTGGTATTGGACATACACTCCATTTCCAATTACAATATTCATTGCATTTGTTTAAGTTACACTTATCATCCCATAAACTTTTAAAATTATATTACAGGATTATCTATGTAGTCATGGAACATATATAGAGATAATGATAGATAGCAAGGGTATTGGTATATAACTAAAAGAACTATTTTAGATTTTGGTGTAATTTCAAAAGTTTTTAATAATAGTTGATATAATCTTCTTTTTTTTCTTTTTTCTCTTTTCCTTTATGTCTTAACTGCCTACATCCCATAAAGATAGAAATATGTATAAACGCACAATTGATATGTATTACATTACTCTTCTATAAATACATTTTTTTTTTTCATAACTAAGTAAGAAAAATATAATTAATGAATGCGCAAATATAATTTTCCTAAAAAATAAGCTTTAAGTTAAGAAAATTGGCTATGGGTTTCATGACAAAAAGCAGTCATTATCAGCTAATATTCGAGTAATCATAGGGTCCACAGTCCAGCCCAGAGTTTCATATGGTAATATAACATTTTTCTGAAGCAATTTATTAGGATGCAGAATCTTGTGAAAAGTTTGAAAGAAATGACTGACTGGGTCGTTGATTTGACCATCAGATTCTGATTCATGGGACCCGACAAAGTGGTTTGGGCTGTCTGATGTTCATGTCCTGCATGGGTGCCATCATCTGGCTTGCTTGTGTGTTTCACAAATCCGTACCCTGAAAGAAAAGAACCCATTCCCACTTCCATTGCATTACAGTACTTGTGAACCTTTCCAAGATGTTTGACTGCTTAGCTCCTTTGGCCAGAGCCTGCTTTCCTGAGCTGGTTTGTTAAGTATGCTTCAAAACAAATTAGTGTTAGTAGCTACAAGAAAAATAGGGCTACATATAATTCTATCAAGGACTCTGAACAACCTAAATAAGGGTTCAATAAATGAATAGAGAAAAGGTTGCGAATAATCTGATTACGTCTTATTTAATATTAGGGTAGGATAAACATAAACATTTAAAAGGTAAACATCCGGCATAAAATATAACTCTCAATCAAACACCTGTATTCTAACTCTCTCTTTACTTTCTATAATGGAATAAGTATGGAAAAGAAAAGTTATTTCTTGCTTAAGAATAGCTTAAAAATTTGCATTTCATTTTTTTTTTAATTTTAATACGCAACGATTTACATCTTGATGTTTGCTTTGCATAAATTTCTAATTATAGAAAATACTTATTTTGGTGTTTATATGAATTTATTAATTGCAGGGTTAAAGTAACAATATAATAAGAAGTACTAATATACTTCTGTCAGATGATTTTGAATGTATATTCACTTTGTAAAATTCAAGAACAAGCCATTTAATATTTTAATCCTAATATATCTTTAAAAAGGTTAACATGACACGAATCCTTAGCCCAATTTTCTCTTTTTTAAATCCTATAACATAACATTTATCATATTATAACATAACATTTATCATATTATATTGGAAAAATTCGAAATAATCCTCCTAAAATTTGACTTCAATTCAAATATACTCATAAACTTCAAAGTGTACTTAATATTCCCTAAACTCTAACAGATAGGCAAATAATCTCTAAAAGTTGCAAATAACTTTCCTTAATTTTGAACTTAGCGTGGAAATGATACTCAAACTTATAAAAGCGTACTCTAACACTATTTAAAAATTAACCTTAATGCATTATGTTTAATTGAAAAAACAATCATTCTTTATTGTACAAATTCATCCGAGTTTCAAGATAGTAAAACATACTTTGTACATTAAAGATTATTTGTAATTTTTCTTATTATATATACATAAAGAGACTTTGTTATATATATGTGCATGTATATAGAGATATATATTACATCTATTATATTAACCAAAACCTTTTCATTCAACTCCATATCCCCTTAAAAAAGGTAAAAATAGCATAATTACTAATTTATCATTCATCTTTGCTTATTTTGAACTTTTGTTTATAACATTATGAGCAACGAGTGCATTAACTGACGCTATACACCAATTCTTTCTCTTTCCTAAAACTAAAACCCAAAATAGTTGAAAACAAAGGGCAAGAAGGTGATACTCCTTTTTTTGTCCTTAAGGTTTTCATTAAGTATCATATAAACCCTAGAGCCTTGCACTCTCATTCATTAGCCATTGACACCAAAAAAACCTTAAAGAAACTCTCTTAGCCAGTGTTTGTTATTAATGGTGAAGAAAGAGTCTCCTAAGCATCCTAATAACTCATCTTCCTTATCTTTCTAATCAATCTCCTTATTGATAAGCTTGAAAAAATTCTAATCTAAACTAGTTTGTCTTTTTAGAGGTCCAAATGAGGATTAGTGACAAAAATGATTAACAAAAAGGTAACCTTTGTTGAATTTTAAGTGATTTATTTTCCTTCCATGGAAACTAATAAATTTCTAATCTTAGGTGAAAGTTTGAGGAAGCAAATCAAGGGTTCACTAATCCTTCTCAAGGAATTTGATTTTGTTAGAACTTAAGGTAAGTATTTTATAATCAATCTTTTCCTTTTCCTCATACCCTTGAAAGACCTTAGAATCCTTAAGAGTTGTTTAGTCTCGATGTTGCTAAATCTAAGAGTTGATCTATGATCGAACTAAGAAGTTTTGTTAAATTTTGAATTTTATGAGTAAAGGATTGATTTTAATGAAAGTGATGTTTGTATCTCAATTTGTGCAAAATTCCAATTCATTAGCAAAATACAAGGTAACTTTGAAATATAATATTTTGAAGGTTTTTACTATTTTCGAATGTAAAAGGTAAGGAAAATAAGATAGAAATGGATAATTTCTTCAATGATATTCTATACCAAGAACAAATTGGACTAAATTTAAAGACTATTCAATATGATGCAAAAATAAATCTCAAATGAGTTTTGATTCATTCAATTAATATTACGCATGGCCAAATTACTCGAAGCATTTATCACCACAATCTACATAGATTTGTAAGAGAAGGATAAAGACTAGATGTTGGGCTTCTTGACGATTCTTGCAAGCTTAGGTCTACTAATGAGTTGTCTAAAAGACTATCGCTTATATCTTTGTCTTTAAACACTTTATTCTCTCTCTACCTCTTGAGGGTTAGAAAAACCCTAAATCTCTCTTCTCTCATGTTTGAAATCTCTCTCTCTCTCTCTGTTATTAGATATTAATTTATTAAATGGTTACCAACATGTTCTTGATCTTTTTGTATGAGGTGTTTAATAGAGTTTGGAGCAAGACTGTAACAAGAATAGATAAGGGCTTCTTCGAGTGAGCCTCCAACTCCCCAAGGCTAATTTTCTCAAAAAGATCTTAGTACCTTTCTGTTCATTGATTTTTCTTTTTATACTTACCATTTGTTTGTTACAAATTGTTATAGATCTATCATTTTTTGGTACCATTTAATCTATAAACTACCAACTTTATATTACAATCTTTAAGCCAAACGGGGAATTTTCTTGAACCTACTAGTGTATTTATAATAGTTGGTCTATCTATAATAATTTGTTCCCCCTCTTAAAAAATAACCTTGTTCTTAAGATTGTAATTAGGATAGATCCTGCTAAACAAATGCCAATCTTCTCATGTTGTCTCTTTTGGTAGTAAACCACAACATTACTTTATGATCTATTGGACATTTTGTAAGCCTCATAATTTAGCATAGTCATTTCAAGTGAATAATTGATGGCATATGCAACAGTAGGCCGATTAGGAAGACGTTTCACAAATAAATCCTTGAAGTTAATCGAGGACACCACATGGGTTTGAATTATAGAATTATAATAAAATATTAATAATATAGCTAAAAATAGTTAATTTCACTAAATTATATTATATTATAATTTAATCACTGTAAACGTATAATTTAAGAAACGAAAATTAACTAGGCTTTAGAGATAAATTATTTATACCATAAAATCATAAAATAATATATAAAAATAGTATGTATACCTTGGGTACAATTACTATATATAATTTTATACCCATAAATGCTTGTAATACTCGAAAATACGAATAATTAGTTAAAAATTAGTAATAAAAATCCAAAAATTGATTAAAAAAATTTGTGGAGCAAACATATTTGTAATAGATTTAGGCGTGGAACTCCCTTGGACATTTGTTGGCAAAAGAATCAAGAACAAGGACACTTAGCCATACTTAGACTTAAGATATTTAATACGGACGCAATCGAAGCGGGTTCGAAACTGGTTTTATAAAACCCGAACCTACCCTAATTGCATTAATCATTTTCCAAAATCCATAAAAAACCCTATAAGGTTCTTAAGGAGTGACTCGCGATCAGTCCCTATTAGAAAAAAATCGACCTAGAACCTGACCTGACTCGTGAAAATCCTTGATTTTTCTCTCTCTCTTTTTTTTTTTTTTATTAAGGAAATGCTAATGTCAACGATGAAACATATAAAAAAATATGTAATTGCAACAACTTTATAAACATAATTATGAAAATCTATGTAGTATTCACAAATCATAGTATACCTACAGTTATAATAACTAAGGCCATGACCGTTGGCTGGTTTTTAAATTGAAAAATTGACACACTTGTCCTTGCCATAATCTATATTTCCATAAAACCTTAGTCTAAAAAAAAAATGAAATAGATGTTGTAGACAAACAATCAAGACTTAATGTTTATCCTTAAAACATGTAACAATACATTAAAAGAAACAAAATTCATCACTCAAAAGACTCTATGGTACTTTAAAATTCCCCAACGGTATACTTGATTATCCAAACATCTCTAAATCATAATATTATATTAATAATCCTTTACACTTAAACAAGATACCACAATAGTCATCTACACTCATATTAAACATGGGGCATTCTTTTTTTTTTTTTTAGCAATAATAAACAAATCAATATTTATATTATTTTTTGTTTATTTTTCCTAGGTTAAGTTTTCCATTTGGTTTTTAAATCTTATAACCTAACCCTAATTGTTATCGAGTTTTAAATCACTTTTTATAACCTGATCCTAAATCCTATAAGGTTTTTAACAAATCGAACGGGTTGGGTACCTTATTATGACCGTACGGTTACATCCCTAATATTTAAGCCAAAATTAAGAGAGAGAAATTCATTTATTACCTTATCAGCTTTGGAATCATCACTGCTTCTCTCTATAACCTTAATTAAGCTTTAAGGAAGTTGAGAAAAATAGTAGGAGAATTACATATTTAGGACTCAACCTTTTACACTTTTTCTGTTTTAGTCCTAAATGTTTCAGAATTTCTAAGTCCTCTAAGTTTGCAAGTATTGTTAAATAAGGATTTTTGTTTACGCCATTAAGTTTTCCATCCATGTAGCACAGCTTGATTGGTCTATGTTTTTTTATTAAATAAATATTATAATAAAATATCTTTAAAATAAATAAAATGATAAAAAAGTAAAAAATTAAAAATATATATATACATATATATAATAATAAATATATAAACATATACTTTTATTGAAATTATAACAAAATAAAAAATTCAAAAATAAAAAAATAAAAGAAATGAAAAAATAAAAAAATAGCTCTAGCTACCCCAAATTGTTGTCAACCACCCCTTAGCCATAAGGTGGTTAAAACTCATTTCTTTATATCTTTTTAGTTTTTTCCTTTTCCTCTGATTTTTTAATTTTTTCTAAATTTTATTATAATTTTAATAAAAGTATATGTTTATATATTTATTATATATATGTTTTTTATTTATTATTTATTTTTTTATAATTTTTCCTCTTTTTTCAAAATTTTCTAAAATTTTTTATTATTTTATTTATTTTTAAGATAGTTTATTATAATATTTATTTAATAAAAAAGAAAACCAATCAAAATGTGCCATGTAGCACAAATGGATGAAAAACTTAATGGTGTTAATGAAAGTCTTTATTTGACAGTACTTAGAAACTTAGAGGCTTTAAATAAAAATTTTAAAACGTTTAGAACTTAAATAAAAATAGTACAAAAGGTTGAGTTTTGAATATGTAATTCTCCCCAAAATATAAGAAAGAGAGGAACAGTAAAGGAAAAATTATAAGAAAAAAAAAATTGAGAAGCCAAACTGCACGAATTGAGTCGATTTGAGAAACCTAAGTCCAAAGAGGTGCTAGAAGTGAACCACGTAGTGCTTGGTTGTGTCGATAAGGAGGGATTGGAAGATAGTGATTGAACGGTGGTTTTTCACCAAATTTTCTTGTATTTTCTAAAAATATTAATTTAGGTTCAAAAAATTTGAAAATTTTTTTTCTAATATATTTTTTTACCTAGTATTTGAGAAAAATATCAAATAGCAAAAATTTTAAATGGATATATGACTTCCTTAACAAATTGTGCAAAACAAAACAATTTTCAAACTTGTTTAAAATAAATATATTGTTATTGTTTCGAAACCAAATTTTTTTTAGAACCTCCCTACGTCACATGTATAAATCCTATGAAAAGTTTTTGGCCAAAAATACTTTCTATGAATTTTTGTAACTTTTTAGCCTCTAAAATTTGGTAAAAATGTTATTTTTGGAAATTCTTGTGTGATAAACTTTGAAGAAACCCATTTGTACCAATTCTAGAGCTCATTAGTATTATATGTTACTGTAGAGAGTGATTTAGAGTTGATTGGATTAAAAGAGATTTGAGATATGCACAAATTATCGCTTATTGCTTACATACATTAAGGTGAGGATATTTGGATTTACAAGTTTGGGTGATACGGTGATCATAGGCATGATGAACTTTTTTTGTATGATCATAATTTATCATGATAGTAAATTCTAATAAGGTGTTGAAGCGAGTTGCTGTGTGTAAATTAGTGAATTGAATTGGTTTAGAAGGTTCTCCAAAAGGTTAAATCTGTTTAAAGCGTTCTTTAGATGGTTGATCTGATAAAAGAATGACTTAAATTCTTAGTTTAGATAATTGATCAGAAGGTTAGCTGGTGCAAGGATCTTAATTATAATAATGTCAAAGTTTTGGTTAAGACATTATTTGATAAAAGAAGAATAGTTGTAATGACTTTAAAACATGTTTAAAAGGTTGGTGAATAAAAGGATTTTAACTCTAAATATGTTAGAGCCTTGTTTAGGAAGTTATTTAGTGAAAAAAAGTGTGATTATAATGATTTTAGAGACTTAACTAGAAGGTTGGCTAGTTTAAAAAGCTTAAATGAAATCACTTTGGAGACATCCTTAAAGGATTGGTATGTAAAGAGGAGGATTTGATTTTTGGTTTAGAGGCTGAATCAGAAGGTTAGATAGTAAAAGGAAATTATAACCATGTCATGGACTTGTTTAGGACGTCATTTGATAAGAGAAATGTGATTGAAATGGCTTTAAGGATTTGGTCCAAGGATTGATTGGTGTGGAATGCTTAGAGGAAATGACCTTAGATGCTTGTTTAGAGAGTTGACTAAAGTAAGAAGCATAATTAGGATAATTTTAGAGACTTAGTCAGAAGATTACTATTTTAAAGAGACTTATTTAGAGACTTCATTAGAAGGTTTTAAGACCAAAACTTGGTGTTAGATGAGCTTTCAGACCCTTGTTCAAAGACTTTGATAGTAAGTTGGAGCTCAATACAATGCTTACACAACTCATTAACAATAAGTCATAGCCATACTTAAATTATTAAAAATAAACTCATTTACTTTACATTTAACAAAACTAAAATGATTGAGTGTTACATGTTTAGGTAAGTGATTAGTGCTTCATCGCACTTTGAAATATTATTTAAGAATACTTGGAGGTCTTATTATATATCTTGTTTATGATTATAAGTTAGTTGCCTATGCATATGTAATGTGTGTGCTTGAGTATGGTTATGTTATTTGGAGTACTGGACTTTATGTATTGATTGCTTTATGATGTGCTTAGTTGAATTGTCCAAAATTGCTTAATCACCCTAAAAAGAAAACTAACTCAAAGTAGACCTAACTTCTAACTAAATATGCATTACAACCCATTAAGGGAATGACTACGATTCTCAAGCCAAACACAAATCCTTCATTAAGGATAGCTAAAATCGTCTTTTCCTCATCCTTAGTCAACCAAGTGATAAGAAAGGAGGTGGCCATAAGGTTAGGAATCATGGTTTGAAGTGAAGACTCGAGTGGAGCATATTTTCTATTGCACAAGTCCTGATTTGGTTTCGATTCATGTGTGAGACATCAAACTCCTATACTTAGATTAGAGACGGCACAATTTCTTTAATCTTATGATAGACTAGATAACATCGTTCGATGATACTTGCTTCTACATGCATATCATCTAGCCATATTAGCTTGAAAACCTTGATTACTCTGTGTCGGATATGTGTTATTGTCTTTATCCTATTTACTAAACAAGTTATCGCTCATTCTCTTATAGTCGTTTTGTAGGCTTCCCAATGGATTCATTAATACTACTCCAAATTCTAGAAGATGAGATAACATGATTGGGGAGTGAGATTCAAGACAATCTGGTTGGATATATATATATATTGACTTACTAACTTATAGGGAAACTAATAGGGTCTCCTTAGGTGACCCTTTAGTTTTCAACTAATGATATTTCTACCATACCTTGTAAACCTATGGATTTTACTAAATTTTTTATAGTCACTTCTCTTTCTGTATTAGCATATTTCTTGAAACTTTTTATAAAATTCAAGATTTTGTTCTTCATATGTTTTATTAAACTTAATCTTATACTAATTCACGAGTCCTTAATATAGAGAAAGGTTCCAATAGAAGATGATTGTTGATAGCCTCATAGGGTAATTCAAGTGAAGGAAATTAAGAACAAAAAACTTTTTTAAGGACGGATACATGAAAAACATTATGTATCTAAGAATAAGTGGTGATTGCACTTCATAAGTGCATGTCCCTATTTGTCTTAGTACCTTATAAGGACCATGGTACATCTTTGAAAGTCTATGATGAATTTACCTTGAAATAGACACTTGTTTATATGGTTAGAGATTAAGAAAAGCCAGATCTCCTATTGCAAATGTGACTTTATTCTATATTTGTCAAACGAAAGCTTCATTCTTTATTGAGTCTTCTCTAAATATGTCATGAGAAGTTGCAAAACTTCATATCGACTTCGTAATTCCATATTTGTTGCATCTAACTTCGAAGTGTCCCTTATATAAGCCATAATTGTGGGTAAAGGTCTGGCATATACTATTTCAAAAGGGGTAATACTAGCTCCTTCGTGAAATGAAGCATTATAGGTAAACTTAGCTTGTGGCAAATATCTAACCCAATTAATGGGACAATCTATAACATTTGATCTCAAATATTGACAAATAAACCTATTTAGCACTTCTATTTGACCATTTGATTGAGGGTAATAAGCACTACTAGTATTTAGCTTAGTGCCACTAAGTTTGAAAAGCTCTTACCAAAACTTACTAAAAATAAAATAGGATCCTTGTCAAACACAATCATTTTGGGGAAGTCATGCAACTTAATCACCATATGTAAGACTAGCTGAGCCACTTTAGCTATAGTAAACCTAGTATCCAATGCCCCTAAATGATAGTATTTGGATAAATGATCCACTATTACTAGTATAATCTTATACCTTGCTAACTTAAGTAAATGTGATAAAATCGAAATTGATATGTTCCCAAATACGGTTAGAAATGGGTAAAGGGGCTAACAATCTGAAAGGTGCTCAAGCAGAATATTTCACTTGTTGACATTTTGTACACGAGCTAACATACTTTTGTATTTGCTTGCACATACCTTCTTGAAAAAATTTAGCTATAAGTCTCTTGTATGTCTTAAGGAATCAAAAATGGCCTGCAATAGGAGTTGAATGATATTTTGCTAGCCATGTGGGAATGAGAGTTGAACTAGGCACAAAAAAAATTCTCTTTTTAAAGTATGGCAAGTAATTCTTCTAGACTAAAGGTCATTTTAGGTGATTTCCTACGGTAAATACATGAATAATCTGCTTAAAATTGTCTAGAGACCTATATTCTTCCTTTAACTTATCAATAAAAGGAAATTGTATCGTTGAAAATCCAAGCAATATAGGCTTACTTTGCCTAGATAAAGCATCAACAACAATATTATTTATCCCTACCTTATAGCTAATCACATAATCATAGCTTAAGAACTTAGTCGGATACTTTCATTGCTCTAGAGTTTGTATCGCTTTAGTTAATAACTCATTGATACTTCTATGATTTGTCCTAATAATAAAGTAAGATCGCAACAAATATTGTCTCCATTTTTTGACTAAGCTACAATAGTATATAGCTCATGTACATAAGCAGATGCCTTATACAAGTGCTGCAGTGATTTTTTACTAAAGAAAGTAATAGGATGATTGTCTTGAAGCAAGATAGCCCTTAGATGTATTTGTCTATAGTATGAATTGTTTTGTAAAATCCATACGAGATAATATAGGAGTTGTAGATTGGGCCTATTTAAGTTGATTAAAAGCAACTGTTGCTACCTCACTCCATTGAAACTTATCCTTTTTCAACAAGTCAGTTAAAGGAGAAATGCAATATGTGCATATCCTTCAATAAATTGTCTTTATTATCCTAATAATCCCAAAAAAAGCCCTTAATTGCTTCTATTTTGTTAGTAATGGCCAATTAGTTATGCCTTTACTTTGGTTAGATAAGGTTAGACACCAGATTTTGATATAATGGCGAATAATCTATATTATCTCTTCTAAAAGAACACTTTGTCTCTTTCAAATAAAAAAGTATTGTTAGCCAAAACTTGCAATACTTGAGAAAGATGACCTACATGTAAAGTCATTAGCTTACTACATACTAGGATATCGTCAAAGAAAACAATGACAAATTTCCTTAAGAATGGCTAAAATATCTCATTCATGATTGCTTTAAAAGTAGCCAAGGCATTACTAGGGCCAAATGGCATTACTAAAAGTTCATAATGTTCCTTATACGTTCTAAACATAGTCTTCTCCACATCCTCTTAGTGCATATGAATATGGTGATACCCAAATCTTAAGTTAAACTTCGAAAATACACTAGCCCTAAACAATTCATCTAATAAGTCATTTATGGTTAGCATTGAAAACTCATCCTTTGCTATGACATTGTTCAATGCTTAATAGTCATTGTGAAATCTCTAACTACCATCTTTCTTTTTAATTGAAAGAATTGGAGATGAAAATGAGCTAGTACTATGTTGAATAATGCCTTGATGTAACATGTTAGACACCTGTTTCTCAAGTGTTAGGTAGAACACTTAAATTTCTCAAGTGTTAAGTAGATTCTCTTAAGTATTTCAAGCAGCTCATTAATGCCACCAAATAAAGAGATACAACATCATATTATTCTTAAGTATAGGACTTCTTTAATTAATGTCAAACCTTACAAATTGCTAGCAATTTCCATGTAAGCAACATTCTTATTTACCTCATAGGCCATAAATTGGTAAAATGATGCAATGGTATCTTATTTAATAAGCTCTTGAAGTTGATGACGATAGATAAGACTAACATCCCTTGATGCATCCCAGTTAAAGTCACCTTGATCCCATTCTTCCAAAATTGCATCGTAAGTTTGAAATAATCAATAATGATTAGGCTTAAACTTTGAAGCCATCAGTACTCCTAAGAGAATTTCTCATACAGCCGTTCACATGTAAGACAACTATCATTTCCAATCATCACTTGAAAAGCAAGTGATGGCAAAACTATCAGATGGAGCTTTTTCACCAATCTACTTTGCATAAAATTATGTGTACTACTTGAGTCTACTAAAATTGAAACTGGCTTGGAATACACAAATGCATGATATTTAATAGTTTTAGGAGCACATTCTCCTAATAATGTATGGTAACTGATAACAATATCCTTTATCACTACTTCAGTGTCATCTTAGTCCTCATTACACTCTTCTTGTAACAATTCTTCTACATTTTCTTCTTCATTAGTCGTAGTAAAATTGTGATTTGCGCTTGTGATTTTTGTGAAATTTCTTATCACAATTGTAATGTAAACCATTTTCTCTCCAAGCTTGCATTTCTTATGTAGTCCATTTTTTAATAGGGAGTGATTTCACAAGTTAGATTACTATTATCTTTTTGTGAAAAACTTTGCAACACCACACTTAACTTAGAAAATTGCAAAGGTTGGTGTTTAACATCCATAACATGTACAAGTATAGAGTTTTTATATGAGATTTGACTCGCAATCTTGATTTCACACATCTTAACCAACCAAACTACATGTACCTATGTAGAAGGATTAGTTATTTGTACATATCTTCTAATAGAAAATTTTCAAACTTGACACAAAATAGCTAGTCAAGAAATTTCTAAATAGACCAGTTACTCTATTAGAAAGAGCCTCAAATTCTACTTGATATTCTACTAGTACCCTTTTTGTCGCAAGTTTGATAAAGCTCCTTTCACATCTTTGTATTGAGATGGCTTAAAAAGCATCTTTAGTGCCTTAAGAAAGTCAGGTCAAGTTGAAAGCAACTTGTTATTGAACATCCACTAATGCCATTAGAGTATTACATCCTCCATGGCAAATGATGCGATTGTAATATGTTGATCTTTAGGTACTTCATGAAAATTAAAGAATCATTGCACATTGAAAATCTAAGCTAAAGGATCTAACCCTCTAAATTTGGGAATCTTTAGTCCTTTAAGTAAATTTGCACTAATAGAAGCACCCTTTTATATTAAAGATGATGTTTCCCATATCTACTATTACTCGATTTAGGGAATTTTAAATTTGATTAGTATTGTTAGAAATTTCAAAATGTCTAACTCCATCTACTAAAGATCTAATTTGAGCATTAATTTCCTTTAAAGAAGATTCAAAAGATTGCTAATTCTACTGCATGGTGAGAAACATTGCTATGATAGTGTTCATGCTTGAGTGGTTAGATATTGATACACAAGTATTTGGTGCCATGATTGAATGATGAGAGCACTAAAATGTTGGGCCTCTTGACAATTCTTGCAAGCCTAGGCCCATTAACAAGTTACCTTGAAAAGACTATTGATTATGTCTTTATCTTGAAACACTTTATTTTCTCTCTCTTTACATCTCGAGGGTAAGGAAAACCATAGATCTTTATTTTCTCATGTTTGAACTCTCTTTCTTTGTATGTGTGTATGTTATAAGATATTAATATGCCTGTACGATGTATTTAATGGAGTTTGGAGTAAGATTATAGCAAAAAGATATAAAAGGCTTCTTCGAGTGAGCTTACTTACAAATTGTTATAAATCTGTTATTTTTGTCACTATTTTATTTGTAAACTACCAACTTTATTTTACAAGTACAATTTTGCTATTATTCTCTAGAGTAATCTTTAAGCCATAAAGGGGATTTTCTTATACATGTTGATTTATTTGTAATAGTTAGTTTACCTATAATGGAGAATTATGTTAGGGTTTCTATATTTCACAAGACTAAAAACTAAAGATGACAACTTCATACCATAATATTTATATGCCTTAATCTTTAGACTAACCCTAAGGGCACATCTATAAGATAATAAATGAAAATAATAACAACTTAAGTCCTAAAATTACAAAAATGCTCCATAAAAATGTGAACTACTATTATATTAAGACTAAAGAAATAATCCAAATTAAAATGATTAGAAGGCATCAACTTTTTTGAAAGACATCAATCTTCTAAATCTATGAATTGATCCCTCTCATTACCCTTGGCTCAAAGAGATTTACCCTTAAATTTTGGACAAGGTCATTAGTTTGACAAAAAACAATCCTACCAAAAGGAAGTTAAAAGAGTGTAATCATGTTATAGTATCTCTTAGGTCTAGATTTCACTTTCAACATCAAATGCCTCAACATATGCTTGATAAAACCCCTTCGAACCTATAGCTCTAATTGTATCTTAGCATTTAAACCCATAAAATCATTTAGCTCAACAGCCTCAAAACTACTTGCACCTAAGCAATCTATGTTAATTTACTCATGACACATAATCATGGCCTCATCACTAATCTCTTTGAGCTTAAGTGGTTCTCCTTCCATTCATTGTCTATATTATCGATCAGCCTCATATGATTATGTTAAATATCAAGTACGTGTCCTAGCATAATAATTAATGATAAGCCTTGACTACTCTAAAAGTGACTAACCCTTTCACAAACAGGAGTAATACATCTCTGCAATAGCTTGTAAAAATATATTCTCTCATGATACCTATGAAGCCTCCAATTACTCAAAGCTATTGCTTTTCTTATAATACCACTTAGTGTAAGTGAGATGCTACTATAACATAAGTAATCATTAATAGAGCCTTAATAAGATCTTATAGACACCTTATATGTAAAACGGGTACGATGGAGTTGCATCACCCACTACTGCCATGTAATCCCAATAATAGATCATAATAAATCAATCGTATCAGTGAAATGTGAAAAATGTAAATACTTGTGGTCTCCATCAGTTCTAGGAGTCGATAAAATGGCGCCACACCAACAATTAAGTGAAAACCCTCTATTTTAACCTCTAATTTATCTTAATCTCATAGTTTTTACATAATTCATGATAAAAGGAATTAGTGTTATCCTTTTACCATCTTTCTTCAAAGAGTCGACATCATAACAATCATCATAAAAGCTTCCCTTCACATGCTTAGGGATTTCCAAGCACAATTAAGTTCTCTTAAAGAATACACTTATGATCGAACTATCATTAAACAAGAAACATGTAAGAGATTAGGGGGTGGATCTTAAGAGATCCATTACATCAATCTGACACATAATATTTATGGATTTTAAGAATAAATTGCAACAAAAATAAGTAAAAAGGGATATGGACGACTCTTTCAATGGACATAATGTACTAAGGAAAGATTAAACTATATACAAACTACTTGGTATGACATACAAGTAGGTTGTATGGTTTGTTTGCCATAATCTCTCACTAATAAGAGGACTTATAAGAGTTAGAAATAACGAGAAAAGCTTATGTAAGAAAAATAATATCATTCATTAACTCTGTACCTGTACAACTACATCATCTATTTATACTAAAGCGGTTATATGAAAGGAAAACAACTGCTAAGAAACTACATATTGCTAATAAAAGAAATAGCTAAGTAAACACAACAAATAAACTAAACTAGAAAAGGAATATACAATAATATCTTTTAGCATCTTCCTTGATAACATTCCCAAGTTCCTTAGTATTCTAAGAGTAACTTTGATAATTGGTCTAAGAAATATTTTCTTTTCATTTCTTCTTCTTGATATCTTATTCAATTATTCGCTGACCATATGATGTAACTTTTGAATCACTCCTTTTCTTTAGACTCTCCTAAAATTTTCCCCCTTAGAAGATGCTATAGATACCATATCCAAAGGAATTGTAAGATTTTACCCATACACAACTTCTAAAGGTGATTTTCTAGTAGAATTATGGACAAATCAATTATAGGAAAATTCTACAATCAATAAGAATTTATCCTAATTAACTAAGTTTTTCCCTACTTTGGCCTTTAGTAAAGCTTTAAGAGTATGATTGATAACTTCCATTTGTCCATTCAATTGAAGGTGAATAATAGTACTAAACATCAATTTAATTCCCAACTTCTTTCATAAAGTCTTCTAGAAATAACTTAGAAATTTGACATCATGGTTAGAAATAATACTTTGTAGGAATCCATGCAATTTGACAACCTCTTATAGAAAAAGATAAAAAATATATTATGCACTATTAGGTTTATGACATGAAATAAAGAGTGACATCTTGCTAAATCTATCAATGACCATTAGTATTGAATCCTTTCCTCTTGCTATTCATAGTAACCTTAAGACAAAATCCATACTGATGTTTGTCCATGGCTTAGATGGAATATGTAAATCCTATAAATTTAGCTTTTTAAGTATAGAGATGAACTCAAGTATTGTAGGTAGCTTCCTAAAACAACAGAATCGATAAACTCACGACTGATTAAAATTTTAATTATGAAACTTAAAATGAAAATGTAAAACACTAATACACTTATCGAAACCTTAATCACCTATAAAAACCTTAAATCCTATATATATGTAAATATTAGAGATTAAACCCGAACATAATAAAAAAAATACTAAAATTAAAATTTTAAGCTCATAAATGTACAATTCACTTCTACAATAATAAAATCCTAATTGAATATAATTATCAATCAATACGTTTAATTGTATAAAATCGTTAACGAACGGTTAGAGATAACTTCTAAATACTAATAAATGTAAGAATATTAAATTAATTTATAAACTTGATAATATTATTTTATAATTATGAATAATTATATATATAAATAAATTAGTGTTATATAAGTTTAATTATTTGAACTTAATTTTATTATTATTTATTTGTTATTTATGTATCATATAGTCAATATTAATTTTATATCTTATAATTTTTGTTATAATTATAATATATATTATTCTAAATATTATTTATAGGGTTAGAACTATTTAGAGAAAATTAAAATTTTATTTAATTTATTTATCAATTTATTTCCCTTATTTTTTCTTTTTTCCTCATTTTCCCTTTTGTTTTCCTTTTCCCATTCTAAATTATATTTGTTACATATACATATTATTATTATTATATTATTATTGTAATTTTGACCAAAAGTCAAAAGGTCATTTTCAATGCATTTAATTCATCTTCCTTTTCCTTTTCCTTTTCTTTTTCTTTCCTTTTCCCCTTCCCTTGCTGTGAATCCATCTCACCCCTTTAGAACCCTCCCAAATCTTCTTGATTTAACCTAAATTACATACAAAATTCTTATTTTTCCTTCCCCATTTGGACTGAAAATTCTCTCTCTCACTTTCTTATCTTCCTCATTTCCTTTTCTCTCACTTTCTCTACCTACCATTCCACTTTTAACTACACTATATATTCCACCTTCTTACCAACATTTAGAGAGGAAAAGAGAAGGATTTCTACACCAAATAACTTCCAAAACAAGTAAATATATTTCCTTTGTATTTGTTTTATTATGTAAATTACATTTTATGTATTTTCTTGTATATTTTTGGTATGTTATTATACTTGATGTATTGTACATAAAATTAGTATTTTGTAATTAAAACTTCATGTATACTTATTAGATTTTGTGTATATAATTTTATTTCTTTTGGAAAATTATTTTTACATGTGTATATATACTTATATATGTAGAGATATATACTTATATGTATGGAGATGTTATAAGTTTAGTCAGGCATATGTACATATTTGTAAATATATATATATGTATATACGGCTCATATACATAGTACATTTACATATACATATATGTGAGTAAATAAGAAAACATGATAAGAATATATAAATATATGTACATATGTGCCCCTATACATACATATTATAATATGTACATAAACATACATATAAGGAATACTAAGTATTTATACACACACACACACACATACATATATATATATATATAAGCTAAAAGGGTATATAGATATGTATAGATATTTTATCAAAATTCCTTAAAAATATATTAAGAAAACATAAGAAAGTGCCATGTCAGCAATTTTCCAAAATACTTAATTAAACTGTAAATTTAAAAAATAATTAGAAAATGATAATAATTAATCAATTAGGAAAAAATTACAATAATAACAAAACTAATATAATTGATAAATTAAGCTTAAAGATAAAGAAATAGTGAAATTAATATAAATTGGACTTAAAAATAAAATATTATAAAAATATAAAATTTAGAAATTAATTAAATTATAAAATAATAAAGAAAAGCTTAAAATTTATAAATAAAATTATTCAGATCAAAATAATAAAATTTGTAACATTGTAGCCTTATATTGAAAAATATGGGTTTTAATGTCCAAAACGAACCCCTCTACATGAAAATACATCCGAAAAAATAAAAATCAATTATAAAATCATAAAAATCGAAGTTAGAATAAAAAACGTACATGCAACTAAAGATTTAAGATAAACTGAGAAGAATAAGTAGGATAACTAAGTTAATTGACCTTATAAACTAATAGTAAGGAGAAATAAATAAATAAATATATAAGATATCATGATCTATAAAAATACAAATATATTTTCTATTTACCATAATAAATAAGTTAATCCATGTTCCTGCTATATTTAGATTATTGTTGGAAATTAGGCAAACTACAATAGATATTTAGTTAATTAAGAAGTTTAACTTTCTCAAATACTTATAAGTCTTATTATTTTTTAGGTATTCAATTGTTGAGTTTTAGAAATTCCAAAGGCTTGGAGAATGAGCATTAATTTGGGTAAGGGAGTTTCAATAACTTGTTATCTGCTTGTATGTGATATTTTCTTGATACTTTGTTGGTTGTTATTGCTTGTGTGTTTAAATGACTATTTTGTAGATGTGCTATCATCTATATGATCACCCTCTTAAACTAATAAATATAAATATCTTATCAAAATGATTGATCATATTTGTCGCATGTCTATGACTCAATTGGTATATTGATGGAGAGTGTTAACTTTGCAAATTTTGAGAAAAGTAACTTTTGGAAAATATTTTTTTAATCTTAAATAAATTTTTATGATTTATGTGAGGGCTTATAATGCCCATGGATAATATTTTTATTGTTAAGGCAAAACTTACATGATATCTTTGATTAATAGTGAGAGAACTCGTATATTTATGCTCGTAGGGCCTTGGATATATTTTGATAGCGAGATGACTCACTTTGTTATGCCTAAAGGACTTTAGATATGATTTATTGAGGGTAGATGGCCTTAGTTAGGATCTACCTATTGGGATTTGTATTTCTTTCTCGACTAGGGTAATAGTCAAGTATTGTCTAGAGGGATGGTACCCCTAAGTAACCTCATGCGGTTAAGGTAAGGTGCGTTGTATGGGTAAGTACGGGGGATAATTGATGTGTAGATGATATAAATCTATATCTTTCATAATTCCGGACTCCTATAGATGTGCTGCTTGCATTCACTGTTTATGCATCATTTTCATGTGTTGCATGTATGTTAACAATATTTGATAACTTGCTTAAATGATAGTAGTGAGAAACAAACTCACTGAGTTATAGAATGCTCATTTCCCTATAGTTTCTTTTATAGGTTCATTTAAACTGAGATTGAGATGAATTTCAAGTGCTAAGTATAAATTGAAGATAAAATTGATAATGCTAGATTTAATTAAGGAGTGTATAGTTGGTATAGAAACATTTTATGTAGAAAATGTTTATATGTGAAGATTATATACAATTTAGTATTTCTTATAATTTATAAAATTGATTTACTTTGTCTTATTATTTAATAAAGGATACCAATTCTCTACGATTCTAAGAGACTATGGAATATCAGACATTTATAGTTATTTATATTTTATTGTAAGTTAATAAATTAAAATTTGAAGCCTTAGTGTTTAAATTATTTAAAGTCTTATAATCTCTAACTTTTAAAGTAGTTTTTGTATCATGATTGCATACATAATATGAAAATTTTAAACAACTCTACTAGGCTTGATTTAGGGTCATAATAGAATAGGTAAAGACATATTTTACAAAAGCTTCCTACCTATTCTTAGCCTTTTAGCAAACCACACATCTAATAGTTATATTATTGATAAAGTGAAATTAGCATACATATTTTATAATAATTTTGTACCATTTTTGTACATTGATTTAGTTAATTTTATAATAATTTAGAGCTTAATTCATTTAATTTTCATTTTCAGAGACTTTAATAGGCATTTGATGAACTTTCAAGGATTTTTATCAAGTTTCAAAGCATATTGAAACAAAGGCGTTGATCAAGGAGATAGAGCAAAAGGATTTTAAGTAAAAATCAAAGTCCAAGAGATAGTACAGTTGAAGATTACGGTTATGGTCCATGGTCGTATACTCCTTATCATCAATTTCCATCAAATTTTGAAGATTTCAGACTAAGTACAAGTATATGCCCAAACTTTACGGTCGTATACCATGCTTGTGAATTTGCAATGAATTTTAAACCTTCTATTTTTATTAGGTTTTCTTTATGAATCTAGGTCTAATTCTTATAAATAAATATCTCCGCTTAGGTTTGTAAAGAGCCCCTTTTTAGAAAGAGTTAGTAGGGTAAAGAATTATAGGAGCTCCTCTATTCTTTTATTTTATTTTAGTTGTTATTGTTGAACCTAGGGTTCATTATTTGATTTTAATGAGAACAAAACAAAATGTATATAATTAAATTTATTGTTTTTGAGGAAAGCAAAACAAGTGGATGATTAAACTAAGTATTACTTGATTATTTTTTAGATAATTAAATAAGTTCAATTAACTTGCTTAATGATTAAATATATCAATTATCTCTATAAGAAATTTAGTCTTTTGAAGTGGTTATTAAATGATTTTGAAGTTATATTACAAAGAGCATTCGTTTATTGTGTGTTAAAAGAATTTTCAAATAATTTTTAGCCTACCAGGTTGACGGCTCAAGGAAGAACCAGGTTGATGATATAAAGCCCTAGAAAATACAAAGAAAAGCACACGTCCTGGAAGAATTGGCTTGCCGGTAGTTCAAAGTACCGGCATGCTTGTAAGTCAGATTTAAGTAGCTATTGAAGCATTGTAACGGGAATAAATGAATGGAATAATATAAATGCTCAATAACCTGACTAAGGACAGTAGAGAACTGATCTTTTGCTGCAATATTTCAACATTCCCTTGTATTTTGATTGTCTCTTGCATTATAAATTATTAATATTTAGAGAGATTTGAAGTGTAATGCTTGTGAGCCATTAGTTGCAAGTATTGAAAGTTAAATGTACTACACCAATAATTCTTGAGATTAGGTTTTTGTATTAAGAGTTGAGATTGTGATTTGTGTTGAGAGTTTGATTTATGTTGAGAGTTGTAAGTGTGAAACTTGTGTAAGCAAGTTTATGTTTGTATAGCTTTTGGAGCTTAGATTGAGAAGTTAATAAAGTGGTGTGAAATCCTCGGTTGGAGGCATTATGTGTCTGTAGAGACTAGGGGGCGGTTCGAACTCCACGTTATATCTAGGCTTAATCTTCTTTATCCTTATCTCTTTTAATTTTTTCACTTATTATTGTTCTATTATTGCTTTTATTACTCTTCACTCTTATTATTGCATTTAGTTATTTATATTGAAAAGGAATTACAATTTGTCCTTAAACTCAATTCACTCCCCTTCTTAAGTTTAGCTTAGTGTTCTTCAATTATGTCTTTACTTTAAATTTCTTAATAAATCATTATTACGCCTTATGTTTTAGGGTAACTTTTTTTATTATTGGTAATGAAATTCAATCTATAATTTTTCATATTGTGATCTAATTATATTATGTTTATTGTTATTTATAATTCAACGTATCGGTGATTGAATTATTACTAGAGTCTATTGTAGAGTTCATGAGAGCATACAATAGGACTATCTAGTATAATAGGACTGTCTGGCATAATTAGATAAAACTAGTTGACTAAAACATAGTTGTTTGGCTTCTTTAGATTAAGATAACCTAATAGTGGGATTTAAGAGTGTTGTGAGATTTTACGATGCTCTATCTAGAGGCAATTTAGAAAGAAAGGGTTTCAGAATTAAAAATTAACCAAAAAACGTGGGTCCTATTAGTTCATAATAGTAATCCCCAAGGTCTAATATTATGATTGAGAATGAATAAGTCACTAAGAACTAAGTAGTAAATAACAATAAAGATTTATTAAGGAACGTGTTTTCTCTTATAATTTAATTTAATTATTTTAATTCTTGTTCTTGTTCTTATTTTTTTATTAATTTGTTTATTCTTGTTTAAGTTTATATTTTTGTTATTTTAATTATTTTGTTATTACAATCTTTATTTTACCATCTTTAATTATTTAAATATATCTTTTGTTGTAAAAGTTAAGTAATTATAATTACTTAAGGATACAACTGCTCAATTAGATAGTATTTACATATATAGTTCCCAATAGGTTAACACTCGAACTCTAATTTGAATTTATACTATAACTTGATTAGGTATATTTGTTTATGCTATAAGCCCTACTTAGCATACGAGATCAACCATGCGTGCCCTTCATCATGTTAGGCTAATAGTAATGCTCTTTCAATAATTCACACCATATCTTCTCGCTTAAGTGTTCCAATAATCAATTTGAATGTGCTTTTTTTTTTTTTTCTTTTACCAATAGCTCCCTCATTGACCCTAAAAGGGTACATAATTAACCCCTTCTTAACAAATAACCACCCTCCATATGATAATCATCAACAACTCTTCCATCCTTGCATTTAGCCATAATCAAATGAAAGAACAACTCTCTCCTGTATTGGTCCTTCAATAAGCTAAATCCAAGTAACTAGATTGTAAGATTATAACTAAGGAATACTTTCTAGATAAGGCATCAACTACTACATTAGCACTACCCTTCTAATACTTGATTACATAAGCAAAACTTTCAAAAAATTTAACCCACTTTACATGTCTTCATGATCAAATATTTCAAAGACTCATGATCAATGTAAATAACGAATTCCTTAAGAAGCAAATAATGTCGCAAAACCTTCAAAGCTCGAATTAGAGAATAAAGTTCGTTGTTGTATATAAAATAATTATGTGTGGCTCCACTCAACTTCTTAGTGAAGTAAGCAATAGGTTGCTTCTTTTGCATTAGGATTGTCGTAATAACAATCCTAAAGGCATTGTACTCAAGTTCAAATGTCTTAAAATTAGGCAAAATCAACATAGGAGAAAAGTAAGTTTTTGCTTGATCTCTTCAAAACTTCTCTATACTTTTTTCACCCTACCTAAACTCTATATTCTTCTTTCCAAGTTCTATTAATGGATCAACAATAGCATTGAAATTTCTAACAAGTGTCCTATTAAGGGGGGTAAAAAAAAAAAAAGAAAAAGAAAGAGAGCAATCCCATGAAGGTTAATTGTGAGTTCAAAGACTCATTTGAAATTTCTAACAAGTTGTATTAACAGATCAACAATAGCATTGAATTCTTGTTGTGCATAGAGCATAACGTACAAGTCCTTTTACTTTAACATATTAGAAAATAATATCACTTTTTGGAATGATTTGATATGGAATAAAATAAAATGAATCCAAATAGAATTAATAAAATGAGAGCTTGTATGATAAATCATTTTTTATGTTTGAAAATATGGAATAGAATGGCATTAAATATGCAAATATTATTAATTATTAAAAATACCTTTAATTATTGTATATCATAATTTATTTAAAGGTTAAATAAGTAATTTTAAGTTAATATAATTGGTGAGAGTAGAATGGAATCACAATTTTGTTGCCTAGTGGAATCAAATTCTGTCTTAAAAGCGGAATCGTGATTCCAAACATAGAGAAAGAGAATAGAACTTAAAACCACCATTTTGTTTCGATCTATTCCTATGTATTAAATACGTGACATAAGTTTCCAGCTTCTCCCTTATAACAAGTTGCATTATCTCTCACTAAGATCAAATTCTAGCAAAAAGAAATGCAAAATGTTAAATAAATTAGTAACTAAAACTTAATTTGAACTTAAAAAAGAAAAAAAGGATTGGAGCTTCTTATTGGGGAAATTATAAGCAAAGCTTTTCAATTCATCACAATTGAAATATTCAAAGACTCTTTTGAAAAATATGAAAGTTCGGGACCTTGTTTTACAATGAAAAATTCAGGAGCTGAATTGTATAAGGAACAAAATTTGAGTGACATATATATTCATTTTGCCAAATGTAAAAGAAAGCAATGACTGTGAGTTCAATCAAGGTGGCAGAGATATAATAGTTAAGTCATGTTAATAGTAGTTGAAAAAGGATTGTATTATGCGTAACGTATTATATACACATAAAGCGTAAATATTAATAAGATGTTAATACAAATATTAGAATGAATAATTTATCAAAAATAGCTTTTTTATTTTACACTATAATTACTTTTTCTTTTTTTGATTATAATAAGGAGGGAAATTCGAACGATGGAACAGCATTTATATTGAGTAGATTATAAGGCTTTGGCGTCACTATTTACCTCACATATACACAATTAAGAATTGGAGTTGGAATCGTGCTAGGAAGCATAATCTGTGGACGGGTGCCTTTGACTTGAAGCATTAAAGCATTCTAAATTTCCGTTAGTTGTCTAGTTTTCACACAAAAACAGTCTTCTCCCCTATAGACTTCCATGAAATATGTTCGTCCCAATTTACGATTTATCAAATCCCAGAGCAAAATTTAAGAACTACATTTCACAAATTCAGTGTAGAAAACCAAAAAAAAAAGGAAAACAAAAGAAAGAAAGTGAATACACTGAATCCACTAACAATTTTGCCAGAATCCTTTAATTCTCCTGCAATTACTTAATATTCTATTTTCTGCTAAAATTTCCTTATAAATACACAATCACACTTCACTGCTTGACATCTACAGATTTTCCAAATTATTAATCTTGAAAAGGGGGGAGAGAGAGAGAAGCATGGAGAGGGTGCATATGATTCTAATACTTCTTTTTTTATTACGTTTGCATGTAAGTGCGAGAGTGATGATGAAAAATGGAAACGAACTTCATGGTAAAAAGCGTTCACTAGAAAATGAATCTAAAGTTGATATGAGCATTGATGCTATATCACCCGAGGCAAGCAAAAACGATGGTGTTAACGATCAGAGGAATTTCTTTCCAGGTGGTGGGGCTGGAATGGGAGGTGGTATTGGTGGATACGCCGGTGCTGGCGGGTTCATGCCAATGCCAACTCTCGGTGGAGTAGGGCGGATCGGCAGTGGTTTCGGAATCGGGGGTGGTTTTGGTGGTGGAATGGGTGTAGGGACCGGGGTTGGGATGGGACCCCGATTCGGTGGCTCTAGCAATGGTGGTGATGGAATCCCCGGGGAAGGCTATGCAGGCGGTGAAGCTGGCGACGACAGTGGCGACCTACCTTTCCCTTGATAATGTTATTGGTTTTATATCCACTTTGGAAGTGTGGTGATGTCTAGGTTAGGTTTAGTACATGTTTTGTGTTGGTTTGGTGTGTTTTCCTTATGTTGCGAGCAAGAAGTACCTTAGTGGTGTTGTCTTTAAATTTGATGCGGTGTGATAAGTTATATAATGTATGTTTTAGTTTTAGTTGAAGTTTCTGCTAAAAATTTGTGATTTGCGAGCGAAACAAAAGACATTTAAGAGTGAATTTACTTAAAGGGGGGAAACTTGATAGGAAGATGCTAATCTTAAGAGATCATCTAAAAAAATTAATATTAAATTTAGCCATTTGAGCAGATGCAAAGAATAGAAATATTAGTTACAACTTCATAGCTAAAGGCAAGATTATAAAAAGGAGTTGGGCTCACCAACTTGATGTGGTGCAATGTGTGCGCATTGTATTTACTCAAGCAAAAGCTACCGATGTCCCGTAATTGAAATAATTAACTAGTGAAACCTAGGAGATAAATAGGTTAGAAATTTTCAAAATATTTGTCCCCTCTAAGTTTCGTATCTTTTGAGTTAACTCTAGATCAGCGGAACAGAAGCAAAATGCTTGTCAACAGCGAAAATATAGATTTCATTGTTTGAAAACAAAAGGAGTAGTGAAGTGAGGCAAGCATGTATACAGCAGTTCGATTTATTTATTTATTTTTCCCCAGCTCCACAACAAATGAGGTGTCATCGACTACTTGACCGATGAACCACATTCTATTTATGTTACCTACGAGGAGTAATCTCTCCTATTCTAATACCTAACGAAAAATCTCTTTTATTAATACCTCACCAAAGCTGGTATATATTCCTAAAGAGGGCCTAGCATTCCTCACCTACTATGCTGTGAAATGTTTTAATAATATTAATATATTACGTAAATCGATAAATGATATATAAGTATTAATAAAAATTTAATACGTAAAATTATAATTGATAATTTTTAGAAAGTATATTAATTCGTTATTATGTATCAAATTTTTATTGGTATTTTCACACTACTTATTAATCCACCTAGTATATTAGTATTATTGGATTTTTTTTTACCATCCACACCAATATATATAGTAAATTAGATAGGAGTCATCAAACGAAAGGAACGAATATCTTGAGATTTATTCAGTAGTGTTGTGTTTTGCTTGTTATCATACATGTTTTGCGAATCACATAATAGGTTTCATCCTGCCTGCAAATCAAATGTTACCTAATTGAATCAAATCACAGCAAGATGTTTGTTGAGCATTCACTTCAAGAATTGAAATTTATGAAATTGGGATATCTTCATGCTCAATGGATGCCTTATATTATATTTGAATGTAAAGCAAGTTACCAGAAAATTGAAGAAGCTTGTGTTCAACATCCTTATCAGAAGGTGGAACTGGAGTGGCTTAGCATTTTATTATCCGAGAAAGAAATAAAAAGATTAGATAAATAACTAGCTGCAAGGTATGTGTATAAATAAAAAGAATAGATAAATGCAAGCTTGTGCATTTTTGCTTACATTTTCTTTAATTATACTCCAAAATTATCAGGGAAAAAAGAGAGAGAGAGAGAAAGCACCTAGATCCTAAGCATTTCCCCTCATTGATTCAAGGTAATATATATTGAAAGTAAAAAAATGGAGAGATTCATTTTCAAAAAATAAACATTTCAGAGTTATATGGTTGATGTTTCTTAGCAAAGACAAAGAATGAAATAAAGATACATAATTAAAGGGGAAAGAGAGAGAGACCAAAACAATCCGCCTGTCTTTTAGTTGAATTCGAATCACGGACACTTTTACGGTAGAAGCTTTGGCGATTAAAGAGTGTTTATTTGCCGCAAAGTTGCGGAGTTGGAGGAAAGTTGCTGTTGAGTCCGATCGCAAAACAAGTTGGTTATGCATACACTTAACGATTCCCTCTTCTTACAAATGCTATAAAGTGCAAAATATGGATTTTAATTCCAGGCATGCATAAAATAGTTAGAGATGCAAATTCAAAATTCAATAATATAAAAATAGTCTTCACACAAGAAATAGTCCGGTTGCATAAGTTGGTCTTCTTAATGAGATGGATCAGATTTATATTCTTTTCTTATTGTAATTGAAAAAAAAAAGAAATTCATCTTAATCAAATTTATCCCAAAAAAAAAAAAAAATGGTGTTAACACAATTTATTACACGAGATTCAAATTACAATGCACAAAGCAGCCCATCAAAGATAAAAATTGTTCTATCAATTACCAAGTGTACTCTTTATCCCAGTTGGCATTGTCGGTACTATGGTAGAATCCATCATCCCTGACAGACCAATAGCAATCCCCTTTCCTACACCTATCTTCATCTCTGGTTGCTTTGAATGCTTCAATGTATTTGAATCTGGAACCCCATTTCATGGAACAGTAAAACAAGGTAGTCCTGAAATAGTTTATCTTACAATCAATGAGATATTCATCTTGATGAGGAAACAGAAACTTGGAACCAAGGTCATCGTCCCCAGACTTGCAATGGATCAGCAGTGTCGGGAACTCGCTAGGCATTTCATTGATAATATGTGTTCGGTAGTTCTTCAAAAGAACATTCGGTTCGATTTCTCGTGCAAACGATCCTTGGAGAGAGAAGCATCCTGCAAATATTATCAGAAAAGAGAGGCTACGAACAGAAGAAGAATTCATGTTGAATGGTAATGGAAGGGACAAAATCAGTAGACACAATGTCATTAACCAGGTTCTTGTTTTATAAGTTTTCACAGCTGTGACATAACAGGAATGCGCCGTTAACAGTGTCCTGCGTCGTCGTATATTCTATATGGAAACTATATTAATTCGCTATGATTGCCTCGTAGATAATGGGAATATATAGAAGGAATAACAAGGCGTATATGAGACTTATATCACTGGTTGCACCAATCTCCTACACCAGATATAATTGTAAGTGTCAATAAAGAACCTGCTAACAAAATTATTCGTGAGATTAAATTATATTCATGGCAATATAATGATTCATACATCCTATGAATAACGGTTAATAAATGAAACATAATTGTGTATTTACCTATTTATTTTAATATGCATACCAATATTTTGGAACTTTATACATAGAAGACGTGTGATTTCTTTTGTTGGAAAAAATTACTTAGATATTATAAACAGGCACATGGAATGCAAGCGAGCTAAAAAGGAAAATAATAATAATAATAATAATCCAAAAACGCTTTCCTCTTTCATTTCTTTAACCCTAAAAAATTTGGGCAAAAAAATAAAAAATAAAAACCTAACAAGTCAAAGAAAATTGTATATGATATACAAATAATCATTACAAGAAAATTACCCATGTATAAGGTAGGTAAATAAAACAATACTAAATATACATATATATACAATATATGCTATATTTTATTATCTATATTACTAAGGTGTAGGAGGGTATTTTCTAGTGTCTTTTTTAAGTTCCTTCAACTATTTCTAAAAAACATTTGAAAAGACTATTAAACCATGTGTTATCTTAATCTAGCTTAATAAATTTTAGAGCAATACGAGTAACTCAACCAAATCTTTCTCCTTTCCTATCCCACTTAAATCATATTTATTGCCTCACATCTTTTCAACATAAATACATACTACATCGTTAATTTCTAATTCTAATAAGTGGTGTCATACTCAAATGGCATGGTTGATGTGGACATATGAGAAGATCAAGAGTTAAAGGGAAAAACAAATCCAATCAGGAGTTGAATTCAGGTCAAACCAAGTTCAACCATAAGAGTTAACTTGGGTTCGATAACACTAATTTTAATAGAATAACTTCCATTACAACTAAGTGATAATGATTGGTTTTATAATGGTATATGTTCTTATCTAAGCTATTCCAATTGTTAATTTCTACTTCTAATTAAAGAACCTTTATTATTGGTTGATAACTCTTATTTTAAATACATTTCACATGGTAATTTTATAGTATTTCCCTTACATCTTTGGTTTTCTTTAAAGAAATTAATACTTAATTAAGTAAAATTTTGATTTCAAGGTTTGAACGCGTTTTAAGATTGAAAACGAAGAAAAGAAATCAAGTTTCACTCAATTTGGAGTTCAAATGAAGGAGTTATGAAGTTTTGAAGTTTTGAAGTTATACAATCTGGGATATGACCATATCCTTAGGTTGTGTCCATGCAGGAAAATTTGCTAGGGTCAAAAAGTTACACGACCTGGGGACACGGCTATGTCTGGTGACGAAAACAGAAACCTTACAATACATTATAAAAGGACATATTAGGGTTTCAAAGTGTGGAGAGACACTAAAGAAGTGAAGAGACTTAAGGAGAAGGAGAAGGAAAAGACGAAAGCAATACCAACTTCAAGATTGGAGAGATTTTTTATCAATCAAAAGGGTTTTTCATGTTTTATTTTATGTTTTTGATGGAACTCGTTTTTAGTTTCATTATGATAACTTAGAATTCGTGTATTTAAGAGTATGGAACCTAGGGTTTCATGTGACTCTTGAGTTGATTTATAATTTTCAATAAAGTTTTTATCTTTTCTTGATTCAATTATGTTATTTAATTGTTAATTGATATTTCTAAAGTATCAATTTATGATATTATGTATGATGATTAAGAAATTACATGTGTAATAAGATCTTGGCATAATTGGAGAGAATTACATGTATACTTAGAGATAAGATATATGTTTCTTCCGAAAAGTTAATTGTTTATGTAGGAATTCATTATACATTAATGCAATTCTAAGTTATATTACTAAGTGAAGAGATTCCGGTAAATAATTTAGGATTAGGGTTAATATGCTTAAGAAAGGTATTAACTTTAATTGTGAATCTCTCAGGTTAAGAATATTAGAAATTGAATTGAATATATTTTAAGCGGTCACATGTTAAACACTAGTGGAAATAATTCTTAAATACGTTCTTACCTTCTTGAAGTCGTTCTTAGTTTTATTGCTTTCTAAATTGCTTAATCAAGTCTCATAATTAGTTTAGTTTGTTAATTTCAGTATTTTTAATTCATTCAACTCATTACAATTTTCCGGTCAGATAATAGAGCTAATGTTAATATTAGTACTTGAAGTCTCTGAGGAATCGACTCAGACTCACACCCGCTATATTAAAACTGATAGGTGCATTTGCCTGATATCATTGGTCAAATCTACATTATTAACCCAAAACAACCTAAGTCTCTATTTCACTTAAAATCTATCATAACTAGCTCATTTCCTCATGTATATATGTGATATACTATAGTCTTACATTACTATTGTATTATGGACTTGGGCATTTCATATAATTAACACATATATCATGAAGAGTGAGTTAGCAAATTTGAACTTTCCATCGACTTAAACTTTGATAAGATAGAGAGTAACTCATACTAAGTGGATTTGACTTGTCCTGACGGAAATGACACAACACTTGACCAACCATGCTTACAAAGACACTGAATACTTTTGTCTTACAATAAACATGACATGACTAAGTCAACAACAAAGACAGGAGACTTATCATGAGATACATAAGAGTCATAATAGACATAAGTTTTGATAGAGGAGTCATGAAAATCATAGATTTGTCATCATCTTCTTGCTTACTACATGTGCTACAGTGTATATGAAGAGTACGATCTCATAGTGTTATAACTATATCTCTTGCTACTCCATGGAGACCATCATCTTATCTTACACAAACTTACCTAGCTACCCCATACAATCTCACACACATTTCTATTGTATAACCCTTTACATACACAAATTTCCTTATCTTAAGTCATAATTCAGTCCTCTTCTCCTTAGTTCCTACCTATATCCTTACCTAAATCTTTTGGCAATTTCTTTCGAATCTTAAGTTTCTATGAATTTTTTATGGTTTCCCTTCTCAATAACAGCTCAAATCCATCAAATTTCCAAGCACTTCCCCAAATCTTCTCATAAAAGTTTACTTCATTCCATGTTGCTTTATACCACATCTCATACGTTCCTCGCAAGCAACTTGATTCATGCTTGTAGTTATGTCTTGATCCTCTTCTTCATCCTTGTTTTCACCAATCAAATCCATATAAAGTCTCAATACTTTTATCAAAAACACTTTAGATCATTACTCATAGATCAGCTGTCATACTTTAAGAACATAACAATGCTTTCATACCACCCTATAACACCTTACATTCTAGATGTTTGATTAAAAATGTTTCTCAAACTTTTGGTGTCTAAAGACGGTTTGTTACTAATATCCTTGAGTTAGGGATAAGGTAAAAATTGTAATTCACCTATTAGTCATCTTCATAAAACAGTTGTTTCTAAGTATCTCATTATTCTACATAACATCTTATAGCGAAAATCCCTACAAAAGTGAGCTAAACTCAGAGTATCATAATTGTAAAATCTTATTCTATAGTTAATCCCATTATAAAGCCTAAGTATTATGTTACAATCTTTAGATTGAATCCACATGAAACACGAGGATACTTCTTGAAGTGCCACCTTCCATAACTTATGTCAAAACCTACAATCGCTTGATCCTTCTCATGAAAATCTACTACACTAAGCACTCTTAAACATTTTCACTTGTGTTAGGTGATGTTCCTTTTAAATTTCTTCCTCAACATGAGGATAAGAAAATTTATCCTCTTAGCTATTGTGAGTTGAGTAAAAGTAGATAACCATATAACAACACAAGCAATATTATGTCATAATCACATAGCACATTATCCGTTCAATCACATTATACTTTAGTCTAGCTAAACCATAGAAACGTAGCAAGTGCGTACCATGCTTATGCACATAGTATGCATCGATATCAAATTCTAGTCTAACCTAGCAATTTATCTAGTTGGTTGACTTTAACCGGGCATTTGGATAATAGGAACTTAACAATAATTCAACCTAGTAATAATCATATGAACTGGTTAGAAAATCTAGCGTATAGTTGGCTTAATAAATACAATGTAATTTTTATATGCTCGAAAAACTTAGCTTTTATAAATCAAGTTGTTTACTTGATATTGGTCTAATATAAGATATCAAAAAGGGCGATGAATTGATATCTTTAAACTTTTTAAAACTTTTTCGATTTAAAAAAAATTACCCCTCTTAATAACTTAATTTGGTAAATAGTGATATTTTAATAATTTAACATGTAATAATTAATAAAGCAAATTAAAAGAGTAAGGAAGGAGAACATTAAGCTTAGGATTTATTAAGTTTTAGCCTTCTATCTACTACTCTCTTCCGGTTCCACTATTGAGGACTCGATCTACTTCATTGGTACTGTTCCACTTGATCCACTAAATCAATTCACAAAGAGATTATAAACACTTATCACACATAGACTTTATAACATTCTGCTCTGCCTATCTAGCCTCTCTATAATCTAGGCTAATATAGATCTATAAAGTACAAATGTATTTGTCTTAACACTTAAATAACAAATAAAAATTACAAATTATAAATGAGAACAAAAGTATAGATCTCAATTAATTTCACTCTAAAAAGAAATGGCGATTGTTGTAATGTTTACTTCGATGCAACTTTTTAAAGAAGTATTTGAAGGACTTTCTATGACTTTTCAAAAGGTTGAAACTGATTACGATTTTTTTTTTTTTTTTTTGCAACAAAAAATTATTTTTTTCAGAGTTGTGTCACATGATGGTTTGAATCCTTTCTCTTTCTATATTGATATCTTCCAACGCTAATTTGAAGATTATCTTTACTTTCGTATTTATTCAACTGTTAGTTATTAAAGATAATTCCTTGAATATTTTGAGAAGATCTTAGTCATTTGAAATTCAAAAAACAACTCTCCTTATCTTGTTTAGATCATATGTATATCAATCCATAATTACTAGATAAACTTCTAATTTAAATTTAATGAAGAGATATGCTTTATCGATAACTTCCGGATAAGCTTCATATACAAAATTTGAAATTCCATAAAATCCAAATTAACCTTATCTTTATCCATTATTGTATATATTTTGATTTATCTAAAAATAAATTTACTCAAAAATAATCCCCATGGATCTTGATTCCATCTTAAGTGAAATGGGATTAAGTGTATTTCCCTAATATACCCAATCTAGTGGAGCTAGGTCTTGATTTCTTTAAATCTGATATAAATTAATTTTCTACGTTACTTTTTGAGACTAACTTTCTAAAGAACCTTCCAAAGAGTATCGGTCTTCTTTTTTCTAAAGTTTTTGAAGTGCTATACCAATTCTTCTTATGAAAGCTTCTAAAACGCTTTCTAAAGATTTTCAAACTAATCACTTTTTCAATTAATTTAAACCTTTTGAATAAGTTTCTAAATGTACCTTAATTTGCAATTTTAAACTTCCTAAAGGACCTTCTAAATACTTACATACTTGTTAATTCATTAGTGTTCTTTTTTTTTTTTTTTGTTATTATCAAAATTCATGAGAGATATCTAAAACTTGATAAACCCAGCTTTTCATATAAACTTAGCCTAGCAAAATCTTAGCTATAAAACTTGATTTGTAGGTCATTTTTGTATCATGCCATGAATATATCAAATCGCATACCTAGTAAAACTTAGCAAACTACCAAGCAAATTTACTCTTTTACTTTTTAGCCCAACCTTTACTTTATTTCATTTGCGTTTCTAAGAGCTCAGTATTGGGTTCTCTTAAGGAAACACCTTAGGAGGTAAGGTTTGTTCCTACATTCTCTTTTAAGTTAGCATAAATCCTAAGAAATGTCATTGAAACACATAGCAACACAATCCTAACCATCAAGTCAAATATTAGAACATCATTCACTTAGCAATAATCATATGAAAGAAGCTTCACATAACTCATCAAGCAAACAAGCCAAAACATCACAAAACATGCAAAGTTAGGAGTAAATATAAACCTACTTGAAGCACATAATATCCATTTTACTTAGGCCTCCCGATTTCTTTGATACTACTCGTTAATACGAGCCTTTTCTTTTGCTACTTCACTTAATAAGGATATAAAGTATCGAAGTCAATTGTAGTATGTGTATGTATATTCCAGATTGTTAATAACTTATTGTTACTTAGGGTTTTATGAGTTATGTTTATTCTTTAGGAAAATATTTATCTTAGACTTCCTTTATCATAACCTTTGATTAAGTTTCTAAACTATCCTTTGAATTATCCTTTGATTTCAAGCTAATTTCAAAATTTCCAAACAAATACTATTTGAGATTTATCTTCAGCTCTACCAATTAGGAATCTCAAGCATTTCACTTAACTTAATCCCTAAGCCTAACTTATACAAAAACTCCTAAGTGTATTCTCTAATTTAGTCTCTAATTTCATCAAATTACTACATTTACTTATAATATTCCCACTTCTTAGTCAATCTCAGTTAAGACTAGTAATAAGCATATCACATACAATGTTAACTAGGCCTCCCCTCGCTACGATGTCAATTATGCAAATACCTTATTTATCATATTTGGCAAAATATACATAGGTAATAGGAAATTACTTAATAATTAGATCTATACTCAATTAAACCCATGAAAAATACATTATGCTTAGAAATTATTATTGTTAAGCTCTAGTTATGAAAAATACTATATTGACATAATACATAGTATTTCAAAAAATACAAATTTTAACTTGATTTTGCCAAAAATTAACCAAAATTAGTTAAATAATTAAATAAAATTATAATATCTGAGAATACTTCAAAAATCATAGCTAAGCTCCAAAAAACATTACAAACCAAGTTCATTAAGAAATTTAATTAAAAACCAATTATTATTGTACCATGAAAAACACATTAGATTAGATAAAATAATTCTAATAAATACTAAACATATATTTTATCACAAATTATTTTATGTACATTAAATATATCATATAAGGAATATATGCACAAAAAATTAGCTCAAAACAATACTGTTTACTGTTTTTAAAAATTAATACAAAATTTGTTGGAATAGGGTAATGTCTTAAGGAGCTCATATAAGCACTTCAAATTTCAAAATCTAGGTTGATATATTGACGTTACATGCAAAGATACATAAAAAAACTAAGTTTCATAATTTTTAAACATTGTTTGATATTTTTAGTAAAAATAGAAACTTACAAATTGAAATTCACGCGTTTTTGTTTTTTTGGTCATTGAAGCTTCATTGACAGTGACCCCCTATTAGAAATCCCTCTTTTGGTGTAATACATCAACCCCCCAAGTGGTTACCTTGTCAAGTCTTCATCTTCTATATTTTCCCCATTTTTCCTTAATTTTTTATTTTTCACTAAATCTTAGTTTTTGGGAGTAATTCTTTGGTTTCAATCTATCAAAATAGTCCAAGTTTCACTCCCTTAATATATATATATAAATTTTCCAAGTAGTGAGAAGGGTGAATCACCTAACTACTTGTTGCTTCTAGGGTCACTGTCTATTATCTAACGATGCTAGGTGTTGATGTTCATTCAATTGCATTATTCAATCATCAAACAAGAACTCTTCAAACTGTTACGCCACTTCCAACCTAATCATCAGATACTTTGTCAATTAATTTTTAAATATCTTGTGTTGTGGGTATAATTTTACCTATATTTAAGATTCTATACTATTATATATACATATCAGGTACATATCGTGTATTGATTCTCAATTTTCACTTGGATAGAGGCCCATCATGTGAGGAAGCCTACCAAGAAATGTGCAAGTGAACAACGACTTTTGTACAACAAATCACCTGAGCAAACCGACTTGACCATGAGCTCACATGCACCGACCACCTAGTATTAACTTAGGTCTTAAGTCATTCTCAATTAAGCACTTACCGACCCTCCTCTCGATGTCCTAACTCATAATTTGTCTTTAGTACCTGTTTTCCACTATAGTCCCATTAATGGACGTTTGACATTTATGGTACAGCCAGTACACATGATAGCCCCTGTAGATGTCAGATCCTCAGGTTACAGATTTAGTTGCCAGGTCGATCATGGCCAATTGACTTTAGAGATGCCTAGTCTTCACCATGGCACATGCTATTTGCAGGCAACCAATACAAACAAACCCCAAATTGCAACGTGTCCAAGTAATCCCCGTAAAAGCTACTAGGCACCATGAGGTAAGGAGGCTAAACTCATCTCTCCCACTTCTCTTAACTCTTATAACCCTCTCTACTCTTTTGTCTTGATTTCAACTTACTACATTGACTCCCAATATCTTGCACACAGGATGAACACTATCCCTTAGGTCCTTAGTGCTTATCCCCTCTTTCTCTTAGTCCTCCTTACTAACTTAAGTATTGAAGGGCCCCCATGGATGCACCTACAAGGAGCTTTTTTGTAAGAATTAGGGAGTAAGAGGTGAGATTCAAGCCCAATTCATTCGAGCTCTACTGGAGCCTATTTATTCCCAATTGATTCAACCACAATCAACATTGTGTATATATTATGATTATATAATTACATTACATATTATTTAATCTAAAATGTTATTTTTATAAGTCAAATGATTTATCTCTAGGGGCTTGTTATATTTTGTAACTCAAATTTTAAGTTTTCAATAATTATCGAATGATCCCAATAAAAGTATGTTTTATTGAAATTAAGTGCTATATATACTTTATTTCTAGAAATTAACCTTACTAGAACTTTTCCACTAACTTTTGTGATCTCATATTGAAATTTGACTCTATTTAGATAAAATTTTCTATAAGCCCTAAATCGTACTGAACACCCTAACTAATATAGATACTGAGTAGTTAGGGTTTGGTTACATGAGGAAACTTGTTTCTCAAGCCTCCCTTATTAAGTTTATTTCATTATTTCCCTAGCTATACTTTCTAGATTTCACGTGTAATAAGAATAATTCATTATTTTGGGTTTGCGATAATTGGTAAAAAATTAGGATTTCATAGCAAGTCCCCTATGTTTATACTGAATTGATAAAATTTTTCTATGTTATAAGCTAGCCATTTAAAACTTTCATTTCGATGCAAAAATTCAATTAGGTCCTATTTATTTTAAAAGAATCATTTTATTTCCCTATTATTCAACAATTTTATAAGAAACATTTTGATTATTTTATATGTTAATTATTAATTTTCCATTCCTTAGATTAGTTATATGTTAAATGTCTTAAAAAGTGTACCTAATTTTGTAATTATGATTTTATGAATATTTTCATCTAACTTTGTCAAGATGATGGAATTTTCTTTTTATTAAAACTAGAGGGGAGGATAGAATATGTCATATAGTGATGACCACCAACAAGTTTAGAAATTTAAAGGATTACTCCAACTATTTGATTAGATGGAGATTAAGGGATTGTTGATAGGCATTTTTTCTCTACATGGGCCATAAACCCAAAACTAATTGGCTTGAGACTTAGGACAAGCTTCAATAGCATAAATACACTTTGGTTTCTAAAATATGTATATCCATTCAACTAGATACACTATCCTATTTGAAAAGATTCAACCTACATATTGTTATTTATATTTTTCCTAAAATATCCCAACCCCATCACCTATTAATAAGAGAATAAGAGACGAGGCCCTTAAGGACTCTCTCTCTCTCTCCATTTACATTAAGATTTTCATTCTTCATGACTTTTATTAACTTATGCATCACAATGGCCACATTGGAGCTCCCTTTGGCACCCCCATTGCCTTTTCTATTTTGTAGGTAATTGTACAATGGAGCTAAAAATGACCATCAATTACCATCAATTGGGGAAACCTTATCATCTTAATAATCTTCCTAAAGGTGATGACAAAGATTCTTTTTGTTTAAATTTACTTTTGATTCTCATCAAAACCATGCATTAAATAAGCTAAATTACATGCTTCTCCCCTAGATGTCTCGGCATTGTGATCATAGACATGCATTATAATACAAGGTCAAGACAATATCATGACAACTACTTAAGCTTTTACAATTTTATATTTCAAGTTTTAAATTGTTAAATCATATACCCAATTAGAATTTAGTTACTCCTGTCTCTACCTTGTTATTTCTATTAACTTCATAATTAAAAACCAATAATAATCTATACATGTAATTTTTAATTTCACAATACTTAATTAGCTAATCAAATGCAATTATACATCTATGCTAAGAAAAAATATATATAGAACATCAATATTATATGAAATCAAAATAATAATATTAAAATAAAATGATGCAATTAAATATTTAAAAAATAAAAATAAAAATAAAACCTAAGTTGTGCAAAATCAATAACACCAAAATTATACATGTTGGTTTCTAGTGATGATTAGATAGTTGTTGACAAAATATAGTCAAATAGTAATAGTAGCAAATAAACTTCTAATTAGATGTATATTTTGATAACTTGAAAGTTGAAATGTAAAATTGCAAAAATATGTAAAGTTGAGATAATGACTACTATTGATGGGCAGTTTTAGATTGTGGACTCCTAAGAACCACTCAGACTGTTATGAATCATAGGTTGACTAATTTCGATCATTGATCAGTCCAAAGTTGACCAAATCTTAGCCTCTAAAGGCTATCCATAATGGGACTGACCTCGATTTTTCTTAGACCTCTTCGAGGTCAGGTTGATACCTTGGTCCCCATACTACAATTAAACCTATGGAATCCATTCTATAAGGACCTTAGTAGTCCATTAGGGGAGTTTAGACCTCGGGTATCTAAAGGAATACCGTAACCTTATTACTCTATGGGAACAACTAAAGTGTTACGTGGTCTTCAAAAATCTTAAAACTTATCTATTTGAAAGATTCACTTTCCTAATTGGGTAAGATACATATTTATCTAAGATTTTCTTCATAAAGCCAGCACTATAGGTAAGATACTTTACACACACTTGTGTCATGGGCAGATTCCTCTCAACATTCTTGTACATCACTTAGCACTTCTAACCACACTAAGGAAGGCTAAGTTTAGCTTGAAAACCATGTACACAAAGTTTAAAGAGAGAAAGTAGAGAGATAAACTTTGGTTATCAATTGAATTCTACTCAATGTTTGGATAATTACAAATTAGAGGAGACCCCTTATATATATAAATGGTCCTTTACAATGGATAGTTGGGATTTATTTAATCTAATGGTGATAATTGAATCTTACCTATCTTACCAACTTTACCTACTATTATATATTGAATCTAGACATCTGCAAAACCTTCTTAAAACCTCCCAACTTCTAGAATCTTCCTTGAGCCTAGACATGGGCCTTTCTCTTTTAATGGACCATGAGAACCTTTTACATATGTCTCCTTATCTTGTCTCCCATACTTAGGATCATATTGAGCTTATCTCAAGGGCCTTGAAAAACTAATCTAGGACATTCTCCCCCACCCAATCTAATGACATCCTTATCGTAGCTTCCTTCTTGAATTATGATCCATCTAATACCTTGACTTGAGTTCTTTATATGTGCCCATATCATGAGAATACTCAACAGCCTCCCTTCTTGAAGCCAATGTAGCTCTTCGCCCTTTTTAGTCTTAGTTACTGTATCTTTGTCCTACTTTTCAGCGTCTATTGGGTTTGAACTATGTGGGTTCCTATCAACTGTTCTTTCCTCAATCTCCCTTACCAAAGTTAAACTATCTCTTTTCATTAGTGCCGACTCTTCCCTTTTAATTTGCATTGATGTAATAAGCTTTGTCGCTCACCCCGTCTTCCTACTTATTGGGACTATGCATTGAGAATCCTAATTAAGCTAACAAATACAATTAGATTAAGGAACAATGATAGTATCATTCCTATCTAAGAAGTCCATGCCAATAACAAACTTTAAGTCATCCATAAGGACAAATTCAATATTCTCCCTTCCTTGCCAATCTTTGATGCTGAATTCCACATTCTTAGCAACCACATAAGTTGGGAGTTCCTTGGAGTTAACTGTCTTAAGTCAGGTTTTACTCCATTCAACCCTTAGCCTAAGCCTAAAGGTAGCATCCTTTGAAATGAATAAATGTGAGGCTCATGTATCTACCATAACATTTATCTTCCTTCCTACCACTTTGGCCTCTACATACATCAAACCCTTATTCTCCTTCATATCTGGAGAGTTCATGGCATAGAGAAGACGAATAGTACCAAGTTAACCCTTATCATCTTCCATTTCGTCCCTTGCAAGGAGAGCATCCGATTATTCCCTTTTTAGATAATCTTAAACATAATGCGATCCATCACAAAAATAATACTTAAGTTGTCATATCTTTCTCTTATCTACCATCCTCCTCCTTCCTCTTGGAGGACTTGGAGATCTCCTATCTTCAATATCTTCCTCTTCTTCCCCTTCATTACTTATGGAATGCCAATCTTCCTCCTTTTAAAGTTCCATGAGGCTCTCTACTATAATAATGGCTTTTGAAATGTTCTCTACCCTATAATGCTCTAACTTTAACTTAGCCTAGGGTTTCAAACCATCCAAGAACATAACAAGAGCATCATTCGAGTTGAGATTTGGTATATCTAGTATTAGCTTTGAGAATTCTTGAACATATTGCTTCACACTAGTCTTGTGTTGTAGATGCTTAAGTTTGATCTTGGCTTCTCTCCTCGCATTTTGGGGAGATAAGTAATCTTAGCACTTCATCACAAAGTATGGCTACGAAGTAATCTCATTGGCCCCTTGTCTCTACCAAATCAATGCAGTATCTTTCAAGTATAAGGCTACCGTCCTTACTTTACTCCCACCATCGACAAACCCCATTATCTCAAAATACTGCTTAACTCCCCATAGAAAATTATCTACTTCCCTTACAAATTGTGTTCCTTCAAAACACTTTAACTTCGGTACTTCCACCCTTTTGACCGATTGGATAGTTACTCTATTAATGATTGCAACCCGACATGTTGCTTACTAATTCTTAAGGTCTTCAATCTCTTATCGCTAGCAACGATGGTAGCATCAGTTTTGGCTTCATATACTTCTTCCTTAGCTTAAAGTGCACCCATCTAGGCCTCAATATTTGGATGATTATAAATGAGGGAAGACCCCATATATATACAAATAACCCCTTACAATAGATGGCCGAGATTGATTTAATCTAATGGCCATAATTGAATTGTTCTATTTACTTTACCTACTATTATACATTAAATCTAGACATTTCTAAAACCTTTTTAGAACTTTTCAGCTTCTAAAATCTTCCTTAAGTTCAAGTTTGAGCCTTTCTCTTCTGATGGGTCTTGAGAACCTCTTATATACGTCTCATTTGTCTTATCTTTAATACTCAAGATCATGTTGGGCTTATTTTAAGGGCCTTGAAAAATTAGTCTGTGACACTCGCACTGCCTGCCTTACCTTCTTACTTTCTTAGATCCTATAAACTTGTTGACCTAAGTATAAGAGTACTATGTCGAAGAACCTTGCGGTACTTACTAATTGTGCTTTCTTTTGTAGACTCCGGTTCATCTTTTAGGTTTAAGGTGAAATCTCTACCAATGAAATTAAAGTGACAACAACTACATTGTTGTCCTTAAAAGATTTGATCTTGCACTTTATATCTTTTTTTGCGTCATAGTTAAATATGCAGCTTGTAAATACTTCTTATTATTTTCTTTGAGCCAAGTTATCACAGCAAGTATATGATATATGTGTATTCTCAAGTCCTCATTTAACTTTAATATCTTTCACAAATTATTTCTAGAATTTTTAGTGCATCTCATTAATTTCGTTTACTTATTACATAGTATTAGCATGCTAATTTAGATTTGTAGCGCATCAATGGTGCTTTTATTACATGTTACCATTATTTAATATGGTATTACATGTGTCATGTTTCATTTTCTTTTCTCTAACTTCTTTCAATTAAGTTTTGGGTTGTTGCATATTTTTAAGAGGGGATTAAATTAAAGTATTATTATTTCATGATTGCTAAATTTATGAGTGACCTAAGTTTATGGTTGTTATTTTCTTGTATGAATTTTGGAAGTATTTAATTCCTTTCCTAAATTTATTTATCTAATTATTTCCTATAATTATACATCAGAAATTCATTATCCTATTGATTATATTTGAAATTCCATAATTATTCTAGTTATCCTTACTAGTATTTCTCAACTAAGGGTATTCATGGTTCAGTGCGGTTTGATTTAAAGGTTGAACCGAATCACATTTGAAATGATTCAATTTAAACACTAAATGAACTAAAACGCATTTAATGATTTAGGGTCTTAAACTGAATTACTTCAAATGTAGTTTGGTTTCATTTAAATCGCTTTTAAAAAAATCAAGCTGTTTCTATAATACTAATAGTTATCAAAGTTTTCTACCAATATTAATGGCCAAATTGAAAAATATTATGTAAAAATTAAATCAATATAACATTATATCCCAATTTCATTGCATCTTAGGTGATATTGAAGACAAAGTTGAGAGATAACAGTGAAGAAAAAGGATGAAATGAAAAATGATAAGAAAGATAAGATAGATAAGGTTAAACTGAAATATAAACAGAGTTTAAAATTGAAAAATATTGTTTATTTTTTTATTTTTTAATGAGAAATAGTCCAATATGGTTTAAGCCTCCAAATTGAAGTGTGAATGGATTTGACCATATCTAAACCAATCCGTGAACTAGATTGAAAAATATAGGAATCTTATTGTGTGGTTTATTTGGGTTTTCAATTCAGTTTGATGATTAGTTATATTCTCAACTTAATACTACTACAAGTGATTAAAAATTCACTACCTGTCTTTATGAAAATTTGAAATTATCATGATTGTTACATCTTCCATTTTAGAAATCGTTTTCTAAACTCCATTGTTGATCCCATCATAGTTTTGAAGTGAAGAAAGCAGAATATCAAATTTACGATTACTTATGTATACTTTTTAGGATTCCCTCTGCTTATAAATAAAAATCATTGGTTATGTGAAGTAAAAAACAAAAAAAAGATCTTAATTCAATCGCGCACAAAATTGTTTGAGATATAAATTCTATTACACATAAAAATGGTCTTAACACAAGTGATTACACATGATTCTTATTACAATGCTTACAGCAGTCTTTAAGAAATTCCCTCACCAAGTATACTCCCTATCCCAATTAACGTTGTCAGTGCTATGGTAGAATCCATCTTCTCTGACAGACCAATAGCAATCCCCTTTCCTACACCTATCTTCATCTCTGGTTGCTTTGAATGCTTCAATGTATCTGAATTTGGAACCCCATTTCATGGAACAGAAATATAAGGTAGTTCTAAAATAGTCTATTTTGCAGTCGATGGGGTACTCATCTTTGCGAGGAAAAAGAAACTTGAAACCAAGATCTTTATCCCCTGACTTGCAATGGACCAGCAGTGTTGGGAATTCAGTGGGCATTTCATTGATAATGTGTGTTCGATAGTGCTTAAAAAGAACGTTTGGTTCGATATCACCTGCGAACGATCCTTGGAGGGAGAAGCGCAGTGCGAAGACTAAGAGGAAAGAAAGGCTATGAGGAGAAAATGGACTCATGTCTGATGGTAGTTGGATAAGCAAAATTAGCAGACAATGTTATTAGCCAGGCTTTTGTCTTAGATAATATGTTCTGTAGGAATTTTATAGCTGGCAACTAATATATAAACTGTCGTGGCTGTGTGTACAACAAAACAACAATACACCATTAACAGCATCCTGCATCGTAAATTGTATGGTAACGTTGAGTTGGCAAAATAGAATAGTGTAAAAAGAATAGGAAGTACTTTATAAGGTAACAGCACAATACAGCTCTCTTGTGTTACTATTGATTTATGTGGTACAAAACACGAATTTCTTTTTTACTCTGACATATGGGTTTTCGCATCAATATGAAAACTTACTTGAAAAGCTTTAGAGTGGACGAATTAGCAAAAGGAATGCTGATGCTATAAGGTTATTTTTGAGATTTTGGAAATATGCTCATTTTATCCGGTGAAATAAATTTTTGTACCATAGGATGGTACAAAATTTTTTGAATTTTGTCCCATATTTGAGGTCCCTTTTAATCGACGGCTTGCTCCGTCATGCAATGCATACAAAGGACTAAAGATTTCATCAACTCCAATACCAAAAATTCCGATATGAAAACTTCATTAATCCGCTATGAATCTCTCATCAAAAATTCTATAATTTTGTCTTTTATTTTGACAGAATCAGTCCATTCAGAATCTTACCATTCATTTTCAAGTTTTAAGACTAAATCATTAAATTTACAGATTATTCAATAGTTCAAATTTAAAAGTGATTAAATTAACGGTGAAAATAACAACAGCACTAGTTCAATAAAAAAAATGACGGAATCATAAAAAAATTCCTATCTCAAAAGTAATGGGAAAAAATAGATCAAGTGAGTTATCTTTCATGTTAGTAAGCCGGTTTGGCTTTATTGTCTCTAGGTTTCCTATTATATAGTTTTAAAATATATTTTATATTATTATCTTTTACATTATTAAGTCAATAAGCCTTTATTGTCTCTGCATCTCTAATTATATAGTTTTAATATTTATTTTGTATTATTTATCCTATGTTATCAAGCTAATAAAAGTTTTATTCCACATCTCTATTGACATAGTTTTAATATAAACTTTAACATTTTATTTATCTTTTTCTTTCAATTCCATGCTCTCCGTAAAGATGCAAAAAAATGAAAATAAAAAAATAAAAGTGATAATAATAATGTAAATAAAGATAACAATAGTCTTTTCAAAAGAAGATATACCTCCATACCTAAATACCATAAAACTCTAAATATAAGTATATATATATATACACACACACACATAAATCTTCTCTATTCTTCTTTTATAACCTTATCATTCTCTTACCATATAATTTTCTTTTCTCTTCATTAACTTAATATCCTCATCTCTCATAATTCTCTCTTTGCCAAACAAACCATTCTCTAGTAGATCACGTTAAGGCAAAATGCATAAGAGAGTTTCTTAATTAGGAAGAGTTGTAGGATTTTTTTTATTAAAGAATTCATCCAATCACATGATGATAACGGAAGCAAGAACAATAACAATGTGAATGAGGAGTTTTAGGAAACCCTTGAGTGGTTATTGTAAGTTTGCAAAAAGAATATCAATGCGAAATGTGTAATTCTTAAATCAGAATAAGGTATGTAGATTTTTTTGGATTTTATTCATTTTAATGAATAATTCACGTTAAGGTTGAAAAAACATATTTAGGAGTCATTTAGTTATGAATTATGAACAAAGAGTTGAAGTTTTCTCAAGTCTTTGTTATGTCAATTTATTGCTATAATCAATATCAATTATAAAACTTTACCTAAAATAATATAGACATATACATATATTAAAATAGTAAAATAAAACATGTTTTATTAAATATATGTTATTTGAGCTCATAAAATATACTTTAATATATCGTTTAAGCTAAAGAGATGAATAGGAAATATTAGTTTAAAATTTAAAAAAAAAAATATAGATAGATAGACATTCATATAGATATAGATATAGATAGATACATATATAAATAAAGAAGATACAAATATAGATATAGATAGATAAAAATATATATATATATATTTATATAAAAGATAGAGATATAAATTGATAGAAGATACAAATGTTAAAGATATTATAGAAATTTTTTTTTTCAAAACCTATTAACTGTAAATAATACGGAGAAAGAATATCCAAATTATACATTTAGAGATATTGAATTGAATAAAACTTATTAACTTATAATAATAAATAATAATAGGCTAAAGACTACCTTCATAATAAAAGAATAATAAAATAACTACATTAGTCATAATAACAAATGAACTAATGTGAAAATATATAAGTATGTATTTCTGTATCGATAAAAAATAAATAAATAAATATGTAGTTCTTAAGTTTTAATCTGATGTAAATGGAAAAGTTAAACATTAACTATAGGTTTTAATCTATAAAGTTATCAATATAGTTTTTGGATAGTTTATCTCAAGTATAAAATACGAGTAATTCAATTCAAAACCATAGTTATAGGTTGTGACATTAGTTTCTAATTAAATATAGATATGGGACAAGTTTTGTATATAAATTTATCAGATTTTAATATCAATTATGAATCATGTGATATGATTGCTCAGGAGCAACGTACTAACACATGTTTACTAGTTATGGTTGCTAGGCTAGAAAATTGAAACGAACTAATGAAATATCCGACTATTAAAATGTTTGATGCTTGTACTTGGCTCAACTTAAAGACTCAGAGTAGTAAATTCCTAGGGTGTACCCCGTTGATTGATAGGTGGCATTGTCTCCGATGGAGTTGCCTATTAGCATGATATAAGTAGATCTAGGGACTTATGGATTGTTTGAGTTTGGAGTACCAATTCCAAATGTCGTAATATTTATGTATATATATATATTGTGTGTTAGGGTTGTGAATTACCTCAAGTCTTGAAATGCTAAGACTGTGATGTTTGATGAATTAATTCAAAGATAATAAATGAATTGTTTGCATTAATGCATATGAATTGTTATTTTATGTAGCATGCACATGTACTTGTGGTGTTATCTACTAAGTTTTAGCTCACCCCTCTTTCTCTTTTGGTTACAAAAACCTAGATAGTAGATAGATTACAATGATTTTGAAGATCCTTATTATACTGCCTTTGAGATGAGAAAAGCAATGATTACATATCATATAAGAGTTAGGATTACTAGATTATTATTTCTTATAGTTATTGTTTATTGTTTAAGAATTAATTATTTATTATTTGATGTTAATTAGGTTTATAGAATAATATATATATAGGTTATTGGAGGTTTTTATAGTTATATTTGAAGATTTTAGTTATCAATTTATGTCTAACTGTATTATTAGATATTAGAAACATATAGTGAATTATGATACCTTGAGTTTTGGAGCATTATATTCTTTTTTTATATATAAATACTCTTCCGTTATATCTATATCTAATTAAGCAAATAAAAATCGTATCATATTATGAAGATTTCCCACTCTTATAGCAATATTTACTAGTTTTCTTATATATTTATATATACTTTCTTTTTATTCACTTCCTTACATCTGGATACAAAGTAATGCTCTTAATTCATATTTTATTGTTGACTTATCAGTTGTATTTTATTTTATTTTTTTTTACGATATGCAGATGGCCATCTACAGGATAATAAGATCCGTGTGAATTTTACTTCTTTATGCACAGTCCCTAAAATATGAATAAATGTGTGTAATCGGTTACAACAACCCTCTTCACGAGATAATGAACATGCATGAATGTTCTTTGACTTAGCACTAGCATATATTTTTGTTTCATTTTTTTATTCCATAAAACTAATCAAATTTGACTAGCCCATATTATTACCGTTTTTCCTTGACTGGACCGTTTCTTTGCATTATACCTTAATTGCATGTTTTTAGGTAAGGAAGCTCTCCAAGTGGTTTCCTATTTTTAACCGGCTCTGTTTGCCTAATAATGTCCATTCATTGTCATTAGATTAAAAAAAAAAATCAAAATAAGAAAAGACTCGAAACTTATCTTTTTATATTTCAATGGATGCGTTCAGCAGTCTAAAAGGAAAATAATGATTCAAGTTTTTTTTTTCTATATTTTTTAATTTTACATGCATTGTTTTTTTGAAATATATATAATGTTATAATGGTAATTAAAGTTGAATAAAAAGGGAAAGGAAAAAAATATATAAAAAAAAAGAAAAAGCTTTTGCTATGTGCCTTCTAATAAGGAAAGACTCTAAATTTTTTCCTCTTATATTTCATTTGATGTGCTTAATAATATATAAAATATATCGATAATATTAAATTAATAAATTTTTTTAAATATCAAACTACCATAACACCCTTTTTTACGTACTTTTCTTATTCAAACAATAACCCTGAAAAGGTAATCTTATAAAATTACACCCTATGTCATAACTCCATCTTAATCCTATTTTTTTTTTTTTTGGGAATTTTACCTATTTTAATGATGGTCATTATACAAGTGCTTTAGCATATTATTAAATTCACTTCCCAATAAAATCCAACTATAAAAAGAAAAACAATAATAATTATCTCTCTCCAAACTTTTTTTTCCTGCTTTTTTTCTATCCTATTATTATTTCATTTTTCGATTAAAGGTTTGTGTCTTTTCCTTTATCACTTTAGTATTTGTTCTCTTATGTACATGCTCATTTGTTATCCAATGTCTTTTTTTTTTGTAAGTACTTTAACATATTGATATTCAAATCAACTATTTAATATACATGAGTATGTGATGATTTTTTTTTTTCCCTTGCCAACTCAATAACACATGCAACATAGAGAAATGAGGATTCAAACCTAGAGTATCCTATTGGGAAGCTAGGTTCATACCACAAGACTACAACAGCCTTACGAGTTATGAATTGAAATTGAAAAAGTTATTGTTGATAAGTGAGTGTGAGGACCAAATTGTCAACTAGAGTGTATACCAAATAGATCTATTAAATTGATTTTTTTTTTTCATATTTCTTTTTTGAGCTACTTTTGTATATATTAACTTTTTTTCTTAAGTTATTTTTTTACTCCAAAAACATTTTGCTAATACATGTTAATTCTTATATTCCAATCTTCGAAAATATTTTTATTAAATCATTACCTTTGACTAATCAAAGAATAACAAATATTTAACATCATTATTTTTCATTTCATAATTCTAATGAGATTATTTGAGATATAAAAGAGAAGCTATAATGTTGCAATAATTAGTACCAAAGATTTTACTTATACTCTTTCTATTTCTTCTTCTTCTTCTTTTTTTTTCCTATTTTTGCAAATAATCAACATAAAGTTATCATTTTTGCTATAATCTCATCTTGATGTCTTCTATGTTATTTGCACTTTTGTATTGTCAATATCATTTCAATTAGGTTTACATTTTTCCTTGTATTTTACTAACCTTACCCATATATGTAATCAATTTATGATTAATATTTCATGTATTTAATGTTTTTAAATTTGTATACACATCGAAGTGCATCATCCATTAATTTTATATAATGTAGATGTAAATATGATAGTTCATTTTGTCATTTTGCATTCATTTCCTATTTATAGATATCTTTCTTTTCAAGTTAATACATATTTTTTCAATTAATTGCTGTCATGGTTATTGGTTTCATATCATCTTCATATGTTACCTAAAATTACTCTAAATGAAAGTTGTCTTTTTTTTTCATAATATTCTATTAGTGCTATTTCAAATCAATTATTAATATTATACAAGCCAAAAACACCATTTTAGTGTGTTCAATGTTTTTCTTTGTTTTTTTATTATTTTCCAAGTGTACAATATTAAAGCATTTACCCTTGTTCTGTATCTTAATGCTTTAATTGCTTCTTTCATTTATAATTTTATATTGGAGACTCATAAATTTGTTTCCTTTTTCTTTCTAAAAATAATTCTAATTAGGACGGTTAGATGCTACTAAAACAGTTTTAAAATCATTATCTCATTTCTTCAATATCCTACTTTTTTCCTTTTTCTTTTTATTATTATTATCCAATTACCATGATCATCACATAAGAAAGCCATTATCATCACTGACCAAACTCCGCTTCTCAAATTAAAAAGAAAAATCCTCTCTCTCCGAACCCATTACAAAATATACGTGAAATCATTTATTTGTTCAATTGAATGGATGGTTCATACATCAGAATGAAACTTTTCCACATTGATTAGATTGAATGGACGGTTAAGAAAGAATGAGGTCTCATAGATGAGAATAATCACCTCATTAATTCATCACTACTTTTAATTAATATTTCTTACAAATTGAAAATATTATAAATATAACTAATTCATCATCAATTTGCATTCACTTAATTCATGATCCTCACTTTTTCTCAATTAACTCTTTCCACTACCCTACTAATAAGATCTTATGAAAATAGATGTGTAAAAGTTAAATAATCTGTACCATATACCACTTTTCTTTTATTTTTAAGTAATTTTATTGATGGGTAGCTTCTAACATATTTATTCTTCACACATCGTAGATGCATTATTCACTTGTGTGTATGTGTATATATATATATATATATATATAAAGATAATGGTGTTTTAAGTAAAGGTTTCAATATTAAATATTTTATTTTTTAATACATGTACTTTTTTGATGAAATATGTAATATTAATCAAGCTCAAATAGGAAAAAAATTTGCTATATATCTATTTGGTAAGTGCTCGAAGGAATTTTCTATACAATATTATCAACTAATCAAAACCCTGTATCACCAATACAATGATTGATGCATCATATAAATAAGGATTGATAACAAAAAAAGTAGTACTGCTAGATTCAAACCAAATAGTTGATCTGGATAGGTGAGGAGGTTAAAAATTAAACGAAAAATCACGTTAGATTAGAAATTGAACTGGAGTTGAACTGGGGTCAAACTGAGTTGAACCATACGTGTTAACCTAAGCTTGACAACACTGAAAAAAATATACTTGTGTATTTACTTTTTTATTTTACTTTGCGTGCCAATATTTTGTGCCTTATATGTTGTAAATTTTCTTTTATTAGAAAAATTTACTTCGATATTAAAAATAAGTATATGCAATGCATGCAAGGTAGAAAAAGAAAAGGAAAAAAAAAGTTCAAAAACCCTTTCCTCTTTGACCCTCATAAGTCAAAGAAAATTATATATATATTGAAATATCCAAAGTTTAATTGAAAGGAAAACGTTTCAAAGAGAAGGGCATTAAAGTAATTTTGCATAGCACTATTTTTCTGCCTTATACGTTGTACATTGTCATTTTCTTTCATTAGAAAATTTTACTTAAATATTAAAAATAAGCACATAGAATGCATGCAAGGTAAATAAAACAGTTTTATAATCCGAAAACCTTCTCCTCTTTCGTTTCTTTGACCCTCAGATGAAATTATATGTATGAACATTACAAGAAAATCATGAATAGACAATGCGTGTAAATATAACAGTTTTATATGTGATAGAAAAACCTATATTTTTATGTGCTTACAAGACCTATATATAATATATCTATATTATTTGAGTGCAAGAGAGTATTTTGGTGTCTTTTAAAGCCTTCAAATACCCTTTTGTAAATTATAATATTTGAATTTTAATGCCACAAAAATGACTAATCAAACATTATGCTAAGCCACTATAAAGATTACACATCCATTTACTACTCCCCTCCATGACCTCTTTTTCTACTCAATGCACTTACAATTTTTATTGAGCAGCTATTTATATGATCTCACGTTTTCTCTTTCTAACTTATCACCTTTTGTTCTCATCCCCATTGTAAATCCTCATGCAAAATTACGGACAAAAGATCAAAATGTGACAATAATGAATGCTTAAATGGGTTGACAGTATACATAGTCGGGTTCTCTCTCCAATTTAACCAGATCTCCATCTCTCTTTCTCTTTGGATAATTGTCTTCTACTTATGGCGAATTTCAAATACACTGAACAAGAACTGTTAAAATTGTGAATAAGTTCTTGGAGAGGACTTGTATCGCGTTTTTAAGTTATAGTTGAATAGCCTATTGATGTACATGTATTGGAAATTGAATGCTCAAAATTTGATATTATGAAACCTCAAAAAATCGATGCGTCTCTTTAAAGAGATTCCTCTAATTGGTGCACCTATTTAGAGAGAGAGTATGTCTCTTTAGAGAGATTCCTCTAACTGATGCGCGTCTCCCAATGCTGTAATGTTTTCCATCCTTTTCTGGATCGTGCCTTGGATTGATAATGTCATTTTAAGAAGATAGTTAGGATTGTCAAGGATAACAACTCCAGAGAGAGTACGAATTGAGATCCATATCCTTACTTCCATAAAATTATCTGAACAGTAAAACCATTCTAATGGTACAAACAAGCAGGTTAAAAGAGAAATTGGTAGTGTATCTTGTAGAGATAAAACTGTTTTGCTTTTATTTTGTTTAAGCACGGTTGCTTCATCATCTACTGGAATAACTGAATAAGTTGATTAATCCATATCTAAAGATGCAGTTCGCCAGATCAAAGAACAAGGGATAAGTATGTTGGAACTCCTAGACATATTCCTAATCATTTCCAGTCTAGTTTCTGTAACGACCCACTTCTTAACTGTTTGCTTTATCACTTCAATGACTTGTAATATTTAAACGTGGTACCTCAAAGGCCAATCATTATATCATCTTTGACGCAAGGATAAGGTTAAAGTAAAATTTCAATGTAAACCTGTCGAAAATATAATCAACAGTTACTCCATTTATAGGGCCCTATGTGATCAATCATGCCTAAGGAGCTTCTCAAGCACTTCACTTATGATTGAATCTTACTTGATTCAATTATCTATAGGGGTGGTCATGGCTCGATTTGATTCGATTCCATTTAGGGGCTGAATTGAACCAGACCATATTTGAAACCTTTTGATTCAAATCCTAAATGAATTGAATCGCTTTTAATGGTTCGAAGTTATGAACATAACCGCTTCAAATGCAATTTGGTTCGATTTGATTCAAATCGCTTTTAAAAGCACTTTGCTATATTTAACAATACCAATAGTTTTTGAAGCTTTTAACCAAAGATTAATGTTTAAAATGAGGAATATTATACAAGAGTTAAAAACAGTTAACAGTTTGTTACACTAATATTGCATCTCAAGCGATGGTGAAAATATGAAAATTTACTTAAGAGATAAAAAATGACAATGAAAAAGGAGTAGATAGTAGATGCTAAGTGTAAGAAGAGAGACAATAAAAACAATGTAAATAAGGTTAAAATTAAATTTTAATATGGTTTAAAAGTAAAAAATATCACTTATTTTTTATCTTGAAAGAAGAAAGGGTTTAGTTCGAGTTTAAGTGATTCGGTTTGGTTCAACCTTCTAAACCAATCTACGAATCGTATGAAGCTCCTTCGAACTAAACCACAAACCAAAATGAAATATAAAAGAATTGCATTTTACAATTTCGTCTGGTTTAGTTCGATTTAGTTCAATAAACAACCTTAGTTATTTACATTAAAAAACACTTCATATCACATTAGATTACCTACACAACCATTTAGAAGCACTTACTAAGCGCTTAGCATACAACTTGGATTCATATATCACTCACCTGTGAGGTATCTCATTGCCTGTCTCTCAAGATAACAATATAATAAATAGCATATATTGGGCTACCAAATCCCGTTATCTTACTTACCTACTTAAATACGAAACCTTAAAAACAAGTCATACTCACCTATATTAAATTTACATTACATAAGGATATTTATATGCTAACCTTATGCCCAAACTTAATTACATAACCATAACACATTGATCTACATGTTTATAAACCGAAAGAAAGCCTAAACCTTAAGAACTCACTAACGCTTTCAATATGCCCTAAGTTCCAATAAAAGCTCTTCAAGCTTCATTACTTGTACCTAAGATTACTAAACACTAACCCTTCAATTCTTTATAGAGCAAAATGAGTACTAGAAAGGTAAGGATAATAAGATAAAAGAACATCACAGCATACTCATAGGTTATAATTAAACAACAATTAATAGAGTGCAATTTACAATTCATAATGTATATAATGCATCAAACCTTAAACCTAGCTATTTTAACTATGGTACTCTCTTTCTAATTCCTTTATAATCAGTCATTCTACCTTAATATTCATCTTTTCTAACTTTAGACTATTCTCTCGGCTAATACATTAGCCTTAACTTATACTTTCAAAGGCTTACTCTTATCTTTGACAAGAATGAGTCAATGCTTATCCCTTTCCTTACCTTTCACTAGCCATAAACAAATAAACCTAAAGGAACAATCTCAATAGGTCACTCATTACCAGCCCGATTTAAGGATCTTGCCACAAACTTACTGTGGTGGTGAACAAAACTTAAATCATTTAAGTAATTCTTAGTTAGCACTCAAGACTTGGCACTGTACTTGAAGCCAATAAGTTGAAGCATAAATAAAAGTGCTATGCATGGCATAAATGCAAATATTCATCATGCTTGCACCAATATTCCATTATTAGGCAATCAATCATAATTTTGACTCAATCATCATTAGCTCAAAAAAAGAATCATAAATCCAGTCAATCATCCAACTCAGTATTAGCAAATCAAACATATATTCACCATCCCATAAATGAGATCACACAAACCATCAATTAAACATTGCAACCTCAACAGCATAATACATACAATAATTAACAAGATAGCATGTTGCAAACTAGCCACAATGCAACATAGTAATCAAACATAAAGTGTACTCACCTAGATGTCGCACTCCTTTAAGCCATAAAAGTATATACACTAGAAAGTTCAACTGCACGTGCATATTTACTTAGTTGTAAACTCAAGAAATTAGTACACAACAAAGGCAAAACACGCAATATGATCCATAACTCTATACCTTTTAATTTACACTTTTATTTTATTGATGTTGTAACTTTATTGTTTCTAGTTCTAGTTCAAGTTCAACAATCTATATATTTAGATGTGCTCATTGTTTCAAGGATTTCACAAGCATGCCAAAAGTATAACTTAGTTATGTTAACTAAGTGATCAAATTACCTTTTAGGATACCAATTCACTCATATAGTATAATACTCATATAACTAGTATATATCAAGTTCATATCATAATCAACATTAGTTGTTTACCCTCATTCCACCTCACATTAAAACTGATCGTTGGCAAGGTACATTGCATTAGCTAATAAACTTCAACTTGAGTCTCATAATTACCCAAATTATCATAAGATCACATATAATTCAACCATTTAAACATTATATGACTAAGTATTAATTAAATTGTATAATAATTAGTAAATAAGTCTAAGTAATTTTGTGAAAATTTTTGTTGGCTCCCAACGTTACATGTTGCCAGTATTGCTCCTTACATGTGTTAGAACAACCCATCATGTACATTTTTCAAAATTATCATTCTAGCCCTTAGATTACTTAAAAATTACCTCAAGTAGCACAATTATTCCCATTTTGTACATTTTCCAAAATTACCATTCTAACCCTTAGGTTACTTAAAAATTATCTCAAGTTTCATAACTGTTCAGAATTTTGTTCCAGATCAAAGTGTCTTATTTCTCTTATCACAAACAAGTCCTTAAAATCATGGCAAAGTATGTTCAATAAGTAAATCTTTGAAAAAACTCCTAAATGACTTGTTTGAAAATAGGGCAACTTAAGAAAAACAAATTAAATAAATACGAAACATGCCATTTAGTTGAGACTCTTGCTATGTAAATTCACTATAACATACTAAGAATATGCACTTTAAAAATAAAGTTGAAACTACTTCAAATGGGCTTCAAATATAAGTTCAAGTATAGTTTCGAACATCACAATTTCTTGAGAAGCTACTATAATCAACACTAATTTTGCAACTAAAAAAGGAAAATATTTCCATAATCAACATTAAAAATTACCCAAGAATATGTTTGCCTGTAATTTTTAGGGTCAATTTGATAATTTTAGAAAATTAACCAAGATTAGTCAAATTTAAGTACTTACCAACACATAGGACTCTAGTCACTATCAGCGACCACTACTACATTGGCTAGCCTAATATTGTCGATAATAGAACTACCAGACCCCTTGTATCTTGCAACTAGCCTGAGCTCCTCTTGCATTTCTTTCTTTCTTTCTTTTTTTTTCTTTTTTCACCAAAAGTCCACTTGATTTAATCTTTAATTCCCTACTACTAATGTGTTTCTTCTATTGCATGTAACTAAATATAGGAAATCATTCTAAGTGAAGAAGGGTTAGTGGAACTTTCTAATTTGTAGAGGGGTTTTACTTTTGAGATCATCCTTATGTTGCTCTATGTTCAACTAATATTAATATATAATATATTCTCCCTCTTACTGAAAAAAAAAAAGGTTAAAAAATATATATCTAACATCCTCTCTTCTAGCTAATATTCCACTAGAATAATCCTATAATACACTTTAATTATTTAGTTTATTGATTTAACAATTAACAATGGTACCCTTCTCTCTCTCTCTCTCTCTCTCTCTCTCTCGTGAATATAATACCTATGTATGTTTATATTATTTGTAATAAACAATGGAGCCATTATTATCTTTCAATAACATACTTTCGCAATAAGTATTTATCCTATTGGATTTAGATATTGAGACTATCTTAAACATCTTGTTACATATATATACCTTAGAACTCAATATTCGAATTTCTAATACATAATGATCCTAAAAAAGTTATAACATCTATAAAATTAAATTAAATTATTTGTATTTGTTAACTCTCCTAATTTAATTTTGATGATAATGAAACATGTGATAAGTTACTATTAATACAGTTATGAAGTGTACAGATATATTATGATATAATAGCAATGCATTTTGAAAGAAATTATAGTGGAAAATTAAAAGTGCATGAATGATATTGAAGATTTCAATAGATTCAGAATGTAAGTCAGAAAGTAGACTAGAAAGTATATTAGATATGAATTATAGAAAAATAGATGCCAACATTCAAAAAGTGGTTTTGAAAGTGAGATAATCCGAAGACAGTAGCTTGAAGATCAGATACTTAAAGATGTTATCAATATGTTAAGTTAGATAAATTAAAAAGAAGACCCAGCTCCACTTTATTGAGGGTATTATAAAATATGCTCAATTCCGTTCCACTTAAATTGGTTAATAATATCCAAAAGGATTTGTTTTATCAATGTGAAATAATTGGATGGATTGAATTGGATTAAATGATAAGGAAAATAAGTCTGGAATTCTATTATCTTGTCAATAAAAATTTATATGATAGCTCATTATTCAATGAAAATTATTTTGTGACAATAAAAATTAGTTCGTGTTTAGTGGTATGGGAATATTCTTTTACCTATGAACAGGTTAACTTATTTACGATCCAACTTTATCAAAACTCGCAGAAGCTATAACAATTAATTCATCATTGGACTGTTGGAGCAACATGTAGCATATTACATTTCCCAATTATAATTTTGGTGGATTTATCACATAGTGGAAGCAAATAAGTTAAATATTTAACCAAGTGTTGAGCATGATTTTTTCTCAATTTTTAACGTTTATTTTCCTTAATCTGATTAGTATGAAATCCTAACCCGTTTAATACTAATTCTCCACTAAGAGTTAAGAAAAACCTGTTTTCTCTTTTGAAAAACTATTTGGAGTAGTCACCTGATCGGAATAAAAAAAAAGAGTAGATTATGTTAATTGATTAGGTAGATTGATTTAAACTAGCCACTAGTCTATTGAAAAAACCGATTTTAAGAAAAAGGTTTTGAAAACTAAAGATTTTGGATCAGTAGGCTATCCTATTAAACCCTTAATGGGTACTACTTTCGTCCTTCCAAAATTAAGTTTATTTTTCTAATTACCCTTTTTTAACTAGTTCTAAACTTATAATTAAAATCAATTCTCTTTACACAAAAAATAATAAATTGAAATATTTACAAAAGAGAAAATAAAAAGATTTCCCTATTTTAGGTCACCTCATAGGTGCCTATGTACTCTCTATTAGATATTAGACTTTTCGTAGTTCATTTATGAAAATTTTAGATGAGCGGGTTGATTTTAATTTCTTAAAAAAGGTTGGGTTTATGTTCTTGACCTAGTTTGAATTATTTAAGAAAAATTTTCTAAAAGGGTCCTAAATTGATTTGTTTATTTTTTATTTTTTGAAAATACTAAAAAGTTCTAATTTTGGAAAAGGTTTAGTTTATGTTACTTATTTAAAAAAAAAAAACAGATTTTTCTAAGTTATAAAACAAATTTTTTTTATTTATTAATTTTTTTCATTTTATCTTATTAACCAAGAAAAAGCAAAAACAAACCAACTTTTCTTTTTCTTTTCTTTTGTTCTTTCTTTTTCTTTCTTCGGATTTTTTTTTTTTGTTACAATTACATTATAGATAAATAAATAAATAAATATAAAATAAAATAAAATGAACCAAAACAACAAAATAGCAAAACCAAATTCTAAATTGAGAAATCTTCGGACCGAATCAGCAACAGCATGCACATAGGTTGAGCTTCAGTTTAGTAGGCAAATCTACAGCTAGTCTTCAGGTTGAGTCGGATGGGTCTAAAGCAAATTTCCGATTCATAGTTAGAGAAGAAAGGCAGCAGTGTGAAGTGGTTGTTCCAACTTGATCCGATGGCCTTTTCATAGTGATGAAGATAGATTTGTGAGTTTGGGATTAGACTTAAGGAGGTATGTGGCGAGGTAGGCTAAGTGCCTCAGTGGTTGGAGTGGGTTTAAGCGGTTGTCAAAGTTGAGCCAGTGGTCGTGGTGTTGGTTTGGCCGTGTAAGGGTTGTTGGGTATGAGAAGAGAGTGTGGTCCTAGGTTTTAAGTGGTGTTAAAGCTCATAGTATGGTTGGATTTGGATGTTAGGTTGTAAGGCTAGATTTTTGAATGGTAATGGTGTAAGGTTAGCTTCGAGCTTGGTCATTAAAGGTGGTGGAGGCTATGACAAAGCTTGGAAAGGCTTGGTTTGATAGCTTGGAAAGGCTTGGTTTGATGGCTTAAAACAAGGGGAACGCCATTATCGCGGTGGTTTGTTTCGAAAATAACCAGAGAAAGAAAGATATGTAGAGAGAGAGTGTGTGTGTGTGTACACGTATTGATTTTTGAGTAGGGGATGATGATTTTTTTCGTTCTAGCCTAATAAAGCTTCCTCCGCCCCCTACTTATACTAACCGAAGGAGGATTTAACTCGGAAAAACTTGAATTCAAGAATTAATCCAAATGTTTGACCGAGCTTAGATTTCGTGATTTTGAGTAAATCTTTAACCAAAAAGATTTTATTTGTGTCTAAATACGCTAGAAAAGTTCAAAGGAAGCTTCGAATTTGAAAATGGCAACTTAAATCATGGAAAAGAAATTGGAGAAAGAACATACATTTACAATTTTTCCAAAGCTTCAACTCAATTTTTTATTGACTTAATGACTGAATCTAGATGAGTTTTTGTTATGGATTCAAAGTATCCCATGTAGACTTTGCAATTACTCCATTAATTCAATCAAATTGCATAGGAAAAGGCCCCAAATCAAGCTTGAAAGGAGGCTATCCAAGAAGGAAGATTGCAAGAATTTTAGGGAAAGGAAAAGAAAGAGGAGGAAAATGAAGGAAAATGTACTGACGTAGCATTGAAATGGCACCACATCATCCGTCTAGCCTAGTGACATTGTGCCACGTATATTGAGAGGATACGTAGCCGAATACGTAGTAAGGAACTAACATGTCATTGTACCACGTGTCAAGATAAGTGGCACGACACGTGTCATGCGTGTCCATAATGGACACATGGCCCAATGCTATCTCGATAAATGACATGTAGGTCTTTGAAAAATAAAAGGCACTTTGTGCCTGTTGCAAAATTCGAACCTATGATCTCTAAGTTAGATGCAAAGTTTAGTTAGAGTGTAGTACTGTCAAGCCGTTAGCTTATACCTTATCTATATATGCAATCAAATTGCCTATATAGACTAGGTGGCCTGAGCTAGATTAACTTCTAGTCTAGGCTCAACACCCTTTATGCAAAATATTTATTTAAAACCTAACCTAAATGATATTTAAAAAACTAAAGCTATTTAAATTTCCTATTTTTATTTTAAATTATCTACTTCTTCTTTTTTTAATATCTACTTGTTTTTGTTTTATCTATTTTTTGTTATTTTTCTAAATTTCCTATTTTTTTTGAACTTTTTTTTAGTTAGGACCCTTTTTCCTTATTGTAAAAATAAATAAATAAATAGAAATAAAAATATAAGGAGGCAAAAATGAGGTGTCTACACTAAGCATATTTCAATTATGGCAACACACTTCTAGATGTTATTGTACAAGAAGCTTGTGATCAGTTTATCATGATCAAAGTGGAATAACTTCATAAGATGTCTTCGCATTTTTTGTCTTAAAGTAGCAAGGGGACTTATTAAGTTCTTTAGCAAGTCCTTAAGATTATAAAGTGTCTAGCAAATTTGATTCTCATAAGCTTTGGTTCATTTCACGTAGACAACTTGAGGACGTGAATAAGAAAGTATTATTGCTATCGGATTAATATTGGTTCAAAATTTATCAACGTAAAGAAGCTGATATGTGATTTCACATGGTATTTAAATTGGTCTCTTGAGATAAGGGAGATAAGATATGGATTATATTGGTTATTTTGATGGGATATCTTTGGAGAATTATTTGGAGATATTATTTCAAATTTAAAAGACATATGAGATATGGATTAAGCTCAAAGAAATATATTATATTCAAATTCAAATTTTGAAGATTTGAAAGAGATTTATGAGGGATTACACTTCCAAATAAAGAGGGATATGTATATTTATCATGAGATGAAGTTTGAGTAGATATTTCAAGCTTTTTAACGAAGATTACAAGGACAAAAAAATTAGCCAAATATTTTGACAAATTTTGCAAGGATGATTCAATTTAAATTTTAAATTATGAAGATTTGGTGGAGATTATGAAGGGATTTTAATTTCAAAATTGAGTGCGATATATCTATCTATAGATATGAAAAGTTTAGAGTACATATTCAAGCTTTTTGATGGAGTTTATAAAAAAAAAAATGCAGTAGGTATTTTTAGATGAATTTCACAATATTTATCTTTAAGATTTGAATTTCAAAGTTGGAGATAAATTTGAAAAACAAGACGAATCCCAAAAATATCTCAAACTAGCCATTTGATTCAAAAGAACATTACATATATTTCGTGTAGCAAATCAACACAGGACAGATAAGCACTAATCAGAGCACTCTACTTTATTTCGTATACAAGAACAAGCTATCAAAAACTTAGTTAAAAAATGTGCTAAACAGAATTTTCACTCAATTATTTTTGTATTTTGTGTGAATGTTTTAGAAAGATTCTTTCTATTGTATTATCTCATTTTCTTGTAATCTTTGTTGAGAAGTTGTCATTGAGTGAGTGTGAGGTTTATGAAGTTCTTTATAAGCTTGTGTTTAGCTTAAGGAGAAGCTAGTGAAACAGGGTAGAGAGTGGCTGATATCCTTATAACCTCAAAGTTTCATTTTTTATTATTGAAGAATTAGACTAGTAGATTAGCACCAATAAAGAAAACTGAGTCCCCAGTAATGGAGTTAAATGAGAGCAATGGCACAAGGCCAAAGCTCTTTAAACCACTCACTTGATCTTCTCTCTCTCTACCACCAACACCCCACCCCCCTATTCATTTCCTATACTTTATTATTTGTGTTATTATTTTAATGCCTAAAAGTTAAGAATCAATATACTACTACTCGCCATACTATGTTATTAAGAAGGGTCTTTTTAATTTGAAAAAGTTTCAAATTCTTAAAAATATTAATTCACCCCCCCTCTCCCCTTTCTCCTCTTGATATCTTACATAAGACCTACAGTATTCTTTATTTCATGAAGCAAACTTTATAGGGTCATTAGAACTTAACTCTCCTTGTCACATTTGTAAAGTTTGATCTAATTGGGAGAACATTGATTTGAGTCTTAATTAGTAGCATAAAATCGTGGTGTGTCACAATTTAAAACACATTCGTCATATCATTACTATCATTTTGCTCAAGAAATGCCACAATGAATTCTACAGTGAAGTTTGATGAATGAATTAAGATACCATTACTATCATTTTGCTCCTAAAGACACTCATAAATTGATATTGAAATGATAAAAAAAAAAAAAAAAAAAAACCGCTTTGGCCCATTTAATCCATCAAACCACATATGGGTAGGGTAGGCTAAAAATTTCATCTTGTACGTACAATCTAGCAAGAGCAGTCCCACCTATTTAACCCATGGGTCAATACAAGACAAGGTGAATTAAGCTACTTAGCTTACTTACAAAGCTCTAAATGCTGCAAATGTGCATCAAACTGACAACAAACAATTGTCATTGACAAACATACCCAATGTCCATATGCATTAAACAACTTTACTCAAAGAAAAGAAGATCCACTAATATTACTTGCTATGTCTATATATGTAAAATATAAATGTTAATAAAATTTTCATACATATATTAGTAAATGGATAGTTTTTGAAATAACTAGCATTCGTATTTTGTACAATATTGAATATTTCAAATTTTAATTAATATTTACACACTATGTATATATAAAACATGACATATAATACCTAATAAATATTTTCTCCATGAATTGAGCACAAACATTGCACTACACATAATTATCCTAAAATTTACCTACTATGTCTTGTTCACTCCCACCATTACATACACCACCAATGACCATCACCATAAACACTATAATTTCCATATCTGTGCTTTCTTTCTCCACTCTAACCACAAAACCACCATCACTTAAAACCATATCCCTCATCACATGCATCTAAAAGATTTCAATCACCACCCTTTGCGTTGCTCTCCATAAAGGTCATTCAGTTATGTCAAGCTTGAATTTGTTTCGATTTTTATTATTTTCTTTAATTCGATCTATATTAAACACTATACCCATTTAATATAGACTCTTGACAAAGAATTAAGAAAAATAGGTTTTCTATAAATTTGAAAAGAAATTGGAGTCGCTGCCCGATAGAGGTTGGAAAAAGGGTTAGACTGAAACCAATTGTGTTGATTCCAATTTTGAAGATAGTTTTTGAAAAATAGATGTTTCAAGTTTGGGGACTAACCTATTAAACCTTAACGGGTATTAATTCTAACCTTCTGAATTTAATTGTTTTTCAAAATACCCTTTTTAACAATATTATCTATTCACAAGTAAATAATGAAATTGTATCTATTATAAAAAATAAGAAATTGAAAAATTATTTACAAAAGGGGAAAAATAATTTTTTTCGCATTTTAAGTTGCTCCATACTTATGGGTGTTTACATACCCACTATTCAGAATCAGAGTTTTATAGTTTGTTCAAAAAAAATTAATTTATGAATTTATTTTAATTTTTGAAAATTGGCTAAGTTTGAGCCTCTTAGGCATTTTATTTTTCATTTAAGAAAAATTTCTTAAAAGGGTCCTAATTTAACTTTTTTTTCAAGTGTTTATTTAGAAAAATTATAAAGAGCCCTAACTTTGAAAAGGATTTTTTTTTTTGTTTTTTTTTTTATTTTGGAAAGTAAATTTTCTAGATGATAAAACTTTTTTACTTTTTTTATTTTATTATTTATTTTTACCAAATAAAAAATAAGTAAATAAATAAACTAAGCTAGGCTTTCCTTTCCTTCTCTTTTTTTTTTAAATTTATTTTCTTTTTATTTCTTTCTCTTTTTTTAATTTAAAATTTGTAAAAAATAAAAACAAATAAATACAGAACCGGACCAAAAGTAAAATAGGGTATACAAGTCGAAGTGGAGTCGAACTTTTGGGTCGATGGTTGGTTAAAATTAAGAGCTCCAATAATATCTAGTTCGCTTATTGAAGAAGAAGAAGCGGTAATACTTGGATGGTTCGCCTTAAGTTAATTTTATGGTTGTTCTAAGTGGGTCAAAGCACTTTCATGTGCTTTTCATTTATGAAAAGACCAATGGTAGTGGTGCTTTGAAGTTTGGTGGCCTTTTAAGGAAGGTGTGAGTTTAGGCCGTAGGAGTAGGTGTGCGGTGGTGGACAAGGTGGTTGCTAATTATGAGTAGACGGAGAGGTAAGGGGTTTTGCAGGGCAAGGAAACTAGTGGTGATGGTGGTTTCACTTGGGTAATGGTGGAAGTGCCAGTTACGCATAAGGTCTTAGTGGTCATGGCTATCGGGGACAAATTGAGAAGTGGCCAGGCTATGGATTGAATGCTTAAGTGATGGTGATGTTTTTGATATTAGTAGCTCTACTTAGAAGTGAGTGTAGTGATCGAATTTTTAGAGAAGGAGTAGGGTATGGGTTTAGAGAGAGTATGTGTCGAATGGGTGTTTGAAGTGTGTATTGAGTTATTTTTTATGAAGGTTGATGCTAAAACTAGGAAGGGGAGGTTGAATTTATACTAATCCAAGCTCAAATAAACTTAGAAACTCCATTAATGGTAAATTGACTAACTCGAATTTCATACGTATGGGTGATCTTTTAGGCTTGGTTTGGTCTTTGATTTGAGTGAACTTAGACATATTTTGGGTTTGGTTCAAAAATAGGCCATATAATCTACACGATTTCACCATTAATTTGATGAAATCACTTAGAAAAAGAGGGAAAAAATGACCACACATTAAGCACATTGAAGAAGGTTAAGGATCGAAAACAAACTAAAGAAGATGGAGGCTAGGTGCTAGCACGTGTGATGCATGTATGCCATGTACTGTAAAAAGACATGCACCTATTTAGAAAAATAAACCCATGCACTTAGGGCTTGGGCATCCTAAGCTTCCACTTCGAGGCTTTTAGCCCAAATTCTAGTAGATAAGTCTTGTACCTAGTCATTCTATTCCAAGTTTTTTTTTTTTTAAAAAAAGGAAAATAAATAAATAAAACACCAAATCTAATTCAAGGCCAAAACTAAGTTCTAATTGACCAAGTCACATACACACGTGTTAATGAAGCGCAATTTTAATGATTTAGACATTATTCAACCTTAAAAATGACATGACCATCTTCAATTGATCCAAAGACCCTAAAATTAACCCTAAACTCTTATTTAATCCTAACTATTTTTTTGTGCTTTTCTAAATTTTCTTTTTTTTTTGTAATTTTTAATTTTAGACATTTTTTTTTTGAATTATGACCCATTTTCTCTAATCTAAAAAAAAAAAATCTAAAAGTACAAGGGAGAAAAAATAAGATGTCTACAGTTGCTCCTCTTTGTAGTGAAGTTTGAGTAAAACTTTACCATAAAGACAGAAAAAGACACAATTCTTGCCTTAGGAATGAATTTACCCTAAGAAGCGCTACAACTAGCTAAATATCCTTAGCTTGATTTACTAGGGATTTGGTGCATGGTGAAAGATATTTTGAAAAGAAGGGTGGCACTCTAACAGTTGACTAGAACCCTAAAAGAGACACTAAGGTAAAAGGTATTGCCATTTGAGCTAGCAAGGGAAATCGACTTCAAACCTGGTAATGCTCCTTTGAGCTGACTAACCTAGATAGGAGCATCTCTAGGGGACTAGTAACTCTAAATATGAATCAATTTGAAACCTGTAAGTACTCCTCTAAACTAACTAACCTAAGCAAGAGCATTTCTAAGGGACTAGCAACTCTAAATGAGAATCGATTTAGAAAACCTAATCATATTCCTCTGAGATGACTAACCTATGTGAAAGCATCTCTAGGGGACTAGTAACCCTAAATAAGAATCAATTTGAAACCTAGAAGTGCCCTTTTAAGCTGACTAACCTAGGTAGGAGCGCCTTTAGGAGACTAGTAACCTTAAATAAGAATGAATTTAAAACTTGGAAGTGCTCCTCTAAACTGACTAACCTAAGCAGGAGCATCTCTAAGGGACGAGCATCTCTAAATGAGAATCAATTTAAAAAACCTAGTCATGCACCTCTAAGGTGACTAACCTAGGTAGGAGCATCTTTAGAGGACTAACAACCCTAAATAAGAATCAATTTGAAACTTAGAAGCACTCCTTTGAGTTGATTAATCTAGGAAGGAACGTCTCCATAGGACTAATAACCCTAAATAAGAATCAATTTAGAAAACCTAGTTGTATTTCTTTAAGTTGACTAACCTAGGTAGGAGCATCTCTAGGGCACTAACAACCCTAAATGAGAATTGATTTAGAAAACCTGATTGTACTCCTCTAAGCTAACTAACCTAGGCAAGAGCATCTCTAGGGGACTAGCGAGCCTAAATAAGAATCAATTTGAAACCTAGAAGTGCTTCTCTTAGCAAATTAACTTTAGCAAGAGTGTCACTAAAGAACTAGCAACCCTAAATAAGAATTGATTTAAAACCTGGAAGCGCTCTTCTAAACTAACTAACCTAGGCGAGATCATTTCTAAGAGACTAGCAACCCTAAATAAGAATCGATTTGAAACTTAGAAGTACTCCTTTAAGTTGACTAATTTAGGCGAGAGTGTCTCTAGGTGACTAGCTATAAACACCTCATTTTTGCCATTTTATTTTAATATTTTTATTAAGCCAAAAATAAAAAATAATAAAAAATTAAAAATTAAAAATGAAAATTAAAAGAAAGGAAAGAAAAAGAAATAAAATAAAAAATATAAAGTGTCAGTCGTATCAAGTCAAGTTAAGTCCAATTGTATCAAGTTAAATCGAGTTAGGTTGAGTCAAGTTAAATCATTTAATGTCGAATCTTATAATGGTGAGTAATCAATTTAATAAATCTTATGATAAGGCTTCATTAAAATATTTTGGCCCAGTTTGATATAAAGTGGATTTTTATCTAATATATAATGGGCTAAAATAGACTTAAGGTTTATTGAACAAGTTAGTGGGCTAAATCAAATTAGATCAAATTAAGCTAAGAAAATAGAAAGCCCAAATTGAAATAGGGTTTCTAAAAGTTAAGTCAAATCTTCAAAGAATCATTATCGTATCTTTCGTTTATTAAGATTAAATCTATAATTAAAACGATACAAAAGATTCAATTGTGGGTTTATAAATAGGACTTCGGCGATGGACTTAAGGAGGTTTTTTTTAGAATCCCCAATACATATAGTCAACACTCCCCATTATTCAACCATATGGTAGCCCCTACCATTCATGCACAAACAACCAGCCTTACTTCACAATTCAACACACTTATACAAGTCGTACATCTCCCCTTAGCCAACACAATTAATACACGCTACAGTACCTTCGCTTGCACATTGTCCCCTAAACACATCAACCACACACCTACATTATCCACAGCACAAGTAGCCACCCAACACTTACACTACCAATACGTTAACTTCCCCCTAACTAAATACAGCACTTACACGTCCACAACACACCGACAACTTACACAATTCATGACCGAACACTTTAACACAATTAGCACACACTGGCTTCTATCTTTCGTTGATGCATTATGCTCACACTACAAATGGATAGCATCGATAAAACACAACACGCTAACTCCCCCCTAACAAAACACAACACACGCACGCACTCCCCGACCGAACAATAAAAATACAACACATACACCATTCCACTAGTCGTTTGAACAGAAACGCATTGTAGCCAAACATACTGCACCATATTGTCCCCTACACTGGCCGCACTGACCACATATAGTTGAAGTCTACTCATTGAAGCACACATAGAACACGTCTCATCCACTATACGATTACTGACATACCCACGTCTTAATTACATGATACATACACATCGGACTCCAATCTGTTCACGGCACACATATACACAATCCGATGCACAACACACACGTAATCCAACATACGAACACATCAATCATGAGCAACTTGAATGGTTTTGGCAATAAAAATTATTATTTTATTTAAATTATATATTTATTTTATTTATTTAATTATTTTTACTAATTTGTTTTCTTTAGTTCCAAGTTTTTTTAGCTATGATATCATTGGCTATTTTTTAGATAATTTGGATTTTTGATAAATTGCATTTTTTAGTAAAATTACATTAGTTGAATTGCATTTTTTAGCTAAGATCGCATTTTTTGAAAAATTGCATATCTTTTATCTTGCATTTATGATTTAGAAAAGATATGTATCTAAACATGTATCTTAACGTATCTTGTAGTTGAAATTTAGAAAAATATACATATCTAAATCATATCTTAATAAATCTTGCAATTAGGATTTGGAAAAAATACATATCTAAACATATCCTAGTAGATCTTATATATAGGATTTATAAAAAATATATTTTGATACATAGTGAATTTAAAAAAAAAATAAAAATAGAAATAAAAAAATTTTAACTAGAGTTTTTTAAAAAAATTTAGTTAGTTAAGGTTTTCTTGGATTCGTAAAATTAGATTTTTAGGTTTTTTTTTTAAATAAATGGTTAAATAAAAGTATATTTGGCTTGATTTAAAAAAATAAAAAATAAAAGAAATCTAACCACTAAATATTTTAGAAAAAAAAAAAACAACACTATGTTGGTTTGATCCTACTTAGTAGGTACGTAGACATCTTCGGGATAACCGTATAAAAAATAATTTTTTTTTTCTTTTTCTTGAAAAATTCTTAATAAAAAAATAATAAAAATCCATTTTATTTGTCTTTTGCATATTTGTATATATTTTAGTATTTCTAGAAAAATATAAAAATAATGCCCATTAATTGATTTTTTTATTTTTACATAATAACTTAGTCTTAATAGGCTGGCTTCTAAACTTAGTTTTTTTGGTTAATTTTTCTAAACTTTTTTTCTAAAATACGCATATTAGTAGCCAGATTAGGGTTTTCCCATTTGGAAATACTAATTTCATTTTTTACCAATTTAAATGATTGGCAACTCCAATTTTTCAAAGCATTTTTTTAAAGAAAAATATTCCTTAATTTTGTGTTGAGTAATCTATATTAAGCAGGTTGAGCTTAGTATGGATTAAGTTAAGGAAAATCAAAATAGGGCTTGACAGAATTGGCGACTCCACTAAGGAAACTTGGTAAGCTAACTAAGTAAAAATTAAAAATTAATTGATGGGCTTTTGTATTATTTTTTTCTATATTATAGTTATACTAACTGGTTTTTAATGATATAGGCTTTAAAAGAAAACCCGACCTAATAGGCCCCTATTAGGGAATTAGGAGGAGGGGGGTTTATTTTAACAATCATTTGCATGATTAGATGTGGTCGAACCTGGGTCACCTTAGGAGCTTAGGATAGGACGCCATTATGTAACCCTCAGGATGCTAAGGTCTTTACCCTCGCTTAGCTATGATATGTGAGCCTACTTAGGCTTTGGTATAGCCTACTAGGTTTTTCTTCAAAAGCCTTGAAGTAATAGAGTTTGAGACCTGTAGACCATATCCTCTTACATCATTCTTTTCAAAAAAAGTTGGTTATTTTTAAATTATAGGAAAAGCTCAATTAATCCATGGTCGATTCTGCTTTCTTTTTCATAAAAAAAAATGAAGGGAAATTTAAAAAAAAAAACCAGTAACCCTTATATATAAGTATTTGCGAGCTTTATTTTTTTTTTTAAAAAAAAAAAAAACTATTTTGGACTTACTTATATACAAGGGTACTTATCGACTGCGAATTCATAATACTTCCTATAATTTATTAATTAGCAACCCCTATTGCATTACATGCGTGTGTAACATACTGCATTTTTTATATACTTAAATTTTTTTTTTTTATTCTCATTTCTATGTGATTATTTTATTTCCTGTATTATATGTGTTTTTTTTATCATCTCTTAATGAGTGAAAGGTTGCATAATTTCTAAAAAAAAAAAATTTAAAAAGCTACGAAATTATTAATGTCATATTTAGCTTTATTGTAAATTTAGTGGTCTCGTTGTAAATAATCGCACCATTTTATGTTTTTATGCAATATAAATATGGAAAGTTAGAGTAGTGTTAATCTTGAGCCTATCCATGAGGTCTAGTTGGATAAGTATTCTTTCCTCAAGGCTATCCTAAAAGACTGGTTAAATCAGCTTCCACCCGCTAAGCAAGATCACATTCGCTAGAAGATCAAGCCATTCATATCCCTTATGCAAGTCCAACTCTACTGGCATCTAATTGAAGCCATTATCTATTACTGAGATCTAGAATCATCGGCTTTTAAGTTCGACCCACATGTATTGATGCTCACTTTAGAAGAATACTTACAACTACTTAATGCCATACCTCTCAAAGCAAGCATAGCTATCCTAGATCTCAAAGTCTAACTCGAGAAAGCCTTCATGACTTTATTAGGAGTCAAAAAGGAAGCCCTAGCACCGTTCTAATCTTTAGAAGGAAAGAAATGTCTCGGTATCTTAAGACTAGTAGAATGGTTTTCAAGCCCAAATACTTATCAGAAACATCGTCAAATCTTCTATGGAGGATATGAATCGTAGCAGAAAAGAGGATAAATGCCTTTATTGTAGCAATATTCAGGATAGTGCTACTTCCCGTTAGATACGATCAAGTCCATTATAGGGCAGCCAAGTTAGTAACCCAATTCTTAGCTAATAAGTCTTATATACCAATGTTATTGGCAAAGTAATTTAGGACCCTCACCTACTTAAGGAAATAGGGGCATGGGTACTTCACGGCTAGCCCTACAATCTTTACTATGTACTTTCTTAGCTACATATAAGGGTATGGAGGAAATCTTCTCAAAGCATCCCTAATCGAAAATGTGAACCTAATTGATGATTTTACCTATCACCTTAAGGTACTAGATGAAGCTTAGTTTAAAGGATAGGTACCAGTCATAAGCAAGATGCAGCCAGTAGATTTTATATGGACAGCCAGGTGGAGTAACTGCACTCAAGCCATCATAGGGTGCGTTAATTATGCAGGGGTCCCTTTTATCGATATTACGGGTTATACAAGATACTTTCTAGCTTGTGTCACCAAATAGCTAGGTCCCCTTCAAGAGATAGCATATAGAGACTCCTTAGAAGATGTTAAGTTGAATTATTAAGATCCTTCTTTACCTATAGCTACTCTAATTTAACAACTAGCAGAACTTGTGAAGCTATAGGAATGAAAGGAAGTCAAGAAGATAGTTAATGTGGGAATTTTAAGGAGTAAAGTCGAAGAATACCAGGCTATTAAGCAGTTCATCTATGATCAGTTGGAAAAGACTGAAAAGATACGGTATGAAGCTCCAAACGTATTTAGACATGAGCTAGAGCCAAAATATCTTTCACCTATTGAGTAAGCCTACCGAAACACCATACGAGTCAGAGTTGAAGCCTAGTTCCAAGAATGTAAAAGAATCATTGAGGAATTAAAGATGAAGAATGAGACATTACTGGAATAGAATCAATTCTGAGGAGTAAGATTCAAGAAAGAGATGTTACAATCCAAAGGCTTATGAGAGAAGTTGATGAAGCACGTCCTAGTAAGATCCATCGACTCTTATAGATATAGGATTTGAGTTTTTAGGAAGATTAGTTAGGAGTTTTTTCTTTTTTTCTCTTTCTTTCTTTCCTTTTAGTTCATTGTATAGGTTAGATTTTATGATTATTAATAAATTTACAGCTTTATTAAATGAAAACCTTTATTGATTGCGTAGTCTTTTACTCATTTTTTTTTTTAATTTCTTGATGGTTACCTTTTAAATGAAAAATGAACAAAAAAGAAAAAAAAATTAAAAAAAAAAAGAGAAGCAAACAATAAAAAAATGAAAAAAACAAGAAAAAAAATTTTACTTCACAAAGATTCTAAAACTTGGGTTTTCGTTTAGGATTTTGAAGATAGTGCCCAAGCGAGCAGACTTAGTTAAAAGCCCGATATTCACTCGTTCTAAAGTAAGAATATTAACTTAAGATATCAAAAACATTAGTCAAATCAAGCTCGACCCAAAAATCACAACCTTGGAAGAAAATGTAAACAAAATGGCCAAATAGATCTAAGCTCTTACTTGGGCTATTGGAATTCTCAACAACAAACAAGGATCTCAAGTCAACCTGAATCGGAATGTAGAAATGACCCCTCCCCTTGAATTGGAAGATGTAGAATCAATTCCCAATGCTGAAATATAGAGGAAGGAGATTAAGGAAAAACACTAAGAGATGGAAAGGAAGTTTATGTAGAAGTTGAGTGAGAAGATAAAAACCCTAGAAATGGTTAACGGGTTTAAGGAGATGGGAATGATCAACTTGCCAATATATGAAGATGATGATTTCCCAAAAAGATTTAAGGTGTTGGAAGTTAAGAAGTACGATGGGACCGGTTGCTTAAAGCTCCACACTAGGTTGTACATAAAAAAAAATGGGGAAATACACAAAGAATGATAAGGTGATGATCCAAACCTTTTAAGATAGCTTAACCGGGCCCGCTTTGACTTGGTATGCCCAATTGGACTTGAATGAGATAGATACTTAGGATAAGTTCGCTCGGGCTTTCTACAATCAATATAAATTCAATATCAAGAAGTATCCCTATCCATGTGGGATCTGAATAATTTATGAAAGAAGGCCAATGAAAGCTTTAAAGAGTATGCTCAGAGATAGAAGGGGATAGAAGCTAGGGTAACTCTACCCTTAATAGAAAAAGATTTGACTTTCACTTTCATCAACACTCTTGGAAGCCCATACTACCAACATCTAGTAGGATACCCACCCCTAATTTTATAGAAATTGTAGCCTCTAGGTGCTGATTTGAAGAAGCTGTCACTATTGAAAGGCTTCCTAATCCTAAAGAAGTTGAGAAAAAGACGTCTCCTGTAAGATTTTCCAACAAAGCTAAAGAAGCTACTATAAACGTTGTCAATACTGACAACCTTATCAAACTTGCAACCCCGGTAGCCATGACAAAAGGATCTAATCCCCTACTGAATCCAAATCAGAATAACTACCTACAAAGGAGACAATTTACTCATATTCACATTCCTTTAAGCCAAGTTCTTGCACAACTAAGGAAGGAGAATCTCCTGACATTCGAAATACCGAAGGAGGGATAAAGGCCGAGAGACTACAACTTGGAGCTCCATTATGATTGTCATTTGGGGTAAGTGGGACATTCTATAAACCAATGCTGGAGACTTAGACATAAGATCTAGGATCTTATTGATGCAAAGTTGGTGTAATTAGATTTCATTTAGACTCCCATTCCCAATGTAGGTAACAATCCTCTATCGAATCATGGACGTTCAATCAACATGATCATTACTGAAGTATCTGAACTAGAGATTGATTTATATGGTCTCTCCATCACTATTGAGGAAGTAGCTTGGAATCTGAAGTGGACTAGATACTTGTAGAATATGAATCTTAGAAATAGAACCCGGACTAGATTAGCAATATAAAATTGTTGAAGGATGGGAAGATAAAGATAGCTGACATTATGGTTATGACGATTCCAAAACCACGAAAGAGAAGTATTCAGAAGGAGCTTAGAGAAAGGTATGAAGTTGGAGATCCGACAGTTGACACCCTAGGAGAGCTATCGAGAAAGTTTGAGTATTTGATCGATTATATTGGTTCACCTACTGTATATGTTGATGAACCACCCACTGGATGGGGTCATGAGTTTGAGGAAGAAGCCAAGCTTATTGCAGAACCCAAGAAGATAGCTGAAATGGTTAGGATGATTGGAGATGGGCCTAAGCCATTGGTTTTTTAGTACTACGAGAAGAATGAGAAGGTTAAAGAATTGGGTAAGCCTAAGAAAATTGCTTTTAATGTCCCGATAGCTCCAAAGAATTACAAAGCAACCCCTTTAGATTACCAAACGGTGAATTAGACAAGCAGGTCCTGATCACCTATGATCGAAGGGCTTATGCGCTCAAGATGAGTATATGACTAGAATAAGGAAGCCAAAAGGAAGACTACTATAGAAGAGGCTTCTGGAAAGATCTTTGAGGATACGAATAAGAAAGATCATAATGTTGCTAAGAAGATAGTGAAAGCCAGTGAGTATAAGATTATGGATTAGCTAACTAAAGTACCTACCCAGATCTCCTTAATAGGCTTACTGTTGTCATCAGGTACTCACTGAGAAGCTTTAATCAAAATTCTGAAAGATGTCAAAGTACCTCAAGGGATTTCCATTGAAAAGTTAATATTGGTGGTGAACTTGATATTCACAATAAATCAAATTTAATTCTCACTAGATGAGCTAGGCGAAGAAGGAGACCGACACACAAAGCCCCTTTCATAGTGGTCAAGTATGTAATGAAAGTGGCTGCTCGAGTACTAATAGATAATGGGTCTTCACTAAATGAGTTTCCATTGGCAACATTAAATTTGCTTGGAGTAGATTTGGCTAAGATAAAGCTTAGTTCAATTTCAGTAAGGGCTTTTGATGGATCAAAGAGGGAGATACTTAGAGAAGTTGGGCGGCAAGTTAAGATCGGTCTACAAATATTTACTATTCCGTTTTAAGTTTTGGATATACCGCGAACTTTCAATCTTCTGTTGGGAAGGTCATAGATTCACTTAGCAGGGGCAATTCCGTCTAGTCTACATCAAAAGGTGAAATTCATAGCTTAAGGGCAGTTGGTTACTATTCTCAGGGAGTAAGGCTACAAAATTTACAAAGAGATGACTATTCTATATATTGGGAATGAAGAATTGGAGGAGCTAGGTTTGCAAATTTTTTATGAGGTCAGCATGGTTTAAGTGTCAAGATAGGGGGTACAGGGTCGCTTAGAACAACCTAAGTAGCAGATTAGAATATTTGGGCTTGGATATGAGCCCATTGAAGAGGAGATTTAAAAAATGAAGGCTAAAACTAGAGGCAAGAGAGCATATCAACTGTACCATGCTCACATGGACTTTCCAGACATTTTCAATACTAGTTGGTGTTCAAGAACCCGAAGTAGCTAGTTTATCCAAGGATTTGGCTTAATAATGTAGCATTGACCTAGACGAGAAGAAAGATATTAGCATCCCAATTTCCTTATGTAACTAGTTTTTTGTTCCCATTAATAGGTCTCTTTAGAAGTGTAATATTAGGTTAATTAGGAGCATTCAATTTCATAATTAGTCTGATTAGTTATTCCTTTTCCTTTAAGACAATTTGAATTCATTCAATAAAATTAGTTCCTTTCTTTCTATCAATTCTTCCTTGTTATTTATTCATTATCCTTTTTCCTTTTTCCTTTATTCTTCAAATTCGATAAAAATGATGAACATAATGGATATCTCATGCATGTAAATGATAAAAGTACCAATATCACCTTCAACCCTACTAGGTCAGACATCGAACATGATATTGAGACTCTAGGCAAAATATACAAGAGAGGTGGCATCAATTTGAACAGGGTAGAGTGATTATTGATGAACCGATAGTTATGATTAATTTAGGGATAGAAGAGAATCCACGAAACTTGAAAATTAGCAGCAATTTAGCGAATGATCAGACACAGGAGTTGTCATATTTGTTATTAGAATACTTAGATATATTTGCCTGGTCCAATGAAGATATGCTCAGTTTGGATTCATCCATCAAAGTTCACAAGTTGCCTACAAGAGAAGATATTAAATCGAAAAGGCAAAAGCTTAGGCGGTTTAGGCCAAATATACTCCTTAAAATAAAAGAAGAAGTGAAGAAATTACTAAAAGTCGGGTTCATAGAATTATCGGATTACCTTGAATGGGTAGCTAATATGGTGTCAATGTTGAAGAAAAATGGGAAAGTTAGGATATGTGTAGACTTTCGTGACTTAAACTAGGCGAAACCAAAGGATAACTTTCCTTTACTACACATTGACGTATTAGTTGATAACACAACCAGAAATCATCTTTTCTTATTTATGGATGGTTTCTCAGGATTTAATTAGATTAAGATGGTAGAAGAAGATAAAATCAAAACCACCTTTGTTAACATTTGGGGAATGTTTTGTTATCGTATGATGCCTTTCAAGTTGAAGAACGCTGGGGCAACTTATCAGCATGCTGTAGTTGCCTTGTTTCATGATAAGATGCATCAGGAAATTAAGGTTTATATAGATGATATGATTGCCAAATCTAAGAAGGATGAGAATCATGTGGATGTTTTATGTAAACTATTTGAGCGGTTAAGGAAGTTTCAACTAAAGTTGAATCCAAAAAAGTGTACCTTTAAAGTAACCTCAAGCAAATTGTTGAGTTTTGTAGTTAGTAGAAAAGGAATCGAAGTGGACCTAGATAAAGTCAAGGCAATCATAAACATGCCTACATTGAGGACTGTAGAAGAAGTTCGGGGACTGTTGGGGAGGTTAAATTATTGTTTTGTATCACAACTAATCGATAAATGCAAGCCGTTATTCAAACTTTTGAGGAAGAGCATAGCAATAGAATGGGATGAAGAGTGTGAGCAAGCATTTGTTGAAATCAAGGATAATCCTATGAATCCGCCAGTATTGGCCACTCTTATATTAGGAAGGCCATTGATTCTCTACTTAACGATTCTTCATGAATCAATGGGATGTATGCTAGGGCAGAAAGATGAAACAGGCAAAAAAGAGTATCTTATATATTACTTGAGTAAGAAGTTCACAGAAGGCAAACAAAAATACTCAGAGGTGGAAAGAACGTATTGTACCTTGGTGTGGGTGATGCATAGGCTCAAGCAATCTACTCTCTATTACTAAGTAGAACTATTGACAAAACATGATACGTTGAGGGATTTAGCTGAAAAGCTAACATTGATCGGGAGAATATCAAAATGGCAGATGTTGCTTCCTAAGTTTGATACCAAGTACGTAAGTTAGAGTTCAGTCAAAGGGTAAGTAGTGGCTGATCAGCTGGTAAAATACCCATTAGAAGTTAAAGATGATTATTTAGAAGCTTAGTTTCCTGATGAAAATGTGATGATGGTAAACGAATTGAGTAGGGAGAAATTAAGGTGGAGAATGTATTTTGATGGAGGAGCCAATGTGTTTGGATGTGAGATAGGAGCAATATTGGTATTACTTGAGGGTAATCATTTCCCTATGGCAGCAAGGTTAGCATTTCTATATACAAACAACATAGTAGAATACGAAGCCTACATTTTAGGGCTCAAAATGGCATTAAAGATGGAGATACAAAGGCTTTAAGTGTATGGGGATTCTTCTCTTATAATTCTCCAGATCCTAGGAGAATATAAGACAAAAGACAAAAAGTTGATACTTTATTGTGAGCATTTAAGCAAGCTAAATGAAAGATTCTAAGAAATTTCATTCGTTTACATTCTAAGAACCCAAAATCGATTTGCCAAAACGTTAGCCACATTAGCATCAATGGTAAAAGTCATAGATGGGATAGAAATCTAACCCTTGAAGTTTGAAGTGGAGGAAAGATTGGCTTTTTGTTTGACAATTAAAGAGAAGAAACTTGAGAAGCCTTAGTATTATGATATCAAAAGGTCACTTCAAATGGGTAAGTTCCCTAATGAGGCTAATAGAAAAGATAAAAAAAAGCTTTAAGGAGATTAGCTACTCATTTTCTATTAACTGAAGCTATGTTATACAAAAGATCACTAGATGCAACATTGCTAAGGTGTGTGGATGAAGAAGAAGCTGAGAAATTAATGAAAGAAGTAAATAAAGGAGTCTGTGGTCCTCATATGAATGGGTACATGTTGGCCAAGGAGATCATGAAGATGAGATATTTTTGGATGACGATGGAATCAGATTGTATCAAGCACGTAAGACATTGTCACCTATGTCAGGTATATGCTAATAAAATCAATGCTCTTTCCCAAGAATTACATATGTTGTCAGCTCCTTAGCCTTTCTCGATGTGGGGAATGGATATAATTGGACCAATTTTGCCAATGGCTTCAAATAGGCACAAATTTATTCTAGTTGCGATTGCTTATTTTACCGAATGGGTAGAGGCAGTGTCATATGTTACTGTAACCAAAGGAGTGGTAGTCAAATTCCTGAAAAGAGATATCATTACACCCGAGTCTATTATTATAGACAACAAGTCAATTTTGAATAACAAGTTGGTGGCTAAAGTATGCGACCAATTCAAGATCAATCATAAAAACTCGACTCCATAATAACCTTAGATAAATGGGGTAGTTGAAGTCGCTAATAAGAATATCAAAAGAATCCTTGAAAAGATGGTAATCACTTATAGAGACTAGCATAAGATGCTTCCCTTTGCTCTCATAGCTTACAGAACCTTAGTCAAAACCTCTACAAGTGCAATACCTTATTCATTGATATATGAAACTGAAGCGGTACTATTGGTGGAAGTAGAAATACCTTCGTTCTAAGTGTTGGCAAAAATTCAGCTCAATGAAGCAAAGTGGGTGAAGAAATGAATGGAACATTTAAATCTCCTAGATGAGAGAAGACTTGCAGCGATATGTCAGGGTCAATGCTATCAACAGCAAATGATTCGAGCTTTTAACAAGAAAGCACACTCGAGGTACTTTAAGGAAGGAGACTTGGTGTTGAAGAAAGTATTTTCGAATGCGAAAGACCCTAGGGGCAAGTTTGCTCCGAATTATGAAGGCCTTTATGTGGTGAAAAGAATATTATCTAAAGGTGCATTAGTGTTGATAGAAATGGATGGTCTAGAATTAAGGGGACTTGTGAATTCAGATGTAGTCAAATTATATTATCCATGAGAACTGAGTTTAATAAAGATTTCAATTTTTCTTGAGAAATGTTTTTGGTTAATCTTTCATCATTTACAAGTAAAGTTGATATCTATAAATGTTCTTGAATTTAGATGGTCATCGACCGACAAACACTTCACCCATAAACACGTATATGCCATGTTTCTTAGCCTTATACACTTAAACACCAAACACTTACCAATGAATTTAAGTCACCAAATAAATTGAAATTGAATGTTCTTAATGATTTAATCTAGTTTTTCAAAAAGAGTTTTATTTTTCAAGAATCATAGAGGGGTCAAAATTGAGACTTGGTGACGACAAAAGAATAATCAAGGCATGAGCATGGTATAGTTAAGCAAAAGGTTTCAATCATTACAAAGACCTCATTCCAAGAAGAAAAAAAAGAAAAAAAAAAAAGGAAATGCCTTGACGATATTCTGCCAATTGAATAAGTGAATATCAAGAGTTAACATGAAGTAGGCCGATTGGTTGCTATTTGCGAAGTTCTTTATTCTTAGGTAAAATGATCCTAAAAGTCCTTGAAAGAGATATTTAAGAAAATCAAAAGAAGTTTTTTTCAAATCTCAAAGAAATCTACCATCTTTGAGTTACCCACCTAAGCTAAAACAAGTTTTTTAGAAATCTCGAAGAAATCTATCCTTTTCAAATCATCCACCAAACTAAAAGAATTTTTTTTTTTTTTTTAAATCTTGAAAAAATCTATCCTCTTCAGATCATCTACCCAAACCAAAATGGGTTTTTTGGAAATTTCGAAAAGACCTATCCTCTTCGAATCATCTACCAAGTCAAAACAAGTTTCTTTGAAATCTTGAAGAGATCTATTCTCTTTAGATCATCTACCAAACCAAGATAAATTTTTTTAAAATCTCAAAGAGATCTATCCTCTTTGGATTATCCACTAAATCGGAACAAATTAGTTTGACCCCCAGTGGTTTTTACCCTATCCTTCCAAGATAAGCACCTTAAAATTTTTACCATATCCTTCTAAGATAGGAAACTTAAAATTTTTGCCTTATCCTTCTAAGATAGGTTACTTTAAAACTTTTACCCTATTCTTCCAAAACAGGCTATCTTAAAACTTTTACCCTATCCTTTCAAGATAAGTGCCCAAGACTTTTACCCTATCCTTTCAAAATAGGCATCCAATTCCTTTGCCCTATCCTTTAAGATAAGCACCTTAGTATCTTTTACCCTATCCTTTCAAGAAGGGTTGTTTATCAACTTTTCAAGTCAGCACCTTTCTCCAAGATAAAACATAACTCAACTAACTATTCGAGTTAGTAATACTCATTTAGTTCAAAATACGGTATGGCAAAAATGAGTATCTTTTTTGTCTTTATAGTGAAGTTCTAATCGAACTTTACTACAAAAAGGGGTAGCTATAGACACCTCATTTTTGCTATTTTATTTTAGCATTTTTATTAAGTTAGAAATAAAAAATTAAAAACGAAAATTAAAAGAAAAGAAAGAAAAAGAAATAAAATAAAAAAATATAAAGTGCCATTCGTATCGAATCAAGTCGAGTCGTATCGAGTCAATATCAAGTTAAATTATATCGAGTTAAATCGAGTCAAGTTAAGTTGTTTAGGATTAAATCAAATAATGGTGAGTGATTAATTTAATAAATCTTAAGATTAGGCTTCATTAAAATATTTTAGCCTAGTTTGATATAAAGTGGATTTTTTATCTAATTTATATTGGGCTAGAATAGATTTAGGGTTTTTTAAATAAGTTATTGGGCTAAATCAAATTAAATCGAATCGCGTTCAAAAAATAGAAAGCTTAAATTGAAATAAGGTTTATAGAAGTTAAGTCGAATCTTCAAAGAATCTAATACAAATTCGTGGATGAACATACGGACCCAATATTGCGCTTAACCAAAGGAATAGGTCCAATCTACAAGATGGCTCGAAAAGTAAATAATAGTCGATGGATGAGTAAAGATTCCCATGCACCGACGATGAATATAATGTACCAATGTCTCACACAAGCTTAGATCATACTTAATATGACATACAAGTATGGTCGGAGGTCACTCGGTACTAATCTATGCTCGAATAGGTTAGATAAGAGTAACTCAAGAGTAAGTAAAAATGATACTTAGCTCAAGAGAGAGTAAAAGTTCAGTGTATTCTTCTCTGTATCGATTATGCGACTATTATATTATGCGAGTATTTATAGTACCTTATTAGGGTAAGTCCTAAGTTACAGAAATTACAAAGAATAGATCCTTATTTGCTAAATAAAAAGGAGAATAATTCATAGGGAAATAAAGTCATGTAAAGAACGTCCTTTGTTAGAAAGGACAGTTTAGGTGTTAGAAATGATAGCGCGTGCGCGTTTTACTCAATCTATGATTTTGACAATATTGTAAGTTGAGCAGGGGTAGTCCTTTAATTAAGTCTATTCGGCATTAGCAGTTCGACACTTTAACGGCTAGGGTTGGATAGGGGTTTAATCAAGGTTAACTCACATTCGGGTCGACCTTGACCGGTCTATTCTTCACAATCGTTAGCTCGACCTTAGCACTGTAGAGAAGGCTGTTTTCTTGATTTGGTGCTTAGATTGGGCTACTAGGGAAGGGTCGGCTCTATGTATGTGTTAATCACCTCAACAACTTCCTAGATGGTGTGGAGAGTGAAGTAGCTCGGTAGATTGGACTGGGGAAAACATTCGTCCTATGTGCTTAACTCTCTTCGGATAGATCGGCAAACCATGTGAGAAAGCCCTCGGGCTCAAGGGCAAGTGATCTGTCCTTAATCCCTATCATCCCCTTCGAGTTGTTTAAGATTCAGGATCAAATCTAGTTTAGCTTCAGATTGCTCGTCCTTAAGAGTGTAAGGTTGGAGATCGACAATGTTGAAGGAGTCTAAGACTCCATATCCTTCAAGTAATTCAATCCTATACGCATTAGGATTGATCTTTTCAAGTACTTTGAAAGGTTTGTCAGCTCTAGAAGATAACTTGCTCTTCCTCAAGTTTGGGAACTGATCTTTATTGAGATGTATCCAAACTAAATCACCTGGCTAGAATTCTCTCTTCCTCCATCCCCGACTCCACTTCTTGAGCTTAGTATTAGCTTAGCTAAATTATTCCACAACCTTTTGGTGCATAGCTTTGATGCCCTCAACTCTTTCTACAGTTAGTCGGTTAACATCAAGCCTCAATTGAGGTGCTTGGTCCATTGGGAGCTTCAAGTTGAATCCATATGTGACCTCAAATGGAGATATGTTCGTTACGTTATTAGCAGTCTAATTGTAGGTGAATTTGATGATTGGCAAACATAGATCCCAATTGGCTATGTTTCGTCCGACAGCAACTTGTAGCACAATTCCCACAGTTCAGTTGACAACTTCGGTCTATCCATCAGTTTATGGATGGCAGGACACATTGCACAATAACTTAGTTCCCATTTGCCTCCTAAGTATCCTCCAAAAGTAGCTCATGAACTTAGGGTTCCGATCCGAAACAATGGTTATGGGCACATCATGAAGCTTAATCAACTCTTACAAGAAAAGAAAAAAGATAGTTGAAGCATCGTTAGTTCTGGAGTAGGGTACGAAATGTGCCATCTTACTAAATCGATCTACAACCACCATGATGGAGTCATTCCCTTGAGACGTCCTCGACAATCCTAACATTAAGTCCATGTTTAGCTCGAACCATGGTTTAGTTAGGACAGGCAAGGGTAAATAATATCCTTGCTCAGCTTGGCTCTTCATCTTCTTGCAGGTCTCATACCTTTCTAATAGGGACTATACGTTTTTCATCATTCTTGGCCAAAAGAATTTAGCAGAAAATACTTCATAGGTTCAATGCTGGCTAAAATGTCTTGTGATAGTCATCTAATGTTCGTCCCTCCTCACATCAAACGTAGAAAGGACCAAAGCAAAGGTCCTCAACATACAATTTCTTTATAGTTGAAAAACCAAGTAGCCTTGTTTACAACTCGATCAGGAGGGTATGTCGTCTCAATAGGGCATCGGCCATTACGTTGTTCCTCTCATTCTTATATTTTACAACATAAGAGAAACCCTCCATAAACTCAACCCATTTAGCTTATCTGCAGGATAACTTCAGCCGGCTCTTAAGATATCTCAATGATTCATGATCAGTGTAGATCATAAATTCCTTAGGCAATAGATAGTATTGCCATACCATTAGAGCTTGGATCAAGGAGTAGAACTCCTTATCATAGACAGAGTAATTGAGTATAGCTCCTCAAAGTTTTTCACTAAAGTAAGCAATAGGTCGGCCTTCTTGCATTAGTACAGCACTTATGCCTAGTCCAGATGCATCACACTCTACTTCAAACACCTTGTCAAAGCTTAGCAAAGTTAAGAAAGGGGTTGCAGTTAGCCTCTCTTTTACTTCCTCAAAACTCTTCCGCTCCTTCTCTTCCCATTTGAATTCAATATTCTTCTTAGAGAGTTCGGTGAGTAGGGCCACAATCGTACTGAATTTCTTTATGAATCTACGATAGAATGATGCCAAGCCATGAAAACTCCTCACATTGGTAGAACAAGTCAACTTGGGCCATTCTATGATCGTTCTTATTTTCTCATCATCAACTTAGATGCCACCTTCACTTACAACAAAACTCAAGAAGATCACCTCGGATCGAAAAAAATCACAATTCTTTAAATTGGTGTAAGGTTGTTCAACTCAGAGTTTCGCGAAGACTCTTCGAAGATGCTCTTGGTGAGTCTTTAAGTTGGGGTTATATACTAAAATGTCATCAAAGTAAACTACTACAAATCTTCCTAATAATTCTTAGAGCACATAGTTCATCAAGCACATAAATGTGCTCGACACATTAGATAGCCTGAATGACATCACAAGCCATTTATATAAACCATGCCATGTCTTGAATGCAGTCTTCTACTCATCACCTTCACACATTAGGATTTGATGGTATCTAAATTTGAGGTCAATCTTGAAGAACACTCTTGCTCTACTTAACTCATCTAGTGTATCATTGAGCTTAGGTATGGGATACTTGTACTTGATGGTAATTCAATTGATTACTCAGCTACCAACATACATTCTCCAAGAACCATCCTTCTTTGGCACTAATAAAGTCAAAACGGTACAGGGGCTAAGGCACTCATGCACATACCCTTTCTTCATAAGGTCATCTACTTGCCTCTACAGCTCAACAGCCTGTTCAGGGTTCAGCCTATAGGCAGGCTTGTTCGATAGTGTGGCTCCTAGCTATAGGTCAATTGTATGTTCAACGCCTTAAAGTGGGGGTAGACCTTTAGGTAGCTCCGCTAGAAATAGGTCGGCAAATTCCTCCAATAGGGTTTTTACATCAGCAAGCAACTCCTCCTTGGATCTTAACTCCATAATTCTTTGGACCAGTAGATAGGTTGGTCTTTCGAGCTCCATCTCTCTCCTCAGTTCAGCTCAGGTCAATACCAAAGCCTCCTTCTTCTAGGCTCGACTTAGTTATCATTGCATGACCTTCATTTGTTTGGCAGTCATAAGACTCAATTTCATCCTTCTTCCTTCATGCTTTACAAAACACATATTCCTCCTTCCATCATACATAACTACTCAATCAAACATCCATGGTTGTCCAAGTAGAATATGGGACGTACTCATAAGCAGCACATCACAAAGCACTACATCTCAATACTTGCCAATGTAGATTGACATAAACACCTATTTATTCACTTGTAAGGCTCTCTTGTCGCTAAGCTAGTGAAGCTTGTAAGGTTTTGGGTGGGGCATGTTCAGTCCTACTGTCAATGATCAACACATACGATAAGTCGTTCACCTTACATCCAATATGGAAGAGATTTTCTCTCTATTCGTCTTTGGGTACAGGACCGACACTCATTGTCCTCTTTAACACTAAAGCGGTTAACATAAAGTTACCTTCCTCACTATAGATAACTTTCTCCTTAAACAGTTCAGTTTATTCATCTTCCTTCAACTCCTTTACTTCCTCATCAGTGCTATCAATCTCAACGGTCAACACCTCACCTCTGATAACCATTGTTTGCCTATTCGAACACTGAGTGGCCATATGTCTAAATCCTTAGCATTTGAAACACTTGATCTCACTCGTCTTCCTCCCTGAACTCTAGCCTTTCTCAAACTTCCTCGGGGGTTCCTTCTCCTTTGCTCAGGTGGTCTAAGTAGGTCGGGTCTTAGTGGCCTTGTGCGATTACATTTACACAGGTTTGATTGGAACAAGTCGACTATTGCCAAGACGATTGATGGGTGGTCGAAATCTCCCTGTTCGACACCTTTCTTTCCTCTAGGTAACTCGAATTCCGTCATCAAGCATACTAACGTCCAGGGTTTCCAAGACATCCTCAATCTCATACTTCAACCCACCAATGAACTGAGATACAGTTCGATCTTCTAGCTCTATGACTTCACATCGGATCATTAACATTTGGAATTCCTTAACGTAAGCATCCACACTTGATCCTCCTTGTCTCAATTCTTGCAGTTTTTTAAAGGCATCCTACAGATAATAGCTTAACACAAACCTTCTCTACATGACTTTCTTCATTTCATCCCAACTCCTAATTTGTTATTCTCCTTCCTTTCTTCTTGTAGCTTGTAAGTTCTTCCACCATAAGGTGGCATAACCAATGAACTCTAACACAGCAAGTCTAACCTTTGCATTATTGGGCACTTCGTGGCATTCAAACTGCTTTTCAATCTAATCTACCCAATTTAAGTAATCTTCGACATCACCACTTCTAAAGAAACTCGGAATAAACATCCTTAATCCCTCAACTCTAAAGGCTCATACATTTCTTTCCTCAAGCTCGTAGTACTACTTTACCTTATCATCTCCTTCTGCTTCCTCCTCAATCTCTTTAAGTACTAGCCTTCGTTTAGCATCCCTACCAATTCCTTCAGCTCGGGGTGGTCGAGCTAGGGCATTAACTTGGCCAAATTGACCTTTGCCTCATCCTTACTATTCGCATTCCCTAGTAAGGCTATTTCTAGCTTACTGCTTATCTCCTTAGATAACAATCACCAGACTAGCTACTAAGTCAATAAGCCTATCCAAGTAGTCACCTACTAACTAAGGTGTGAAGCTTCCTTCCTATCCTTGGCCTTGTCGAGTACCACTTTCTTAGTTTCCTAAAGTTCCTTGAACACTAGAATCTGACATTGTTGGTTACTTTATAATGACAATTACACAACAAATGAACAGTCAACCACACTCTATTTTGTATATTGAAAGTAAGGGGAAATAAAGTACAAAACACTACTCAACTGTTAAACTTCAAAGCTAACAAAAGAACCATTATCTCATAGGAGCAACAATAGACTACTCAAAGAATCATAGTAGCAGAATCTAGCTTTGAACGTAGTCAAGCTCTGATACCAAGATGATACAGATTCATAGATGAACACATGGACCCAATATTACGCGTAACCAAAGGGGTAGGTCCAAGCTGCGCGATAGCTCAAAAAGTAAATGATAGTTAATGGATGAGCAGGGATTCCCATGTACCGACGATGGATATAACGCACTAACGCCTTATACGAGCTCGGATTACACTTGATATAACTCATAAGTATGGCTGAAGGTATCGCCACTAATCTATGCTCAAATGGGTTAGATAAAAGTAGCTTAAGAGTAAACAAAAAGGATACTTAGCTTAAGAGAGAGTAAAAAGTTCAACGTATTCTTCTATGTATTGATTATGTAGCTATTGCATTATGCGAGTATTTATAATACCCTATTAAGGTAAGTCTTAAGTTATAGAAATTACAAAGAATGGATTCTTATTTGCTAAACAAAAGGAGAATAATTTACAAGGAAATAAAGTCATGTAAAGAACATCCTCTATTAGAAAGGATAGTACGGGTATCAGAAAGGACAGTGCCCGCTTGTTTTACTCAGTCTGCAATTCTGATTATATTGTATGTTGAGCAAGGGTGATCCTTTAATCAAGTCTGTTCGGCATTGGCAATTCAATACCCTGACGGTTGGGGCTGGATAGGGGTTAGATCAAGGGCAACTCACATTCGAGTTAGCTTCGACTGGTCAACTCTTCGCAATCGTTAGCTCGGCCTCGGTACTGTGGAGATGGCTATTTTCCTGATTTGGTGCTTACATTAAGGTGTTGGGGAGGGGTTGGCTCCATGTGTAAGCTAATCACCTCAATAGTTTCTTGGATGGTGTGGAGAGCGAAGTAGCTCGGTAGATCAGATTGGGGAAAATACTGCTCCTTGATGCTTAACTCTCCTCAAATAGCTCAATTGACCATGTAAGAAAGCCTTCGAGCTTGGGAGCGAGTGATTGATCCTTGATTCCTATCAAAATCATTATCATATCTTTTGTATCTTTCGTTTATTAAAATCAAATCTATAACTAAACGATATGAAAGATTCAATTGTGGGTTTATAAATAGGAATTCGGTAGTGGACTTAAGGAGGTTTATTTTAGAATCCCCAATACACATAGTCAACACCCCCTACTATTCAACCATACGGCAACCTTCACCATTCATGTACAAACAACTAGCCCCACTTCACAATTCAACACACTCATACAAGCCACACATCCCCCCTCAGCCAATACAATCAACATATGCTACAACACCCTCACCTACACATTGTCCCCTAAACACATCGGCCGCACACCCACATTGTCCATAGCACAAGCAGCCACCTAACACTTACACTACCAATACGTTGACTTCCCCTTAATTGAACACAGCACTTGCACATCCACAACATGCCGACAACTTACACAATTCATAACTGAACACTCCAACACAATCAGTACACATTAGCTTCTCTCTCTCTTTGATGCACTATACATATACCACAAACTAATAGCATTGATGAAACATAACATGCCGACTCCCCCCTGACGAAACACAACACACGCATACATTCCTTGACTAAACAGCGAAAACATAACATACACATCCTGATCTCAATTCACACACACACTTGAACATACATGCCATTCCACTGGTCGTCTAAATAAAAACACACAACAACCAAACACATTGCACTATACTGTCCCCTATACCAGCCACACTGATCACATACAGCCGAAGTCCACTCATTGAAGCACACACAAAACACGTCTTGCCCACTACACGATTACTAACATAACTACATCTTGATTACATGATATACATATACAGGACTCTAATCTGTTCACAGCACACATACATGCAATCCAACGCATGAACACATCGATCACGCGTGACTTGAACGGTTTAGGTAATAAAAATTATTATTTTATTTAAATTATTTATTTCTTTCATCAATTTAATTATTTTTATTCTTAATTTAACTTATAATAAGCTCAGCCCACTTAAGACAGATTACTCAACATAAAATTAAGGAAAAACATTTTTCTTAAAAGAATGTTTAAAAATATTAACTTAAAGTTGCTAACCAATCAAACTGGTAAAAATAAAATTAGGGTTTTTAGGTAGGAAAACCCTAATTTAGCCATTAGTTTGTGGATTTTCTAAAAAATTATTTTTTTTAAAAATTAAACTAAAAAATCTGAATTCGAAGGCTAATTTATTAAGATTAAGTCATCATGTAAAGATAAAAAAAAAAAAAGAAAACTAATGGGATTTTTATTTTTTTATAATTTTTCTAAAAATACTAAAATATATACAGATATGCAAAAATGTAGTTAAGATGAATTTTTAATATTTTTTTATTACGAATTTTCAAGAAAAAGAGAATTTTTTTTTTATTTTTTATACAGTTGCCTCCAAGATGCCTATGTACCCGTTAATCTAGATCAAATCAATGTCGTTCTTTTTTTAGAAATGATTTAGTTGGTTGATTCTTTTTAATTTGAAAATTGAGCCAAGTTTATATTTTTTGACCAATTTATTTTTGTTAAGAAAAATCATAAGAAAACCTAATTTTTATTCCCAATTAAAAAAAAAATCTAAAGACTTAATTTTTAAAAAGACTGCAACTTAGTATTTTTTTATTTTTGGAAAAAAACTGTTACGTGACAAAACTTAAAATAAAAATCCTAAAATACCTAGTTGAAAATTAAATAAATAACTAAAAGATGCAAATTTTATGAAATATGCTAATATGCAATTATTATGGAAGACATGTTGTTTTATGAAAAAAAAAATGCAATTCTATTGACGATATGTCTAATCATGGAAAAGATGTTTGAATTATAGAAAATATGCCTAAATTATAAAAAAAAAATACCTAAATGATGGATAAAATACCTAACTATAAAAAAGATGCTTAAATTATGGAAAAGATGTCTAAATTATAAATAAGATGCCTCAACCATGAATAATATGCATAACTATAAAAAAAAATGCCTAAACTATAGAAAAGATATCTGAATTATAGATAAGACGCTTTTTCATATAAGTCGCTTAGACTATGGAAAATATGCGTAAACCATAGATAAGATGCCTAAACCATAGAAAAGATACTAATTGAACTTTTTTTTTTTAATTTTATGAAAACTAAATAAGTGACAAAACGATTTTTTTAGTCATGGAAAATCCCTAAAAGCCTAAAAATGCAACTTTATGACAACTTGCTAAAATATGCAATTTTCATGCAAATGTGATACTTCTAAAAATGCAATATCTATGAAAAAATATATTTTATTATTTAAAAAATGAAGACATGCCAAAAATTAACTAATCAGAATTAACGCTAAGACCTAAAAGGAAAAAACCATGTTAGTACTTATTTGATGTAAATAAATCATCAAATTATACAACTTTGTAAAAATTAATATTACATGTTAAAATTACGAAATATTAATGAAGCTAACAATAACTAAAACCAAAAAAAAAAAAAAAACAAAAACTAAGTACCTGCATTAAAAAATAAAGTTAATAAAAACAAATTTATAGAAAGAATTAACATTACTAAACTAACTAAAATAACTAAATAACTACAATAATAATAATCATAAAAAAAAAACAAAACAAAACAAAAGAGAATGGAATCCAAAACCATCTAATTGGTCGAGTCAGATCTGCTAATGCACGGGTTGGATTCGAATCCTATTCGTGTTTGTGGACAGTGCAGTGTTAAGTGCAAGCGTGTGCGTTGTGTTAACCGTGAAGTGGATGTATGTTCTGGTCATGTCTGTATATGTTTCAATTATGTGGTGTCGTGCTATGCAGCCATGTGTAAGTGACGTGAAGACAACGTAAGTGATGTGAGTGACTATGTGTAGGTGAGTGTGTGAATTAGAAAATTATGGAGTGTATAGATGCGAATGGTAGAGAGATTATGAGGTGTGTATATAATGTGAATTATAAAAATGTGTCTTTTTCAACCCCCATTGTCTACTATTTATAGATCATCAATCTAAATCTTTTAGATCCATTTGGAAGAAGATTTAATCTTAACAAATCCAAGATTAATAAGATACAATGATACTCGATTCAGATTTATTAAATTCATTAAAGATGTACCTAGTTTCTAGAAACCCTACATGGATTTGGACTTTCTATCTTAAGCCTAATTCAGCCTATCTTAATTTAGCTCAAAATACATGCTAACCTATTTAATAATAGCTAAGTTTATTTTAACCTAATATAAATTAAATAAAAATCCACTTTATATCAGACTGGAATAAAAAATATTTCAATGAGGCCCGATTTGTTTAAGGTTTTGGAATTCATTAAATTAAACATACACAATTATTCGATCCAACCTTAAACGACTCAAGTTGACGTAACTTAACTTAACTCGATACGACTTGATACTTTATATTTTTACTTTATTTTTTCTCTTTTTTTTTTCAATTTTCATTTTTTTTTCTTTAACCTGGCTCAATAAAAATATTAAAACAAAACGGCAAAAATGAGGTACCTATAGGAAAAATGGAGAGAAAAAGAGAAAAGGGCAAAAAAAAAAAGAGAGAGAAAAAGAAAATTAAAAGAAAAGAGAAAAAAAAAAGGAGAGAGAGAGAGAGAGAGAGAGAGAGAGAGAGTTTCCAAAGTTTCTAGTGGTACTTCTCCTCATGATCAACCCTATTGCTTAGTCTAAATCATCCAATCTTATGATCTTTGTAAACCTTACGGGTTTTTCACACAATTAGAAGTCAGACAAGAGAGAGTCTCAACGGATAATCATTAGAACCCTATAAAAATATAAGAATCAAAACCCTAAATGAGATAACCTAACCCTAAATATTAAGTTAAAAACTTTAAATAAGAAGTTAGAAAGCACTAAAGTTTAACCATGAAACCCCAATTGTATGCATAAAATCCTAAAAACCCTAATACGCGGAAAACCCTAAAATGATAAAGGACCCTTAACTATTTTCTAAAAACCCTAAAGCATTGAGAAAAAATAATTCAAGTAATGGAAATCATTCAATAAGTATAAAAAAGTACTTTGATTTTCTAAAACCCTAAGTACTAAATGTATATGTAGACCGATAACAGTAAACGGACCCAAAACCCTAAAATAAACCCTAGGGGCACATGTGGAATACCTCATTTGATTAAATTAAAATAATAAAATGCAATAGAGCCCTAAATTCCCTTAATCATACTTAATATACTTAATTAGACTCAATTGTACTTAATCGCCCTAATTACACCTTAAACCCTAACCAATTGCCACTACATCTTAATTAACAACAAGATAATCACAATTAATGATAAAAGACAAGGATTAGTTTGTAGGATTAAGAACAATTTGTCCTTTGGGAGACAAGATTACGCCAAAAAGAGCAAAAAAGTATATGAAGGTATATGGTACATGTAGGAACCATGTACCATGCATACACAATTGCATAACCTTACCCATTTCCCTTACACTCATATTGGCCACCTACCATCCCATACTCCATTTTCTTTCCTTTTTCATCCTCATCCATCTTACACAATCACTCTTAACATCTCTCTCAAAAACCACTCCAAAACCTCACTCAAATCTACTCCATCAGCCACCACCACCACTTTACCACTAACCACTACAACTCTACCAAATCACTAGCCACAAGCTCCATGCTTCGCTCATACACCACCCTAGTAGGTAAACACACACATATACACCTTTACACACATACAAGCTCACGGCATACACTCTCAAAGGAGGACCAACGCACTCAACTTCAGTAAGTTAATCAACCTTGTTTTTCCTTGGTGTTTCACCTTATATCATGCAAGTTTTCCACATTTTAAAGACACACACACTTGTAAGCACACTTGTTTTAGATTAGTGACATCAAGGGTTAATCAAGATAATGCACATATTAAGCATTGTAGTTCAAGTATCATCATTAACATGTAGTAAAGATTAGTAGGTAGTAGGTTTTAATGATAAATCATCAAGAAGAGTCCAATAACCCTTGTTCCCTAAGCATGTTGCCACTTTATTGGAGAGTGTTCAACTTGTTTTCATTTCATTTAGTAAAAAAATCAACTCACATTAAGTAAAAACATGTCTTAGAGTAAGGAAATACACTAAAATGAGAAAAATGTGAAAAAGTGTAATGGAGACCCTAAAACACCTTCTTGGCTACCACTTGTAACTTGTGTTAAGGTCTATAAATTTTGATTTATTGACTTAATCACATTATTATTTAGTGTTAAGTATGATATAGATTGTGATTAATTAAGTTAAGTAGGGTAATAATGAGTTAGTAACTTAAACTTACTTAGTTACTAAGTAGGGGCTTAAGAATAGTGTTAAAAGCCTTGCTAACAACAATGACCAGATCAGGATCTTATTATAAATTGGACCAAACTTAGTGTGTAAAGTAGGCTTAGGCTTAAAAAGATTAATAGAGTTGGGCTTAAGGCCCTAAAGTGCAAAACTAACCTAAAAAGAATTAAATTTTAGGCCTTAAATAAATGTGACCAAATCCAACACTAAAAGTGAAAAGCTCATTAATTAAAATATAAATGGCTCATTAAGTCTTAAAGCTCATACAAGACACTCCCTATAAGCCCCTTAACCAACTAAGGCTCTAAACTAGTGAAAAGAGCCTATTTAAGCCCACTAGAGTAACAATAAAGCCCAAATTAAATGCTATTGAATTCATGCCGAAAATTCAACCTTAAAATACTTAAATAAAAACCCAAGAAGTTACATATAAGGCCCAAAACTAGGCCTTAAGACCAAACCTTAAGATAGTCAAAATAGTTTTTTGACCAATGAACTTAATTGACTCAAACTAAGACCTTACAAGCCCAAACACCTAAAAAGGGCCTCATCAAATAAAAGAACACTTGAAAATCGTGAAAAACAACTATAAGATTGCTAAAAACAAATTTAAAATGAAAAAAGTTATGATCAAAATACGAAAATGGTAAAAGTAGAAGTTTGAGGACGCAAAAAGCTAACTAAGTAAACTAAGATACAGTACTTATATGCTTAATTATAATCTTTAAGTGATGTAGACACAAGGATCGACTTGATTGAGGATTACTAGTGTACACTCCGTAAATTTAACCTTCTAGACATGATATCAAACTCAAGTATCGTAGATATTTCCCTGAGTCGACAAAATCACATAAAATGAAAACCAACTAAAATTTTAAACTCAGGACTTAAGATGAACATGAAAGACCCTATTATACAATTTGAAAACCCTAATCATGCACGAAAACCCTAATCCCTACATATGCGTACTTTTAAAAATGTAAACCTAAACTTAATAGAAACAATAAATATCAAATCGTAAAAAAAATTTAAAACTCTATAAAATCATCTTAGGGCTTAAAAAGCCATAAATCAATAAAATTATCATTAATTTTGTGAAATCATATGAAACTAATAATGAACAAATCAAGGATGATTTTAAGTAATAATAAATAACAAAACTAAGCTAGTTAAAAGAATAAATTAATAAATTTACAAAATTTATTTTACTTATGTACATAAATAACCCCACAATATATATATATATATGTATAAATATATTACTAAGCAATTTCCTTCTCTTTTCTTAATCTATCATATGACATATATATATATATATATATATATATTGCATAATAAAGTGATGATCCTAAATAATTAAGCCAATTGAACTTTAAACTCATAAGTGTAAGTCAATTACTCTTGAATTGGTGAAAAACTCTAAAACATACTTAAACTCACTTGAACCTTAAAAGCTGGGATAATTAAGGACTTATGAACCTAAATAAATAATTAAAAATATAAATTTGAACAAATTTTATTCAACTCTAGAAAATTCTAAAATTTCTTAAGAAGCAAATCACAACTTACAAANAATTTTACTTATGTACATAAGTAGCCCTACAATATGTATATATATATAAATATATTACTAAGCAATTTCCTTCTCTTTTCTTAATCTATCATATGACATATATATATATATATATATATATATTGCATAATAAAGTGATGATCCTAAATAATTAAGCCAATTGAACTTTAAACTCATAAGTGTAAGTCAATTACTCTTGAATTGGTGAAAAACTCTAAAACATACTTAAACTCACTTGAACCTTAAAAGCTGGGATAATTAAGGACTTATGAACCTAAATAAATAATTAAAAATATAAATTTGAACAAATTTTATTCAACTCTAGAAAATTCTAAAATTTCTTAAGAAGCAAATCACAACTTACAAATTAATTTGAGAACCAAACCTTAAAAGAATTACACACAAGACAATTCCATTATCTTCACTTATAAGCCATGTTTGTAAACTCTACCTTTTAATGGGCTTGTAAATCAACCAATAGTACTTTCCGAATGTTTTCAAGGATCAACTAAACTAAAAATTTAAGTTTACATTTAAAAACAAATTTAATTTTCCAATTCGAAAATCTATTATCGATAAAACTCAAATACGAGAATCATGGACTCTAAGTCACTTAAAACCCTAAACCCTAAAACAATTAAGGACTTGTAACCTTAAGCGACTAATTAAGCATTTAATTTAAATAATTTTATTCAACTTTAGAAATTTTCATAATTTTATACGAATTAAATCGTAACTTACAAATCAATTTAAGAAACAAACTCTAAAAGAATTTCATATAAGACAATCTCCTTATCTTCATGTATAAAACTTGTACACATAAATAAGTAAACCAACCAATCACCCTAAATAAGTTATCGATTAAGAGTTGGAATTATTTATCAATTGATAACTTATTAAAAACTAGTGATAAGACATTTCCCTTATCACACCATAACTTATATTATATATGGACAAGTTATCACATTATTTTATGTGTTCAACTTTTAATTAAGTGATAAGACAACACTATGCCCTATTTGCTCCTTACTTGGCCAGTTGGAAAAGAAGGAAAAGAGAGGCCATGTCTTGTTATTTTTCCATCACTCAAATGTCTTACAAATCTACTATTCACGCTCTTAATGCTTATATCATCTAGTCTTGTTAAAAAGTTGGCATTTATGCATACTAAAAGACAACCAATTAAAGCTTCTTGAACACACTTCTCCTCCCATTCAAAAATCTACCACTCTCTCTATTTTCACTTCCTTTTCTCTTACTTTAAACATAAATCAAAAAAAGAAACTCAACCCCACAAAATCCTACATTACTGCCACCTTTTTGCTTCATAACTCATGGCACAAAAGCTTGATTTTGTTGCTTCCTTTTGTCAATTTCAAAAGCCACTTTTAGGAACTTTAAAATATCCTCAAAGCCTCACTTCAAAGATCAAGACTCTAGTTTCCAAAGGAGCTTGCAAGAAGAAGGAGAAAAAACAAGGAACATAAGAAGATACTTAGTTACACAACCATCATTTCTACGCTTTTAGGACGAGTAAGTTGTTTTCTTGTTAAAGTGACCTAATATGCCATGTTAGGAGATCATGTTTTCATGAAGATATTAGTATGATCATAAGATGATAAAATAGTTAGACCACCTTAAGAAGTAAGCTTGTGAACCTCTTTACATGAAAGTTAAAATATAAGCATGCTAAGTTGATGTTATGTAAAGATATATATTTAACACTTCTAATGGAAGATTTTAAGTTGAGAAAATCATTAAATGTATACATGAATGAGGAGACATCATGCTGGATGTGGAGTGTATGTGAGTCATTTAGATGTTATTTTGATTTCTATTAAGTTAAAGATGCTCAAACCTAACCTTAAGTAAAGAAAAATCCATTACATGAAGCTTTTATGAAGAGACCAACTTTGTGAGATATGAAACTATGGCATTGAAGTTATAATGAGTATGAGATCTATTATTTTCATCTAAAGCATAAGCTAAATAATCACCATATGGAAGAGAAGTTAAGTCAAAGTTGGAATATAAATAGCTTAAGTTCATGATCTAACACCTAAACTTAAGGAAATTATGACACAAGTTAGAAAACCAAGTTGGAAGCCCTCAAACTCAAATCGACCAGATCTGGAACTTTACTAAAAGACACTTAAAAATATGATAAAACCAAAAAGATCAACCAAAGCAAGTATACAAAGCTTAAAACTCAAAACTGACCCTAAAACTCTCAAAATGAGCTTAGAACTCTAAGTTAGGCCTTCATTAAAATTTTGACCAGCACTTTAAAATATTAAGAAAGGTTGTTTTGAAGCCCATAAGAAGTCCACCTAAGACTCTATAAGCCTAACAAAGTCACTAACTTTGGTTTGAACTAAAAACAAGCCCATTTGACAACTTAAGCCTACATAAAAGCCCAAAGAGTTGTTGTTAGCACTAAGAGTATAAACCAAAGTTGGAAATCTGACCCTAAGGAGTAGTTTAAGCTTAGAATAAAGTCTTAAGCCCAAACCCAAAGAATTTCGTAAGTTACAAAAAAGCCTATTAACCAAACAAAGCCTAAAAACACTCTAAATCATGAGGATCGCTACTGTTCTGACCTATGGGTAGTTTTACGTGCCTCATCACGAAAATATAACCTTACCAAATTAAAGTACACTAAAAAACGATGAAGATTGATTATGAGATCATAAAAATCAAATTTGAAACGAGAAAGTTATATACGATTAAACTTTAGGTAGAAACCGAAAAAAATACAAAAACTAATCAAGAATATAACTTAAAGGGTTTTAGTTTAGTTTTCCAAATTCTATTTCAAATCCTTACAATATCGTATTTGCGATGTCTAGGGGACTCGGCTTTCGGAGACAACCTACCCCTGGACTACTTCGATTAACTCACGTGGTTGAGTCTCTTTACTTAATTTTGCTTATAGAATAGACGCACCTAAACTTATATATATATATATATATGTAAATTGGATGCTTGTAGGATATGAGAAATATATGTGTATGAATTTGTGATTGTATGCTATGGCTTGTTAATCATGTAACAATGGAAATTGTTTGTGATAATTCATATGTACGATTGTATGGAATGAAATTTTCTGAATAAAATGAAAAACTAGGTTAATCACTTATATGATTAAGAAATTCAATAAATCATGCATTCTCCATAATTGTATTCGAATAGCATCGACTGCCGCTTTACGTAAAAGATGGGAAGGGACCTATAAGAGGAGGGCCTCCTGCAACATTGGATACTAACTATGTCATCATTTTATTAAGTTTCTGTCCTAAGCTGACGGGCTTATTAGGCGCTAGAAAACTCCAACCGTTAGCAAGGGGCTGCATCTTATGGCTTCTGCTTAAGGTGTGTGTTTGTGGATTGCGAAGGCCACCACACCGCTAGACTTAGGATTTTAAAAATATAATTTGTTGTTTAGGAAAGGAAGTATATATATATATATGGTTTTGTTTTGACTTATGCACAATAGTGCAAATAAATTAAAACCCAAGGTCTAGAACCTAGATTTTAGTTTCAGTTAGTTAATTATCTCTAAGCTTAACTACAGGAAGCGTAATTCTGAGTTGCATGCAATTCCTAGGCCATTGCATGTATTGTTTGGCATACTGATTGATCATGTATTTATATGTTTGTCCATTAAATAAACTTTTGTTATGTGATATTGACGAGAGGATTTATCTCACTAAGCGTAAGCTTACACCCCCAACAATTCTTTTCCTTATAGGTTGATTGATAGTTAGGACAGGAATAGGAACTGAATGCAAAGTGCTACCATTGAAGTATGATGAAAAGCTTGTGTAGTTAATTCAAAATGCTTCGAGAAGCAACTAATAAATCAATTAAGTTTAGTATCTTTAGTAAGCTTAGAATTTTTTAGAATTATCTATCTTATTTCACTATTTTGGTAAGAGATACCGATTCTCTGCGATTCTGAGGAATTGCGGAAAAATGGATATCCATAATTATTTAAATTATATAATGAGTCAATAAACTAAAATTGAAGACCCAAGCGATTAACTAATTAGAGTCTTGCAATCTCTGACTTGCAAAGCAATTTTCTTATCATGATTGCACACGTGATATGAAAATTCTAAGTAATACTACTAGGCACTCACACCCCCCTTTGGGTCCTTATAACTAAGATTGCTAGATGATATAACTAAGTGAGTACACTGACTACTGTCTTATCTTATTTGTGTTTGTAGTATAGAGCACCATTTAGTTATATATATGAAATGATTAGGCTTAGGGTTGGGTTATCTGCATGTATTTGGATTAATTGTACTTACTTACTAATAACACAATAATATATTTGAACTGTGAATTGGTTACTGCATTAGTAAGGCTTTGGAGTGTCTATCATATAGGTTTGGTTGGTCACCTGTGAACCAAATCGGTCATGCATTCAACGTTTATGCATTAAATATAAAGAGCGTCAATACCATGCAAAGGAGCAGGAGATTATGCATGTTAGATTTGTATTTATGTTATGTTATTGTTGTACTATACTATGAACTTGTACGACATGTTCTTACCTCGAGCATTAAGATCTACTTAGCTTTAAGGAGTATCGCCCTCTACTTAAGGCCGAGCTGTGTTTACTACTTTAGGTCTACCAAGAGAAGATAATATATGATCGGATGATAGATGTAGAGACCTAGGTCCTAATATGCCTAAATACTCTACAACCTGGGTAATATTGGGGGTAAAACCATGCTTTACATGTTCTCTATTAGACTGTATATGATATGTACATTTCATATGCTTGCCTGCATTGCATATGCATATTTAAATAAGTTACTTGAAATTTGTCTATTGGTGGGATAAGAAGGTTACATATTAAGCCATTGCTACTTACCCCCTTATAGTTTATTATTGTAGCTTGACCTATGGCTAGAGCTAGGTTAAAGGATGCTCAAGGTTAGTACTAGAAATTTTGGGATGGCCAAAGGGAGGATTATAGTATAAGTAGATGTTTATGATATGTTTACACTCTCTTGTATTATCTTTTATTTTTCTTAAGGGTTTGTAGTAACTTAGATTACCAGTATTTTATTATGGTCTATAAGACTTAATTAAAGGGAAACTGTTTACCCCAGTCCTTATGATATTTGATATTATGTGGTGATCCTCTATTTGTTTGCTTTAATATTACTTTATATAAGTCTCTTTAGTGGATGTTAGAGTTGTGATGATGTCTTGTATAGTACGACGAAGATTCTTGACCAGTAGCAGTGCTAGCCTTGATCTTCTTGTGGTATATGATAATACCACCACAACCTAGCTGTTGCTCGAGTTGTAACAATCTCTTTTAACAACTCAAGGGACTTTGTCCCTAATGTCTAATGCAAGTAGCTTTAGTGGCTTAATTCTTCAAATTTACTACAGTTACCCATGTCAAGTCAACAATCTCCATTCATTATGCTTTTAAGCTTAGTCTATCTTTCAAGTCTTCCTTCAAAGCTAGTATAAGGGGCTCAATCCCCTTAAAAGTTCAAATCAATCCTCAAAGTTAGTCTTGTCTACAACTCCTACCCATTTGTCTAATCATTGAATTTTTGTATAAGACATCTCACAATTCCAAAAGAATTAAAAGTCTAATAAAAAAACAAAAAACCTATCAATCCAAGGTAATGAAATAAAAGGCCCATCAATCAAAGATGGTGAATTAAAAAATCCATCAATCCAAGATGGTGAATCAAAAGATCCATCATTTCAAGATAGTGATAAGATTTTTTTGAGACCCATCAACCCAAGATGGTGAGTTATTGAAATTCAAAGAGTTTAAGGAAATGGTTCTTCTCATCCATCCAAGATGATACTTTCTTCCCTTAAGAACGTCTCCTAGTAGATATCTTAAGTTTCCCTTTAACGAAAATTCCAAAGAAATTGTATCCTATTTAGTTTTCCTCAATGAGTTTGCTAAGGTTGTCTTGTATGTTCGTTTAAAGGAGCCTAAACCTTTCTTAGGGTGAATTAGCTTATTAAGGAGCCTTCTTCAACCCTTAGGATAGTCTTTAGTCCTATCTACCTTTAGGATTGTGAACTTGTCTAAAGGTGCTTGACCCCTTCTTAGGGCAAATTAGCTCATCAAGGAGCTTTCTCCAACCCTTAGGATTTAGGATTGTAAGCTCATCTAAAAGAGCCTAACCTTTTCTTAGGGCGAATTATCTCATTAAGGAGCCAACTTTGACCCTTAGGATAGTCTTTAGTACTATCTACCTCTTTAGAATTGTGATATCGTTTAAAAGAGCTTAATCTCTTCATAGGTGAATTAGCTCATCAAAGAGCCTTCTTTAGCCCTTGGGATAGTCTTTAGTACTACTACCCCTAAAGATTGTGAGCTCGTCTAAAGGAGCCTAACCCCTTTTCAGGGTGAATTAGCTTGTTAATGAGCCCTGATAACTCTAATTTTAAACATATTTTATATGGTGATTTTATAGCATTTCTCGTACATTTTTGGTTTTATTTAAAGAAATTGATACTTAATTGAGTAAAATGTTGATTTCAGGGTTTAAACGCGTTCTAGGCTCGAAAACGAAGAAAACGAATCAAGTTTCACTCAATTCCGAGTTCAAACGAAGAAGTTATGAAATTTTGAAGTTGTGCAGAAATTTTTGCCTTTGTGCAGAAAGTTACACGACCTGGTAACACGGCCGTGTACCAGGCCGTGTCCGGTGACGAAAATAAAATCCGTGTAATACACATATAAAAGGATATCTTAGGGTTCAAAAGGAGGGGAGACATTACAGAAACGAAGGGAGACAAGAGACAAGAAGAGACTTAAGGAGAAACAACATCAAGAAGCGATAACGACATCGATTTCAAGATTAAAGATTATTCATCAAATCAAGAGGGGTTTTCATGCTTTATTTTATGTTTTTGATGGAACTCGTTTTTAGATTCGTTATGACAGCTTAGAATTCAAGTATTTAGGATTATGGAACCTAGGGTTTCATGTAACCCTTGGATTGAATTATAATTTCAAGAAAGTTTCTATCTTTTCTTGATTCAATTATGTCGTTTAGTTATGGATTGATAATTCTAGAGTATCAATATATGGTATTATGCATGTTGATTGAGAAATTGCATGTGTAATTAGATCTTAACATAATTGAAGAGAATTATATGTATACTTAGAGATAAGATACATGATTCTTTCGGAAAAATTGATTGTTTGTATGGGAATTCATTATACATTAATGCAATTCTAAGTTATATTACTAAGTGAAGAGATTCCGGTAAATAATTTAGGATTAGGGTTAATATGCTTGAGAAAGATATTAGCTTTAATTGTGAATCCCTCCGGTCAAGAATTATAGAAACTGAATTGAATACATTTTAAAAAGGTTACATGTTAAACACTAGGGGAAATAATTCCTAAATACATCATTGCATACTCGAAGTCGTTAGTAGTTTATTGCTTTCTAAATTGCTTAGTTAAGTCTCATAAGTAGTTTAGTTGTTAATTTCAGTATTTTTAATTCATTCAACTCATCATAATTTTCCGGTTAGATAATAAAGCTAAAGCTAATATTAGTACTCAAAATCTCTGAGGGATCGATTCGGACTCATATCCGACTATATTAAAATTGATAGGTACGCTTGCCTCGTATCAAGCCCTCTTCAACTCTTAGGTTAGTTTTTAGTACTATTGACCCCTTTAAGATTACGAGCTCATCTAAAGAAGTCTAACCCCTTCTCAGGGTGAATTAGTTCATCAAGAATCCTTATTTGACCCTTAAGATAGTTTTTAATAGTATCCACCTTCTTTAAGATTGTGAGCTCATCTAAAGGAGGCTAAGCGCTTCTTAGGGTGAATTAGCTTATCAATGAGACCTCTCTAACCCTTAGGATAGTCTTTAATACTATCTACCCCTTTAAAATTATGAGCTTGTCCAACGAAGCATGACCCCTTCTTAGGGTAGATTAGTCGTCAAGGAGTCCTTTCTACCCTTTTAAATGAATTAATCACACCATTCTTACTCCCTTTATGGTAGTTGGCTCACCTAAAATTTTCCCTCAAATAACCTTTAGTGAAGGCCCTTTTCCTTTGTGAAACCTATAAGCTCGCATTCCCAAATCTCTAGTGTTTTTAGGGGGCAAAAATGTTGTCTCTCTTTTGTCTTTGTAATAAAATTTTACAAAATTCCTTTAGGGTCATAATTGAATTACAAAAAAAAAAAACATTGAAAATTAAAAAAAAAAATATACAAAAAGTGAAGAATGTGAATAAATAAAATAGGAAATTAGAACAATGATTTGGAATAATAAAAATAAAAGGATTTGGGTACTTTACGCTTTTTTTTTCTTTTAGCCATAAGGTGCTTTAGGTTAAGCTTAGACCAAATAATTCAAATTTGATCCAAGCCAGCCTAGTCTATGTATGTAATTTGTTTGCGTACATTGATAAGATATGAGCCAACAACCCAAATGGAAAGGAACACATACACTTATGTGAAGGTTAGGAGCTTGAATCCCACTTTAGATGCTTATGTGCCTTTTATTTCCTTTTCTTAAAATGGACACATGTTAGCCTCTAATTGGCTTAATGTGCCCATTTTCCCTCTCTTTCCCTTTCTTTCTTTCATTTTCCCTAACAAAACACACTTAAGGTGCATTTTCAATCGAGTTCATGAGATACTGTTGAATTTTCCCTTTTCATGTCCAAATTTTTCAATTAAACGAATCAAATCACTTTGAAAAATCAACTATAGCTCAACTCGTGATTTCGGCTCTTATGCAAATCTAATCAAATCCAAGATGAATCAAGTGAATTTTGAGCTTTCTTTCTATCATTTAAGCAAGTATCCTCTCATTTTAACTCGATTCAAATTGTGCAATTTCATCTGAATTGAAGATTGTTTGAGTTAGACATTAATGGTAGATTCGACCATCATTATACTTTCTAAGCTTGATTTAAGCTTAGAAAAGTATAAATAAGAGCTCCTTATTGCCCAATGATCATCAATTCCCATCCCCACTTTCTATAAACACACTCTCATCCACTTTATCTCTCAACTCGAGTTGTTAACTCTCTAGCTCGTCACTCTTTTATAGCGGTTTTAAGAGAAACCAACTATACAATAAGCTTCTCTAGGGCTTAAATTTCGATTGCCACCATCCTCATCCCCCTATTGTGGCCTAGGTACTTCTAACTGGCCAAACCTTGAGCTTCACTACTAAGGCTATGACCTCCACGACTCGAAACCCTAATTCTACTCACTTTACTCCAATCCAACTTCACTATGAACATTAGCATCTTTAAAAACCCCTACCCATATCATGACTTCACTTCCAACATGTGAAACCCCAATCTTTGACCTACTATCTTAAACTCGGGACAATAGGCAACTTTTATTATAAATGAGACCTAAAGGGTATAGTTAGGGGCCTAACAAAATAAACTTATTAAAAGAAGCTTAAGGAATAAGTTTGGTCATGTGACCAAACTCTAACTACTTGATATTGATATGAATTAAGACATTTAGTATAATTTAGAGCTTCTAAGAAAAGTTGTTTGAATTGAGTAAAATTTTAATATGAAGTCACAAAAATTAGAAGAAGAGTCTTAGTAAGATTAATTTCTCAAAACAAAGACTATATAAAATTTAATTTAATAAAATGTACTTTTACCAAGTATGCTTGATTATTATCAAAAACTCAAAATTTAAGTTCTAAATGACCATATGACCTTAGAGATAAATTATTTTACTTATAAAAATAATTTTGAGAGTCAAATAGCATGTAGTGTAGCTATATAATTATACTATACATGTTGCATGCACACCATATGTAAATATATTAATATAATATGTTAAGTAATACATAAAAATTATAGTGAATTACTAAAAATTTATAAAAAAAAAAATAAAACCACCTAGAATAATCATGTAAGTGGCATGGCACCTAGCTAGAGCTTGAAAAAAAAATACATATATTAGTTGTTTATAAAGTCATATATAGAGTTATATAATATCAAACCTCATATCTCAACAAAATGCCACCTAGAACCACCTTTTTCCTTTTCCATTGCCTAGGATCTTATATAAGAAATTGAGGGATCAAACTTTAGTCATTTTTAGTAGATAAAACTTAAGAAAACTCTCTCAAAGGAATTAGCTTAGGTATTAAACAAAAATTAGCAAAGATATTAGGAAAATACAGTTTCCAAAGGTATACACAACTTGACATGATGGTATTTTGGTGGTTGAAGACTAACATCAAGTAAAGTCCAGCTAAACACCCCTCTTCGGCCAAAAATGGCTAGGGTTTTAATGATAAGGTGATGTTAATTGTAGCTTTTTAACTAGTTTATTTTACTAAAAATATTAAACTATGTTAAAAATTTATGAAACATGGTTTTCATGAGTATTTATGTTGTAGAATTAGAATATTAACCCATAATTTTGAAATTAGAAATGCTTATATGAGTTTCTTAAGAAATCATCTCGTTCCAATAAATTTTAGAAAATAATAAATGATGTTTTTTTGAGCTAATTTTTGTGTATATATTCTTCATATGATACATTTAATTTATATAAAAAGAATTTTTGATGAATTATGATGTTTAGTATTTATTAAAATTATTTTGGTAAATCTGTCGTGTTTTTCATATAAAAGAAATAATGTGTATTTAATTAATTATCTTAATGAATATGATTTCTAATGATTTTTGGAGCTTAATTATAATTTTGGAAGCATTTAGTTTGAATCTTAAAATTTTGTTTGATTATTTACTTAATTTAAGCTAATTTTTAGCAAAATGGTGTGGGGGAGAATCTAATAACTGAAAAATTTAATTAAAAAAAGGATTATTAAAAAAAGGAATAATAATAATAAAAGAAGATGGTAAAGTAGGGATTTCATGGAAAAAGGATAAGGGAAAACTTGTCATGGAAAAGATTAGAGATACATCAGTTAACGGAAGGGATATTTATATAAAATAAAACATGCATTTTTTTCTCTCTCCTTCCTTAATGTAACTTTTCAAGAAAACCAAAACAGTTCCAACCCTTTAACTATGGGAAGAATTAGAGAAGAAAGTTTAGTACAGCATTTTCCTTATTTTTCTCTTATGAACTTTATGATTGTAATCATTTTAACATAAGTTATCTACCAAAAAAACAAAAGAACTCGATGTTTTGGTGGGGTTTGATAGATAAACTTAAAGTTCTTGAACGGGTAAGTGTAAACTTAGACATTTTGGAATGGGAAATAGTAGAGCAATGTGATTGAATGTGATTAGACAAAAGATTGTTGATATTACAAAATTACCTTATATGGATTTTTCAAAGAAAATAAGAAAGAAGACGATTCTTAAAGAAATTCATTTTCACAAGTAAGTTTCTTTTAATGATTTGGTTCTCGTATAATAAGTGACAATTTTGAAAGATAATGGTTTAGAAAGGTTTTCCTTGGTGTTATGGAAGAATTAAGAAAGTGAAAAATGAGTTTTAAGAGGTTGGAAGTCGAATTCTGCAATTTGGGTAAATGTTCATCGAAGAAAACAAACATCAATGTGTTGTTGTTTTAGAACTATCATGATGGTTCTAAGGAGAGTTGTCATAACGGCAAGGGCCACTCTTGAGCAACTTTGTTTTGATTCTATTTATAGAACTGCCCTGATGGTACTTCTCAGTGTTGTCTTGACTATAGTTGATTAGAATCACTTAACAAATGTATTTTTGAACTCTAAACTTATTCTTATCAAACCAAAATGTAATTTAACCCAAACTAATTTAGAATTTAACCCTAAATCACTAAATAAACACTTATAAAATCACATAATAGTAAGTTAAAGTTTGAAAGGAATTGAATTAAGATCACTTAAGTTTATAAAATCAATATTTTAGAAAATATATGTAAAGGGCCATATTTAAAAGTGGCAATAATTAGATCTTAGAATATATATTTTTATGAGTTTACACTATTTTTTGAGGAATAAAACGAGTACGTATACTATTTATTACGAAATTTTCTATTATAGGCTATATAATGGCTTATATAGTTAATTAGTAAAATATGCTAATTGTATAATTGTATAGTTGAAGTGTGAGATAGAGACTTTCTAATATTTCCTACTAATATTAACCTAAACTAGATATAGAAGTGGGAATTTTATAAGTGAATATAGTGTTTTAGTTAAATCAAAGGTTAAAACAAAAAAAGAATCAAAGACTACACTTAGGGATTCTTATATAAATTAGGCTTAGATACTGAGTAGGTAAAATACTTAGGATTCTTAATTGGTAAAGCTAAGGACATAAGTCAAATAACATTAATTTAGGAACATTGAAGTTAGCTTGAATCAAAGGGTAATTCAAAGGAAAATTTAGATGCTAAATTAGAGGTTAAGTTAAAGACTAAGTCAAAAACAATTGGAGCAAACTAAAAACTAACAAGCTAACATCAAGTTGAAATACATATAGATGCATGAACCATAGTTGACCTTAAAAGTATTTACGCTTGCTAAGGGAAGTTACAAAAGAAGGAGCTTGTGCTAACAAGTAAGTTCGGGAATGAACCATAGACCAAGTAAGTGGATATTTGTGTGTGCCTCGAGTAGAATAATGTCTCCTAACTTTGCATGCCCTGTGATGTTTGGCTTAACTAAGCTTAGTTGCAATTTGATATGCTGCTTATTGTATTATGTGATGCTTCTTTTTATAACTATTGCTGGCTAATACATGTTTTGATATTGCACTTGATTGCTATAATTGTATTGCTAAGTGTTATGTGACATTTACTGAGATTTATGCTAACTTAGAAAAGGATGTATGAACTAACCTTACCTCCTAAGATATTCACTTAAGTGAATCCGATACCGAGGTCTTAGAATCAATAAGATACTAAGTAGAGGCTAAGCTAATACATAATGAGTAAATTTTCTTAGATTTATTGGGTATTGCTTGGTATGTGATTTGATACATTCATGGCAGGGCATGAAAAAGAACTTATGGGTTAAGTTTTCTAAAAACTAAAATTTTGATAGATTGGATTTCATATGAAAAGCTGTGTTTATCATATATAATAAAGATATTTTTGACATTTAAGAAATTTTCAAAAATAAATAAGAAATATTTTATCATTTAAAAAATATTTTTAGAAATAAAATCTATTAATAAACCCTTTTTTCAAATTTAGGACTCCTTTTAGAATTTTCAAAAAATAAACATCTAAAATATTAAGACCCTTTTAGAATTTTTTTTAACTAAAATTAAATAGTTAAAAAATGTATACCCAACTTTTTTTTTTCAAAAATTAAAATAAATCAACAAACTAAAATTTTATGAAGATGAACTATAAAACTTTAATCCCGAATAATGAGTATGTATGAACTTATAGGAAACTATGAGGTGACTTAAAATATGTAAAATTTTATTTATCCCCTTCTTGGAAATAATTTCAATTTTTCGATCTTTCCTTTCTTGAAAATAAAGATATTTCTTTCTTTACTTATAAACAAAACAAATCATAAATTAAAAAATAAACAAAATATAGTAAAAAAATAAAAAAAGTGAAATGTAACAAGACATACTTGTTTTCTGATGAAAGGGTATTTTGAAAGGTAAATATAAATTTGGAAGGTTTGGATAATATTCATTCAAGTTTTAATAGGTTAACCTTTAAAAACCAAAATCTTTGGTCTTTAAAAATTGTTTTCAAAATTGGTTTTTCTCATAAACCAATTATTAAGCTAGAATTATTCCACCTAATTAGTTCTAATTTAACCCTTTTTCCTAATCTTGGTTGAATGACAACTCCAAAATCTTTTCAAAATTAAAAGAAAACTAGGTTTTTCTTAATCTCTAATCAAGGGTTAATATTGAACAAGTAAGGTTTATTGTTGATCAGATTAATAAAAATAAAACCGAAAATTTAAGCTCAACGAGCAACATATTTACATGCACTAAGTCTAAAATATCATCATTTTTCCTTACTACTTCTTGATTTCCTTTTGTTAAGTCAGCACAAAGCTGCTCTAACTTAGCAAGCCAATCATCTTCTAATTGGTGTTGTTTACTTCCCCCACCCCATTAGTGGTTAAGAAGTAGTAACACCATCAACACTTTTAGTCAATCTTGTTTTGGTTACCATAGTAAAAATTTGAAAACAAACAACTCCAAAATGTTGTAATAGAAATTCAGTTTAGTGTTTATGATTTGCAAAAGAGTAAACATAAAGCTTTAAGAGTACCATGGTAGGTCCAACATAATTACTCCGATACTTAAGTTAGATAAATCATTGGTGTGTAGAGTTCAAAAAGAAGTGAGAAATCAAAGTATTGAAAGAGTTCTTAAAGCAATAGATCACCCATATTTATAGTCTTGTTTGATAACTACATGGGCTTTTTTGAATTTAATCATGTACATATCGTAGGACAATGTAGGTAGTTGAGTAGTTATCATTAGAGTAACTATCAAACTTATTGTGCTTTTGTCCAAACATTTGAATGTTTAAATTTAATGGGTTAGGCCTTGGTGATTCAACCTTAAAAAATATTGGTTAGCAGAAGTGTAGCGAGCTGTTGAAGCCCAAGAAAAGAGTTAGTAAAATGTCAATCTAGTGGTGTTCATCAAGCGAAGACCATCACAAGGCACGGTTAGGAGTGTAGTTATTATACTCAAGTAACTCCTGTCTTAGACTAAGTTGGCATTATGTAGAGCATTCGATTGTAGGGATAAAAATCTACTATCAACAAAAATCACATTATATATTTTTAAAAATTTAATATAATTTCTGCATAAATGGTAACTTCAATAAGGGCTCTATAAAATAATATACTAAATAAATATCTAAAATTACTACTTGAAAGTATATTAAAATAATGTTAGAATACCAACAAATATAATTTTTCATATTAGTTTGATAATTTTAGCAAAATTGAAAAGTTATGCGACATTAGACTGAACAAAGTATGGCGAGCTTTAGCCATCACTAAGGGGAGGGGACCTATTGAAAGAGGTTCTTAAGAGGAGGAGGATGTGGGGTGGGGTGTCAACCTGCCACTAGGAGCACCTGGATGTTGACAAACTCTAAGGGTCGGCAGGTATTTTGGATTTTGCCTAATTTTTCCTAAATTTCTCATTTTGTAAATTAATTATGTGTAGTTAAAATAATTTTCCTCAACAAAGACTCTCTCCTTTAGCTTTTTAGAGCTCTCTGCTCTCTTTCTCTTGTAAGATGTACACAAGCTTATGCTACTCAAATGTACGGGTGCCATCTATAGACCCTCAACAATCTTTGTTTAAAGTATATGCACTTCAAACCATTTGCTGCTCCTTATGGATTGCTATTATTGGGTGCGGTACCAGTTTGAGGGTTATTAGCTTGGGCTTCACTCATTAAAATTGGGCTTTTAGGGCTTTTGATGCATATATAATCCAATTGAGACATTGGGCTTCAGTCTTAAGTTTTTACGTATGGGCTTGAGCTAAACTTGAGTCAATTTAAATTATTTTGACTCCAAGTTATGAGATAGATAATTATTTTAAGGCTTTTGGCTCCACTTTATTAAACGTTGTGACCACATTGTAACGTTTAAACAACAACGCATATAATTTCTCAAAAGTCGTAAATTAATTAGTTCATGAAAACTAAGATATTATGGTGTCTAGAATATATAATATTTTACATTCTATGACGACGTACTGTCTTATAACTAAATATAATACATCACCTATGATATGTACATATCCACATATTAATATATAACCTGATATCTATGAAGTATAATGTAAAGCATATTTATCCCTACAGTTTTATTCCTAAAAACATTAGGCAAAGCAACTGAGATATATCATAATGGCACTTCATGTCTGATATTTTGTTTTGAGTGTAAAAGCAATATCTTAGATACAAACTCGGTTTTTATTTGATGTTAATACTTATATCTAGCATAGGTTACATCTATATCCTTTATTTTGTCAAAAATATGCTTGAGAACCCAAAAATATGTATTTCGAGCTCAACATCTCGGTAGCGCCATTCTAAACAATCTAGAATAGAGTTTCTCAACAATGAGTTGCATTGGCTATAATTATAATTGGCATGAGCATAGACACATAGATGCAATACATATACAAATAAGTCATAAAACTATTATTAAATCAAACTAGATGTACAACGAATGGTTTAAGAGAAATTTACATTAAAATAGTCTTAAATCTATATAAAGAAAGAAAAAAAAAATCCAATAAATGTATGCACTAAAAAAGATTAAAAATGTGATCCTAACAATTTTCACTTATTTAAAATAGCTAAAATTATAGGATAAAAAAGCTAATAGGAAAGGGCTAATATATTAGTGGGAAAAAGAAAAAGACTAATTTATAAGTAGACTACCATAATGGGCTGTGATGATTTAGAGAGCAAATTTACTGAATAAAGACTAACCTTAAGAAGATTGTCAATATCTAATTATTAGTAGCAATAAGGAATACATATAACACTAAAGGCTAAAAGTAGCCAATAACTAAACTAATAAGTATTAACATATCTTTTTTAACTGTATGACCTAAAAGTTCCAAATTAATGTTGATATGATATTCACTACTTTAACCATATAAAACAATACCAATTCTTTCTTATAATCCATAAGGAATTATGTCGCACATGGGGCATCATACTTACACCTCTCAACCCCCACCCCTTCCCCCACCCAAAAAAATTAAAAACCTAAACGTACGATGTTCATGTCACATAATATCACATTAGACCCAATTCTTCACCCTTTCCAATGTGTGACTTTATTCATTTCTAATATCCTTAACCTATAGGTCATCATAAAAGAATGTTAAAAATCACTCCTTAGTAATACTGTCCTCACTCCTTGACCTTTTTTCTAAATTAAGGCCCTTAACTTTAGCCTTAATTCATGATATTATTTGAAAGGCTCTAAGTTAAAAATAATAAATAATTAAGTTAATAAATACTAATAGGTTTTTTTAGCCACTTGATTTAAAAGTTTTTAACTAATATTGGTACAATATTACTACCCTATTCTTAAACTTATACCAATTTTCTTCTACAATTCATATGGATTACATTGCACATAGAGCATCACATATAACTTAAAGGTAATTAATGAATAATTAAGATAAAATTGAAAGATTTCTAAAGATCAAATCAAGTGGTATTGACTTAACAAAATGGAATAAATAAGATGTAGAAAATTTCTTCGCACATTCAATGTAATTGTACATATATATTGTTGATTAGTGATATTCGTTCCGATACATGAATACCTTTAAAATGAGAAAACAGTTGTAGAAGGCATTAAAGGATACTTTAGCATAGTTACTCCAATACCTAAATCAACTCTTTTGTTATGTGAATAAGATTGTAAAGTGTTATGAAGAGTAACAAAATAGAAGAGAGTTCTCTTACTTAAGGGTCTTGTATGGTATTTATAGTGGGTAAGCCAATACTTGTACTCGAATAAACCATAAGAGTTGTGCTTAAGCTTCAATGTTACCGATTTAGGCCTTCGACCTATTTTACTAACAAATTTGCACCCCTCTACCCCCTTTTGATGATAAAGTCGACAAAGAGAGTATTTAAAGAGGCTGATTTTGTGAGATCTTTGGAAAAGCTTGCAATCTAGAGCCTAAAAAGGCTAGAATGCTTAAGGGAGCATAAGCCTAAAGAGGTGAAAGATGGGAGTGGTTAAAGCACTTGTAAATATTGATATGCCTTAAAAAGTAAGGGCCTAAAAAGGCAAGTGCCTAAAGAGGCCAATGTGCTTTAAAATGCAGAGGAAGTATGCAGGTTATCCAAGTTGACATGACCTATGCTAAGTAGAGCAATAAGATAAGCTAATTGGCCTCTAGTTTGTTAATGTATAGGATTATGGGCTTGTTCGCTCGTCATTCATGCAAATTTTTAAACATAGAATATTTTACTTGTCACCATTTTTAGCTTAGGGTTTTTGAGTAGCTCATTATCTATTTACTATACAGAGCAACTAAGTTTGCATTTGGTCATTGTTTGTAGTATATAAGACTTAGAGTTATTAAGAGTTGCTTATGGGCTCAAAATGAAGGGCACTTCTTTAACCTCGATTTTGATTTTGAGTTATTGTGCCTAACGGGAAGTTAAAATGAGCTCATTAAGAGTTAAATAAATTGTTACGAATGCAAACGAATAAAACTTAGTACAGGAATTAGGAATTAAATGTGAATATTAATAACAATAGGGCATAAAGCTTAAAGAGGCCTGTCTTAAAAAAATAAATAGCCAACAAAGTGCAACCAGATATATTCCATCTTTGTTTGGGAGTTAAGTGGCTAGATTAACACATAATCCAGTAATAATTCAGCTTTTTAAATATCAAGTTGAGCCACACCATTTACCTGTACGTTAGACACAGTTTGTGCATTTGTCCCCTACGTCAGTTTCTTTAGAAACGTATCCGCGCAAACAAAGGCTAGATTTACAAGCTGTGAGAGGCTCAAATAAGTAGCTCTTAGAGCCCAACGTTGCTGTGTTAAGGCTTACTGCAACTATTTTGGACAACTCCACTTCATACTAGGAAGGACTTAGCTATCCTTCAAGTTGCTCACAAGCTTAGAGCTTTATAAAAAGGTCGCTGCAATTGTTGTTGTAGTTCAGCAAATACAGAAGAGGATAGCTTGGCACGTGTTTTATTGTGAGGTCAAGCTCACTTTTGGACTGTTCTTAGACCCAATAGTTGGAGCTAAACTCGGTATCTTGTAGGTAGTTGGCATTCGGGCTGTTGTTTGATCCGAAAGAAACTCGGACTTAGGCACACGTGTCAATTGCCGCTCTTTATTCATCTCTACATGCTACTTTCTAGTTCATAAAAGAAGTCGATAGAAAGAACCGTGAGTGGCTTCCAATACGAACATTGGATACCTACAAAATTCAAATTTCATATCTTGAAGCATCTTATGCAAAGTGAGATGCTATTGCAATCATTGTGAGTTAACTTGGCTCAGCATTGATGCCTAGCTCGGCAAAGAGATTACACGGCGCCCTTAAATGGTTCGGATGATAGTAGTTCAGCATGTGGAACTCACAGGACACTCAAGTAGTAGCGACCAACGGAAAGCCATAATGAAGCCTTCTGCAGGTGGTCATTCAATAAATTGGAAGCCATAATATAAAGTTCATTTGAGTGACCAAGTTCCATTGAAGTTGATGGAGATCAATTCAAAGCGTTTGTTGTTTTCAACATGTAAGATAGTAGCTCAAGTACAAAACTTCACTTGTTGGGCTTACACGAAAACAAGCTGCAGACCAAAATCTTGACTTCCTCGTACGTGTGTCCTCAAATAGGATAGTGCACACTAATTCACGCGAGTCTCTGCATAAAGTCCAAATGTCAACCAGTTTCGTAAATCGTTCAACACGAAATAGCTCGGCATTAATTTTGTCCCGTTGATTGAAAGCTTAGGTCGGTTGCTTGCCGACCTATGTTTTCTGAATTATATGGATAGTGGCTGCGACAACTTGGAGAATTGTTCAAGTTGCTTATCCATACTATTATGTACAGCTTAGACTTTCGCTTGGGAGTCTTCTTGACTTAGGCTGCCATTGAATTGTGCTTGTTTTGCTTATAAAAAGAACGTGACTCCAATTTCAAGTGCTTGATCTTGCTGAAGTTACTCTTGACTTAATGACTATGTAGACATTGAACTTGACATGTTGGTTGTTGCTGTGCGTGGAATTGGCATGAATTTAATGGCTTGGTTCTGTTAATCATCTTTGAGCTTTGCCTTGATGTTTAATTAGCATGTAGGCTAGAGTGTATTCATCTACAAGCATAGCTTGATCGCACACAACTTGGCCGCTATTGTAATTCAACCTCACTGCTCGTGTTGGTTTTGAGCTGATCTAGTTAAGGATAGCAACTTCAGATTTTCAGGCATCAGGTTAGCAAATCGGACGAGGTCGTTCACATTAGCATTACTTGCAATGAGGCTAAGAGCTCGACTACGGACATCACCGATCTGACCTTAACTCGACCATGGATTGTTCTCGGCCAAAAAGAGCTCGGCACATATGAAATACTAGTTCTCGACCTTAGCACTAAATTGCTCGAATTTGCAAATGCCACAACTTGGCTCATGTATTATATTCATGGAGATGAGATGGGTTTGGCATGTTTTACTGTCACGTACCGATCACCCTCTACCACGTCTTGGTACGCGTACTTGGAGCAACTCAACAGGTATTGTACGGTACGTAGACAACTTTGGCACTTACTTGGCCGAGAAGACAGCTAACTCAGCTTAAATTCAATTACGCGGCCTTGAGTCGCAGTCATCCTTTGGCACGGTGCTACTGAAGTAATTCGGGCGTACTATAGGAAGGCGGCTAATTTTCTTTGCTAGTGTTTCATTGGTCGGGGTTTGGCTTGGACCCACGAAGATCGGACACACAAAGCTCGGCTCATATCTAACATCGTGGGTTCTATTGAATGTTCAATCGAAATTTCCTCCACGAGAGTAGCTCGAGAACTTTGCAGTTAAAGTAGGTTTTGCATTTGAAATTAGAGCTCTGTATTTGCTCTAGGCCTGCTATGTTTGGCAGAAGTTGATCGGACAAGATTTTGCCGTATGTCGTTCAACTAAGAAGAGAAGCTCGGCATATGTACTTGGACTTCTTGACCCCTAGCTCGGTATATACAAAAAAGCCGGGAAAAAATATTCTCGAGAGCACCCCAAACATTACCTCAGAGTTGCAAACAATGTTAGTGAAGCAATCGACTCAAGCTTGAAAAATATCCGGCCTATAAAAAGAATTCAACTAGAGTTGGAGTAAGCGAAAACTCAGCAAAACTCGATGCTATTGAAGTAAGTCGACATAGTCATGATGTGCGTAGCTAATTAGCTCAGCAACGGACGGCTCAAAACTCGTGATCACTCACAATGCACTTCAGTCTGACTACGGCTACTTAGCCTATCCATTCAATGATAGCTCGGCTTCAATTCTTGCCCGCTCGGCTTTTGATGGTGTTGAGCTCGGATGCAGATATACACTTACTCTAGTTTCCTAAACTTACTGCTTGCGAGCTATCAAAGATCGGGGCAATCCTGCTTGGTTGTTCATTGAGGTTGGTAGCAATAGCTCGGCATGGGAATTAGCAGTTGCTCGGCAATGGAGTAACTTAGAAACCAAAGTGCGCAGCTTGGCTATTCAGTAATTTGGCGTAGCTATCATGTGATAATCGGAGAGATAGATTGAAACTTGGATTTTGTTATGTTCGGCATGTACTCTATTTTATTATTGTGTGCGTTGAGCTTGGCACTTGTGTAGCTCAGCACAATAAGCATGGATCGATCTTCTCGGTTAATCGAAGGCGCAATTAGGAGTTGACTTAAATAAATAGAGTACTCGGCTTCTCAGCTATTGTTTTGGGTCGATAGAAATAACTCGGCGTCAGTTTCTCGAGCAGCTCCTTGGCAACTCAACATGGAGCTTGGAGTTCTCGTTTGGCGAACAGCTCAGCCAAAAACTTCTCAGCATGAGTAATACTTATCCAAAGGTGAATCACAGCTCAAATGTAAAATGTATATGAGTTGTTGTATCGACCTTGAAGTTTGAAACCCCTCTATTTGGCCTCATGCCTAGAGTTCCCTTCATGCATTCGCTCTTCAAATGAGCTCGGAACATGTTATGGGAGGTCGGTATGGATGTGTTCGGGTAGTCTGTGCTACAATACACGATCAGGCTTGGTGATTGGACTTAACTAAAGGCTCTTCCGATAATAAACTTTAATGTACAGCTTGGCAATTTGTCTCATAATGTGAAAACATATCTTTAAAATCCTCCAGTTCATGTAGAACAACATATAAAATAGGAAGAGCTCTGAGTAGAGCCTTTGTTGCTGCTCGGTTACAAGGCTCGGAGTTTGACCAATAAAGCTCTTGTCATAGAGTTGAATACGATGAAGTCGAATGCAAATTCTCGATCCACTGCGTAAAGTGTGAAATTTCAAAAACACTCAAAAAATGAAAAGCACAACATAGTCCTTAAGATTCAATGGGATGATCAAGGTAGCAACTTAAAAGTTTAGCAATCACGTGGTTATGAACACGAATGTATAGGTAGTGCATGAATATGCAGTTATCAACCAAAAGGTGGTGATTATCATCCACAAAAGATGGCACTATAGTTATTTAAACACAGAAATTTGCATGAAGGTAGCAGTTGTGATCATATAAACTCACAAATTCCTAAAAACATAGATGCGGTATGGCGGTTACACTAGCCAAAAAGAAAGATTTCTCAAAATTCTAAAAGCAAGTGTTGGACGTAGCCGCATATTGAATAGTACGATTTGAATTATAAAATACTTTCAAGCAACATTAGAAATAGCGGTTACGAGCAATTTCAAACCAAGCCAACATGAAGTTACAGTAGTTGCGCATAAAAAGCAGTTATGAACCATCCATAGCTATTGTTGGCAAACCTTTACAAGAAGGAAACTTTCCTATACAACATATGCAAAATGATCTAAATTCTAAGTAAATAGCATTTAAAGCCATAGTCCTTTGGAAGAAAGAAAAGAAAATGATGCTTGAAGCCGTAGTCCTTTAAGTATGTCGATTGAGACATCTCCCAACATAGGAATGTAATGAAAAGAGATATAAATGCAAAAGGGAAAGCACAAAATTTTGAAAAATTGTCAAAAATCGTAGGGTTGAATTGCTTAATTCCCCTAAACAACACCAATTGTTGACCAGTGATTTTTGTTCTAGTACACAAACACTTACAAAACAAGAAAACAGCTACCGGAGGTGTCGGAATGTGCTCCAGTGCAGCCACTTCAATGTATAAGTTAGCTCTCTTGTCATGTGAATAAAATCGTAAAGTGTTACAAAGAGTACGAGAATGGGCAAAGGTCCCCTTACTGGGGGGGGGGGGGGGGGGGGGGTGTCTTAGATGACATTTATAGTGAACGAGTTAATACATGAATTTAGATGAGCTATATGAGTTGGGCTTAAGCCTCAATGTTACTAATTTAGGCCTTTGAACTATTTTACTAAAAAAATACTATCAACATATGTATCTCTAATCCTTATTTTAGTTTTATAATGAAATCAATTAAAGTCTCCTTTTTATGGGTATGGGGGGAAGATAATTTGAATAAGAAAATTGGAGAGACAAGAGGACTAGTGTATCGTAAGAGAAAAAATGGGCTAGTGCATTAGTGGATTACCATCATGGGATATGGTAGTTTAGTTAAGCAATTAATAACTAGCCCTAAAACTAATTTATACATAATAATTAGAATTGATGAAGAATATAAGTCAAGAATAATTGATGAGAAGTCATGATATAAAAATTATAGAGACCAAATGAAGTGATATCAAGGTAATGAAATAAAAAGGGTCAAGTTTAAATAGATTATTGAACTTTTAAGTGATTGAAGTTGAGGATTAATATTATATTAAGTGGTTGAGATAGAGGATCAAAATTTCAAGTAATTAAAATAAATGATCAGCGTTGTAATAAGTTGATAGGAATCAAACTACTAAACCTTTAACGAAAGCTCGAGCCCGAGGGCTCGAAAGTATGGCCAAGTGAATTATTTCCTTATGACCTACTATCGAGGAGTTCGAGTTGCTGCAATTTGCCAACCTGATGCCCTAGCTAAGCTGAACCCTCTTACACTCATTATTCATCTCTAGTTGTTGACCTAAACTACACTTGAACATCAGCTCGATTTATACAACCATCAACTCAGTTGACCTGAATTTAAGCCATACTGAATACATTCGAGGCAAATTCACTTCGAAAGAATTATCTAATCAGCTCAGCACAATTAACCTACCACCTTTGCTCAGCACCTCAACTCGACAGTCACCAACTTGAATGTATAATTCGTCTTTTTTGCTAGAAAGTCATCCATTCATAATAAGCTACATATCCAAGCAAACATATGATAGATTCCTTTGTATAAGATACCCATCATTGTTATATTTTCAATTGTACCCTCTATTATTCCTTTTACATTACTTCTTTAGTGTATTACCCTTCTAGTGGTACAGACCCAGTGGATAAACACACAGAACCCAATATCACACGAAAACCAATGAATGGGTTCGGACTACGAGATGGCTTGAAAGATAAATGAAAGTTGAAGGTTTAGCAAATCCTGCGCACTAACTCTACGAATATGACCTACCGTAGAACCATACACGGACCTAAGACTCGCCAGATATGAAGCACCAATCCGAGAGATAGGGTTACATACCATAATCCTTACTAAAGAGATTGATAAGAGTTGATAAAAAGAAAGTTTTCCCAGAGAAAAGACTCAAAAGGGGTTTTTTATTAAAATGTCAAAATCCCTCTAAAACCGTATACAAGTGTTCTTTTTATACAAAGTGGTAAAGTTGTAAATAAATAAAATGATTAAGAATGCTCTAGTGGCAATTTTGTAAATATAGATAGATATGAGGCTAATTACAAGTAAAATATAAGAAATAGAAAATCCGAATACATAAGTAAAATAGATAGCCAAGTGAGATCTTCGATTGAGGGTTGATGCTTTGATTCCAAAGAGCTGTTAGGGACTTTAAGCTGTAATCCGGGCATACCTGATTTCAGATGACCTATCTTGTCTGGGGTCGACCTGATATGCTTGGAGCCATCTTGATATGATAGTAGCCAACCTTGCATAACCAACCCGATGGCATGGATGTGGTTAACCTATTTAATATGACTAGGTGTAGCCAAGCTGATACAGAATAACCAGGCAACCTTATCATGATCGAGCAGATCTTGGCCTATCAGACTTAGTCAAGCAATCATTCTCAGTAAGGTGGCTAGGATAGGATAGGACAGGATAGTCATGAATAGTTGATTCGAGTAGACTTGACAAAATAAAATAAAGCCAACCACAGTAGGGTAGAATGGATCAAGTATAGTAAGGAAGACCTGGTAAAGCAGGGTATACATGGTAGCCAGGACTTACAAAGTATGTCAGGTCTTCCAATATTGCCATAGTTCATGTATAAGTTTGTGGGAGGGCTCGATCAAGGTAGAACAGAGTGTACTCAACATAACAGGGTAGACCGAATAGAGTAAGGTAGGTCATTCAACAATGATAGAACACATAAATAAGTCTTCTATTTATACAGAGCTTGTAAGCAAGCATCCCATGTAGTTCGAAGCCTGGCATGTCATCGAGTCGATTCTTGGAATCTTATCATTCCCTCCCTCTTCGAAGAGTTTCGACCTGAAACTTGGTAGTTAGCCACTCTAGATCCCTTCGGGGTCAAACACTAATCAACAAAATTTAAATTTAAACATAGGAGTACACTACAGTTCTTGTAACAAGGGTATCACCAACCGATGCTCCCTCCACTTGTCATTGGTTCTATGAACCAAACCTTTTATCTTGGATCTTTCCTTCCACTTATCATGGATCCAATCAACTATACCTTGGTAATCCCAGTAACCATCAATTATGGGAAGCAATGATCTCAGGGTTATACGAAAGATTATGGGCTCATAGATCTTATGTCGGCGAGATGTAAGATGGCCTTACAATGGCAAATGCTTCCGCCTCTTCAAGCTCAGCTAGTTCAAACATCATGATCTTCTCATCAGTTGTAGTCAGTATTCCTTTTGCTCCCCCACAAATCGATTCATCTTCTTCCTTCCATCTATATATCTCAAATTTCTCCAACTCAAAAGTACCAAGAGTCATTATGATGTATCCCCAATACATGTATCCATCACCTCAGCCCTAATAAACTCTAATAGATAATCGATAATAGCTCATAGGCACGATGTTGTAACTGCTCATATCGGTTCCATGTAAACTTGTTAAATGACTAGGATGTAAGATTCTGACATGAGGAAGGCAAACATAGTAGTTCTTGGAGCTACCATTTGTAGCATTTATAACGGGTAATGGAACCACTTTTAGAACATTGGGGTTTAACTACAATTTAGCCCAATCTTCCTCGGCTCTACTAATTGTCTCTCTAGCAACCTCTACCTCTCCTTCTCTTACTTCCTCTCCTAGGTCTTCTTTCTCGTCGGCTTTCTCTGTACGAGTACTCCTTTACTATCTCATTTCTTCCCTAAGCTTCTCAAGTATAACCTTTAGCTGTTCTTGTACATCATAATGGTTGGTACCAATGGCGGATTCTTCTCTTAAGGCTAATCGAATAGCTTCATTTAAGCTCCTTACTCCTAAGGGGTTAACACGTCTGGCAATCTCCGACCTCAATCCTCTCATAATCGTAGGAGCGCCTTGTACTCTTGGGCAAATTCTTAGACACTCATTTGTCCTTGCCTCAAGGTAGATAGCTCTTCATACAACTTGTCTTGATATAATAAGGGTACAAATTTTTCTCTCATGGTAGGTCTCATTGAGCTCCATGTAGTACTTGCCTCTCTTAGGATCCTTTGCCTTAATACATTCTTCCACCAATTCCTAGTAAGGCCTTGAAGTTTATCCTCTATGATATCTTCCTTGTCATGTTCAGGACACGAATATTTTTCAAAAACTATTGACTTGGAACTCCTAATCTAAGTATTCGTCTGGGGGTTCATAACCATCAAACATGGGTATTCTCTACCTTATATCTTCATAGCCATAGTCATAATCATATCTTCCTCGATTATCATAAGCTATGTTAAATGAAGGTTTCACTTCAACTAACTAGCTTAGCTCACAAGAAGTCTTATCGGCAATGACTAGAACTATCCAACACTTAGTGATTCAAGAATACAATAGCTCGAATGTTTGCACAGCTCGGATCTTCCACTTCGCTTTAGCACTTCGACTCAAATCGAATACTAGAATCAACTCAACTATTAGGTTGAAGCAACTCAGATGCTTGCACAGCTCAACACCTAGAGGCCTTACTTCCTTGGCTTAGTTCAGACATATACTTTAAGCTCCAAGGACAACATTAACCCCTAAGTTAGCAATACAACCTACTAGCACAACCGTAATCACCACTAACACCAATTTATCCAATGCAATACCTAAGAAAATCTACCACCTATTACTACGATAACAACAAAGCTTTCGCAGCCAACAACCACCCAAATTGCAAATTAATGTCAAAAACTCTTATTTCAACATAAACAGCCACAATACATTCCACCAATTGTTGTTGTGATAACACGAAAGAATCCTGTTGAATGACCTTCCATCCAAATTCAGCGACCCAAACCACAATCAATATGGCTCAATCTCAAAAAGCCCACTTTCCAACTTAACTCCAGTAACTAATATACTTAAACGCATGAACGTATACAAAAATGAACCTTATCTGTTTTCGCAATGAAGAATAAAGTATAATAGAACACAATAGGAATCGCTCTTATTGACCTATAAATCTACACTTCAAAGCTCAAGATCTCTAAACCTACTTCAATCGAACCAACTCCAATATTAATGAAAGGAACACAACCACTAATCAGCAAATACGAACAAATCTTTGTAGCAACTTCATACGCTGTAATAACTATGGGAAAGACACAGTAGTCACTATCGACAACAAAAACAGAACTCTACGGCAACCTAATACGCTCCCTCGTCGAAATCGGCTCTAATACCAAGATGATATGGACTCGGTGGATGAACACACAGAACCCAGTATCACACGAAAACCAATGGATGGGTCCAGACCGTGAGATGGCCTAAAAGATAAATGAAAGTCGAAGGTTTAGCAAATCCCGCACACTAACTCTATGGATATGACCTACTGTAAAACCATACACGAACCTAAGACTCGCCAAATGTGAAGCACTGGTCTGAGAGATAAGGTTGCTCGCCATAATCCTTACTAAAAGTATTGATAAAAGCTAATAAAGGGAAAGCTTTCCCAGAGAAAAGACTCAAAAAAGGTTTTTTTATTAAAATGTCAAAATCCCTCTAAAACCCTATACAAGTGTTCTATTTATACAAAGTAGTAAAGTTGTAAATAAATAAAATGACCAAGAATGCCCTAGTGGCAATTCTGTAAATATAAGATAGATATGAGGCTAATTACAAGTAAAATACAAGAAAGAGAAAATCCGAATACATAAGTAAAATAGATAGCCAAGTGAGATCTTCAGGTGAGGGTTGATGATTTGATTCTAAAGAGTTGTTGGGGACTATAAGCTATAATCTGGGCATACTTGATTTCGAAAGACCTGTCTTGTTTAGGGCTGACTTGATATGTCTAAGGCCGACCTTGCATGACCAACCCAATGGCATGGACGTAGTCAACCTATTTAATATGACCAGGTGCGGTCAAGCTGATACAAAATAACCAAGCAGCCTCATCATAACCAAGCAAATCTTGGCCGATCAGACTTAGTTGAGCAAATCATTCTCGATAAGGTAGGCAAGACAGGATAAGATAGGACAAGACAGTGCTGAATAGTTGATTCGAGTAGACCTGATAGAATGGAATATGACGTGCATGTTATTTAGTTCTATTTTAAGTTTTTTTACTAAGTTTTTGCCAAGAAGATGACGGATCTTAGTGTTAATGCCAATGTTGGAGACAATAATAGTTGTGTTGTGCACCACGGCCAACAACTCTAAGGTACCCCTAAAAGTATAGACTAACGACTTTATGAGGTAGCTAACTGCATAGCTAACTTGACTTAGGTTGTTCATGCAATGGCTTATAGACCCACTGACGTCATACAAAATAGTCCATAAGTTGCTTAACCTGCTAAAAGACAAATCCTAGCTTGACAAGTTCAAGGTAGAAGAGTATGAGGACAAATGCAAGAAGGATTGATTTGGATCATATGGATGATGATGATGAAGAAGAGTATAATGAGGAAGAAGAGCAAGCTAGAACATCCTAAGTTGCCAACCATGTAAAGCTTTAAATTCTAAGCTTCAATTTTCTTGGGAGTGTAAGTTATTATTTGAATTGGGAGGAGAAGGTTGAGCATGTTTTTTATTATTACCAATGCGAAGATCGAGAGAAGGTAAGGACTGCTATTGTTAAGTTCTCAAAATATGTCGCAATGTGGTGGGAGAACTTTCAAATCATGAGAAGATGAGAAGGATATAGAGAGGAAAATACTTAGCCTAAGATGAAGAGGATAGTAAGAAAAAGATTTGTGCCAGATACTTATTTGTAAAATACTTTTGCTTGACTTCAAGAGCTGAGGCAAGGAGGATGAATTGTTGATGAATATGTTCAAGAATTCCATATACTTATGATTTGCTATAAGGTAGATGAGCCATCAGCTCAAATAGTATCTAGATTTCTTACTAGGTTAAGAAGCAACATTAGAGATATTATAGAATTTCAGCAGTTCACTACATTAGATGAGGCTATAAGAATAGCGCAATGAGTGAAGAGGTAGAGAAGAAATAAGCTGACCTGAAACTCAATGAGCAGACTTGGTTAAGCAAGCCGACATGTTTAAGGAAGTTACCGAGCTTAACCAAGTACCGAGCTAACCAGAAGGGTAGATGTTAGGGCTAAATAGAAGGGTCGACCTAATAGTGATGTATGTTAAGGCCAAATAGAAGAGCTGACCTAATAGTGACATACTAACGAGAACATATGAGAAGGGGTAAGGATCTAAAAGAAAAACGAGCTAAATCAAGTGCTTTAAGTGCCAAGGGATTAGGCACATGGTAACTTAGTGTCTAAATTAAAGGACTATGATTATTAAAGGAGACGCCTTGAAGATTGAAGTTGATATCATAGATGAGGAGCTAGAAGAAGAGAAAGTAGTGGAAGATGAGGTTGATGTTATTGCCAACCTGATTGAGGAAGACGCGTGTAAACCCCACAACCAGCCACTCAAGGTTTCGATCGACTGAAAGATCCGATCAAGCCTAAATTATAAAGTAAAGCTAGAAATATTAAAAAAAAAATCACCCCATAAGTTTGAATTTAAGAAAATAAGCAATAAAATAAAAAACTATAAAAATTCCAAATTTTAAGTATATAACTCGTTATTTATCAAAAATGCGTAAAATGCATTTCGATAATTAACAAATCACTAGAGATAAATTATATGTATACTAAAAATCATAAAATGACCTAAATAATATTTAGAAATATTTTTTTGTACTATATATGAATTTACATGTAGGTATAAATACGCGTAATTACTTAAAATACGCGAAATGTGCTAAAATAATACTAAATACTTAAAGAAAATTCATAATTAATTAAGGAAAAATCAAGAATGATCCAAAATTGGGTCGGGGCGACTGGGAAAAATAATAAAAAAATCAGCCAATTAAATTAAGATAACACAAAAGTTAAAAATATAAGGCAATTATCTTATCCAATTTAATGTACAATAATTACCCTAAAGCTCTATAAATAGCAAAAAAAAATTCAAAAGCTCATTTGGATAGTTAGAAATCAGAGAAAATTAGGGAGAGTCGAAAATTGAGAGCAAAATTCGAGTTAGAAAAAAAAAATAAGAAAAACTATGCAATTAGGGCCTTTAAAGGGAACCCACATCAGACGAGCAGCTGAGAGTGGACGGCCACCACCACCACACGGTGGTGGCAGTTCCTAGACCGGCCGACAAGGCCACGGTGGCCGGCGGTAGCCGAAGGCACCCAGATCGATGAATCCGATTTCTAGCCTGATTCTTGTGTAATTTTGTAAAAATAGTAAATATTATTATAAAATTATGAATTTTGTTAATCTGGAATATTTTTGTATGTAGTTTTTAGGAAAAATATTATTTTGATGAAAATATGTCTCGTAATATATGGTCCTTAAGAAATCGTGCAAAACCGAGCATATTTCAGTTTAGAAATAAATGACCTTAGGAGTGTAGTTTTAAACCCAAAATTTTTGTGTAGACTACTTAGATGATATAGAACAGTGCTATAAAGCCTGTTTTCAAAAATCAATTTTCGAAATTTTTAGATAATTTTTAAGCCTTAAAATGAGGCTTAAAATGGGTGATTTAGGATTAATAAAGTAATTAAATGGTTAATTACTGATTTAGTGAATAAGTATATGTTTTAGGATGTTGAAATCTGATGAAGTATGATACTTATAGCATTTAGGGTGTTAGATGTAATTATTAGGTTAATTATGTAGTAAATGAGTAATAGGGAAAAATAGTTAATTTTGTAAATTAGGGAAATTAGGAGTAAAATCTGATTTAGGATAAATTTAGACATTTTGAAATAATAATTAATGTTTAGAGATGGTAATTTGTGTGATAGAAATATTAGAAGTGTATTATATACATAATAGGTGATAATACATAATATGTAATTATTAAGAATATAATAAATAGAAAATATTATAATAAAAATTGATATTTTGATAATAATAAAAATGTACAATAAATCTGATAGGAAACTTGAATTATCGGTACACTAATAAAGATTTAAGTGTAACGGGTGGAATAAAATATTAATTAGAGGTAATGATGGTATTTAGGAGATCGAGAAGTAATGTAATTAATTTCACATTATGAGTTGAAACGAATTTCTAGAGTTTGAGTATAAAACAATACTTAGAAATCGAACTAAAATCTAATTTAGAAATCAATGCGAAAACCAAACCCGAACCTAACCCCAAACCTAAAATAATTGTAAAAGACTTAAGACCTAGATAATTAGGTATATTAAACCTTAAAAAAAACATAACAATAAGTGTTATAGGATAAAATGAATCTATAATAGTTATATGAAAAACTGAAACTACGTTTGAATTATAGGGATAATTGGCGATGGCCTGAGCAAGTCGGACCTCGAGTGAGTGAGCGAGGAGTCGAGCTAAGTTGGGATTAATACGATGCTGTATTTTGGAGGCTTAAGATTATGCTTGGTTATGCCTATTAGATAGTTGAATGTGTGCATGTACTTGATTATGGGTGATGCTATGATTCTATTTGTTGCTCTAGCATGTATTATATGATTTGTATAAAGTGATTGATAACCTTAAACTGGACCTAATTAAATATACAACCTATAATCATAATCGGACCTACATGGCAACCCATTAGGGGAACTTGGGACTCTCCAACCAAATACCGACCCCTTCGAAAGGGATAGCGCAAGATTACATAATGGTTCCTTCTTCATTCTCAGTCGAACTAAGTGACAGGTGAGGAGGTCGCGGCGAGGGTGAAGTTAGTGGTTCGAAGGTAGTCGCGGGAGGAGCGAGGTCTCCATTGCACAAGCCTGGGTTTGGTCGTGAGCTGTTGCATTAACCCTAAACTAGACATAATCAAATATACGACCTATAATCATAATCGGACCTACATGGCAACCTATTAGGGGAACTTGGGACTCTCTGACCAAATACCGACCCCTTCGAAAGGGATAGTACAGGATTGCATAATGGTCCCTTCTTCATCCTCAGTCGAACTAAGTGACAGGTGAGGAGGTCACGACGAGGGTGAAGTCAGTGGTTCGAAGGTAGTCACGGGAAAAGCAAGGTCTCCATTACACAAGCCTGGGTTTGGTTGTGAGCTATTGCATTAATGGCAACTCCTCAATCCGGATTAGAGCGGGCGTAATTTCTCTAATCTAACGACGGGCCGGACAACGTCGTGCGATGGCATTTACTTGCACATGCATTGCACCTAATAAGTTAATCGATAACCCTGTTGTGTGTTTATGGTATAGTTTTAAGTCCTCCATCCTAACTTACTGAGCTGTGGTTGCTCACATTCCTATAAACGTCATGCAGGTGCTGGCTAAGAAGCGGCAAACAACTACTCTGAAGCTAGCAACTGTTGGATCCTGAGGAGTGAGGAAAAACATTTGAAGAATAAACATATATTTTTCAGATCTAAGTTTTTATTTTAGAATTATTTTTCATTTCTGAATAATGTAATAACTAGGAAGTATATTACAGAAAAATATTGTAAATGATAATTGAAATAACTAAATTATAGTATATATATATATATATATATATTTCCTCACTTTCTTAGATAAATGATTCATTTAAATTACAATCTGTTTACTTCAAAGCGGGTTAGTCGTGGACACCTTATGTAGATTAAGTCTAAGATAGCGGTTGTAAGGCCAACTTCTATTTTAGGATGGTTTACACAGTAGGGCTGTTACGACTCTGCCACTTCGGGGCATGACAACGTGTTTGTAGAGGACTTGGATAAGTTGACTTTGATTATTTGACATGCAATGAGTTTAGAGCTTTTTATTAAGGAGAAGATGAGAGAGAACTTACTCCACATCACTTGCAAAGTGAATAATCAAGTGTATGCACTCATAGTGGATAGCAGGAGTTGCACTAACATAGCATCTGCCAACCTAATTAAGAAACTCAAATTGTCGACCACCTTACATCCGAAACCATATAAGTTACATTAGCTAAACGAGAAGGGAACACTATGTGTCACTCAATAAGTGCTGCTGCCAATCTCAATTGCGAACTATTTTGATGAAATGCTTTGTGATATGCTACCCATGTGTGTATCTCACATACTTCAATGTTAACATTAGCTCTTCGATGGAAGGGTTATTCATGATGGTTGTAGGAATACATATGTGTTTAAGAAGGATGGCAAGAATATTACGTTGAACCCTATGATACCGAGTCAAGTTAGCAAGTTACAAGCTAAATTTACCCATTGATCAAAGAAGGCTTTAGTATTAAGTAGAATCGAACTCCAGAAAGCTATTAAAGTCGATGTACCAACTTTTTTGTTAATCAGGCAACTGTTAGAATTATAGAAGTAGGGTACCCTTAGAAGTCAGAAAACTACCGGAAGAGTATATTAACCTGTTTCTAGAATAGTTACTTGAGGGATTATCCCCTTTTAGTAGCATTGAACATTATATTGACTTGATACCCAGTACTATCCTGTTAAATAAACTAGCTTATCAGATGAACCATGAATAAGTTATCGAACTTCAAAGATAAGTCAATGAACTGTTGGCAAAGGGATATGTAAGGGAAAGTATAAGCCCATGTGTTGCACCTGCAATATTTGTGCCAAAGAAGGATGGAACTTAGCGTATGTATGTGAACAACAAAGTTATCAACAAGATTACGATCAAGTATCAATGCCCCATCCCGAAGCTAAACAATATGTTGGATGGACTAAGTGGTGCAAGAGTATTCAGCAAGATAGATCTAAAGTCAGGATACTATCAGATTCGAATGAGATAAGGGGACAAGTGGAAAACTACTTTTAAGACCCGACATGGCTTGTATGAGTGGATGGTCATGCCTTTTTGGCTATCAAATGCCTCATGAGACTAATGAATCATGTTTTAAGAGGTTTGATAAGAAAATTTGTCATTGTCTACTTTAACAATATCCTTGTCCATAGTGCCAACCTGGCAATGCACACTGAACATCTCAGAGCTATTTTCAATGTCCTCTAAGCAAAAAGGTTGTTCAGAAACTTGAAGAAATGTTGTTTCCATCAGGAAAAATTGATCTTCCTAGGTTACGTGGTTGGTGGAAAGGGATTGAGAGTTGATGAAGAGAAGGTACGAGCCATTATTGAGTGGCTGACCTCAGCATCTTATGCCGAGATAAGAAGTTTTCATGGACTAACATCATTTTACCGACGCTTTATCCAATGATTCAATACCATTGTAGCGCCTTTGACTGAACTTATAAAGAAGAATGTAAAGTTTAAGTGGGGAGAGGAAGAGGAGAGGAGCTTTGCCGAAGATGAAAACGAGGTTGACCTTTACCTTAATCTTGGCTCTATTAGACTTTGACAAGTATTTGAGCTTAAATGTGATGTACCAGGTGTCAACATCAAAGTTGTACTAATGTAAGATGGCCAACCTATCACCTATCATAGCAAGAAACTTAAAAGGAGCGTAATTAAACTATTCTGTTTATAACAAAGAACTTTTAGCCTTAATCTGAGCACTCCGTGTATAGTAACATTATCTTCTGTCAAAGGAATTTGTCATATATACAAATCATGAGTTCTTGAGATATTTGTGGAGCCAAACAAAACTTTTCGAATGCCAAGCTTAATGGATTGAATTTTTAGAGGGATTTAATTTTGTGATTAAGTATAAGCAAGGCAAGAACAACATAGTTGATGATGCTCTATTGAGGAGACATATTCTACTTACTGAGTTACAAACCAAGCTATTAGGGTTTACAAGCATTGAAGAGTAATATCGAGATGATTCTCATTTTGGTTGTATATACGAGCATTGTAAAGAAGGAAGAGTTATGGATGAGTACCATGTAGAGGATGGTTATTTGTTTGGAGGTGGCAAGTTATGTGTACCAACCTGTTCGATGAGAGAACTACTGGTGAGAGAAGCCTACAATAGAGGACTTTCTAGACACTTCAAAGAACGTATGAGATATTGAATGATATATTCTTCTAGCTTAGAATGAAGTGTAACGTGCATCATGTGATTAAGAGATGCGTTATCTATAAGAAAGCAAAGAGCCAAGCAGACAAAGGGAAAACAGTACCTTTACTTATTCTGAGTAAACCATGGGCCAGCCTGAGTATGGACTTTGTCCTTGAATTACCCCAAACTACCCGAGGCAATGATTCTGTCATGGTTGTCGAGGATAAGTTCAGCAAAATGGCATATTACGTACCCTGCATAAAAACTAATGATGCTTCAACTGTTATTTCTTTGTTTTGCAGGAAGTAGTTCACTTGCATGGAGTATCGAGGAGTGTAGTATTAGACCGAGACCTAAAATTTCTAAGCCATTTCTAGAGAACCCTCTAGCATCAAATGCAAACCAAACTACTGTTTAGTACCTCTTGCCATCCCCAAACCAATCGTAAGACTGAGGTGGTCAACTATACCTTAGGATCACTACTTCGAGTTGTAATAGGGAAGAAATTAACAGTTTGGGATGTCTGCCTATTCGTGGTTGAATTTGCTTACAACAGATAAGTACACACCACTACTAGGCACACCTTATTTGAATTAGTTTATGGTTTTAACCTCGAACTACCCATTAATCACACCTCGATGTCACCCATTGACCTAGAAGATCTAAAAGCAAGAACCAGAGCCCAGTCCATCCAGTGGATCTATTAACGAGTCACCTAGCAAATTGATCGAGCCACTACAAAACTAAAAGATAAAAGCAAAGGAAGGAAGACTAAGTAGTTTCAACTTGAAGACCAAGTGTAGTTACACCTAAGTACGGAAAGATTCCCTAATAAGAGGAAAAACAAGCTATTTGCCCGAGTTGAAGGACCATTTAGGATACTCCAGAAGATTAATGACAATGCATATCAAGTTGAGCTTTCAAAAGACCATCAAGTGTCCGATGTGTTTATTGTTGCCAACCTTAGCCCTTACCGACCTAAGGTGAAGTTGTACGAGGACTAGCCAGATTTGATCCCAAATCCTAATCAGCCTAATGAGGATGATAAGAATCAAACCACAAAATCCAAGCCCAAACCTGAGGGCCAAAAAGCATGGCCAAGAGAATTATTTCCCTACGACCCACCATCGAGGAGTCCAAGCTATTTCAATCTATCAACCTAATGCCCTGGTCGAGTCAAACCCTCTCACACTCATCATGCGTCTCTAACTATTGACCTAAGCTATACTCGAACATCAGCTTGACTCATCCAACCATCAACTCAACCGACCTAAATCTGAGCCATATTGAATACATCCAAGGCGAATTCAATTCGAAAGAATTATTTGCTCAACTCAACATTGCTGACCTACCACCTCTGCTTGGCACCCCAACTTGGCAGTTACTAACCTAAATATACAGTTTGTCTTTTCTTCCAGAAAGTCATCCATCTACAAATAGCTACATATCCGAGCAAAGGTGTAATAGAATCCTCTGTACAAGATACCTATCTTTGTTGTATTTTCAATTATACCTTTTATCATTCCTTATACATTACTTCTTTCGGGTGTTACCCTTTTAGTCTTTTCCATTTTGTGTAGGATGCCTTAATATTTTGAGTATAAATGCCTAATTGGAATGTAGCCGCAAAATATCTTATCATCATACTAAATATACTTTTTCTCCGTAAACATTGCTTACAACTTATTTACTTACTTGATTCTTAACCTAACCCTTAAGTATGGTTAGGTGGCGAGTAACCTCATCAGATCAATTTATGCATCATATTGAGTTATGCCATAAGTCCTTGACCATTCCCTATTGTGTCATATCCTTAGAGCTATTCGTAGGTTTGCTTATTTATTATTCTTTGTTTTTGTGCAATTCCTATTTCGTTCTTCAAGCTTGGATCCATCCTTACAATCGACCTTGTTAATCCTTGACTTCGGTTCACATCAAATCAAAGTAGGAATAACATTAAGAACATGACCCCATTTTCTTTTACCATCTGATCTGAATAGCTTTGTGTAAAAGTTTTGAAAATTTTTCATAATTTCCTTCTGATCCTTTAGCCATGAACCATCATCTGCTCTTAGTTTCAAGATTTTGTTTCTATATCTACACATAAGAGTGGATTGGCGAAAGAATTTTGTATTCATATCCCCTTCTTTCAACCAACTGACTCTAGACCTTGGTCCCAATATAGTTCTTCCCTCTTCTACAGTGACTTTAGCTTCTATGTTAAGATTTTTTCTTTATCCTTATCCATCATACATCCTTACTTTTAAATATCCTTCAACTATTCTTGCACTTTCTTGATTTCTACTCTATGTTTGGAAGAACCTTTTTGCTCTACTCTTTTAGCTTCATTTTACAACGCTTCAACTTAAGCCCAAAGGGAACAAGTACATGTAAGGTACTTTTTCCTTCCAAGCTTCTGATATGGTTTGACCACATTGCTCTGATGTGGTCTACTTGTTCTCAAATTTAAAGCCTTATTTTCCCTCCTTGTCAAAGAAGAAAGAGTCTAAAATTAATGCAACATGGTCAGACCTTACCATCTCACTATGTATGACTATTGCTCTTGGGTATTTCATCATCCATTCATCGGATCCTATGGCTTTGTCAACTTTTCCATCACCACTTTATCTTGTTCTCTCTTATTTAACCATGTATAATATCATCCCTTAAAGCCAAAATCATTCAAATTCGAATTCATGATCATAGAACTTAATTCATCCATGAGTCTACTACATCTCGGATTACCACTTTCCTTCTCATGATTATACAAAATTTCATTGAAATCTCCTATGCATAACCATGGTTCTAATAATGATGCCCTAATAGACTCTAGTTCTTTTGATAATTTTTTCTTGGCCCTTGGATTTGGATCTACATATATCTAGGAAATACAAGAGAAGAGAGATCCATCTAGAAGTTTGACAATTGATATGATGTGATTTTTACTAGATTGGAGGATTTGTACTTCAACATCTTCTATCCACTACAATGTTAAGCCTCTAGACAAACCTTTAGGGGGTATGTAAAACTCGTACTTGAATTTCATTTTCCTCATGAGCCTTGATAATTTCTTATACTTATTCTTTGTTTTCATGAGGAACACAACACTAAGATTGTGTTTTATTATTAGGTTCTAAAGATGTTGAACTTTCAAGTGGGTCCCCACTCCTTGATAGTTCTAACTGATGAAAACCATAGCTACTATATGGTTGATTCTAACTAGCTACCATAGCAATCTTCATGTTTGTTGAGAGAGAAATGGGTACATTCGTGAAAGATTCGAGTAACAAATCCATATGGTGTAGGGAGGAGGCTCTTTCCTTTGATTTTTGTCTTCCCTTTTAGGGTTTTCTTCCTCTTTTAAGGGGTAGCCTTGCTAGTTTGTTAGGGAACTTGCTTTTTTTAGCTTAAATTTGAGTCTTTTAGAGGACCTTTGTGGTAAAACGTTGGCTGGATGTTTGATGGCCAAAGTTTGCAAAGCAAGGATGAGATGGAAAGGTGATGTTCTTATGATGGTACAGGGGGTTAGTGTAGATGGAGGTGAATCAAGTAGCTCAACAATATAAATGTTTTAGGGAGTATATGGGATGATATTCACATTTTATGGGACTAAGGAAATAGGGGCTTGTTTTATGAGATTGGCATCTGGATAGGTATGGAAGATGGATAGGTTTGTTAGGTTTTGGAATAGGGTTTTAGATGGCTAGGGCTAGTGGGTTTTAGAAGGCTAGTAACCTCTTCTTATTCAACTCAGGTGTTAGGGGTAGTGTTTAGGGAATTTGATGGGACGGGAGATTGAGTAGAATTCCCTTTTAGAGACCATGCTTATGGGGGTATACATTTGTTGTGAGTGGTTCACTCTCCCGAAGGAGGGGACATATAGGAAGCCATCTACATTAGTTTGTTGATTTTGTCTAGAGCAAGGCTTGGTTCTACTTCTTTCAAGACCGTAACTAGCTAAGTTCATGAAAATTGGGTTAAAATCACTTGAGGTAGCTTCTTTAGATGAAGATCGAGCCAGTGAAACATTATTTAAGCTATCTCTATCAACTAGGGATTTGATTGATCTAGCTCTAAGCCATGGTCCATACTCCTAACCATTTGTTTCCACACTACATCCCATAATTGAGTGCTTAAGTCTTTCACATTTAAAATAGGTGTCGAAAGCCTTTCATATTTAAAGCTAATAAAATATCTTTCCAATCTATTTCTACTAAACCACATACCATTTTTAATCTGTTGAGACCAATCTAGTTCAACTCTTATTCATAGGAAGCCTCTAATTACTCCACCCTTCAAATTAACCAACTCGCATCCAGTGGCCTTTCCAACTCTTTCTCCTAGTTTCATCGCATTACTCTCTATCATTTGATCCAGCTTTAGGCCATGTATCTGAAACCACATAAGGCAAACATCCATATTCACATCCTTAATATTTTGGTACGACTCCCAGATGTTAAGACCAACTAATTTCCCTATAAAAGCCTAAGGACCTTCTTAAATGATCTTTATAGATTGTTGTCTATCCCTACAAGAGCATAAATAAAGATTGGATTTCTTGGCTACAATTTCACAAATTCCATACATCTTCTAGGACAACTTCTTCCAAATCGAAATGAAGGCAGCCTTGTTTTCAGTTTTATTTGAGACCACTTTACACAATAGGACGCATTTTGAGGAACAAATAACATTAGGTCTTGTTTCCAAATCGATGGTTACAACGAGATCTTCTTTAAAACCACTATCATAATGATTGGGCAAAGTGTTTTATGATATGGTTTCCTGTAGAAGACAACAAACAAACTAAAAAATTTACACTGAATGATAGTACAATAGACTAAGAATAAGAAAGCATAACTAGCACCACAGTTAAGAAATTGACTAGATTATTACATGGTATTACTAATCATACAGGAGCACTTTGGAATTAAAGAGATCTAAATAGGACTATTACGTACCAACTAAGGGAAAAGCCATTAATTAAACAAACATTCAAAACCTAACCACAAAAAGGTAAAGACATAGAGTAGCTTAAGTATGAAAACAAAGAAGTTAAACACCGAGACTACACGAAATAAAGATAACTGCTTATCTTTAAAAGGATGCCCATGAAGCTTCTAACTTCTACAAATAGTAGTGGGTAGAGAAAGGGTTCTTCTAGTTTAGAGTTGATGCATGTATTAAGGTTTTGTGCTCACGATTGAATCGATGAGGGTTCTCCATAGCTAATAAGGAAATGGTATTGTTAGGGTAAGTAGGTGGCATACATATAGCGGCATACATCCTTATTGTGAGGGTTAAAGTTATTTAGGTGTCAATTGCATAAGGTTAGGGTTTCAAAGATTTGAGGTGAAGGTTTGGGATATCTAATTTAGTGGGGTTTGCGATATAGGATATAAGGATAGAGAGTGGGAAAATGAGAGTGAAAGGTAATGCAAGTATTTGTGGAGGTGGATTCTATGAGTAAAGGATGCCTATCAACAAGGTGAGTTTTCTCTTCTTAGGAGAAAAGAGCTCTTGGTTAAGGAGAGGATGTTCCTTTTTAAGTTTATAGGATGAAAGTTTGAAAAAGAAAAATTTCACCAATCTAGGGGGAAAGAAAAAGAGGATAGTCTAATTGATTTTATTGTGAAAGTAAATTAGGGTTCATAAATGTAAAACTAACTAGTAATATTTTGTATCTTATCTTTTATATTTTATGAGGAAAATTATGCATGAAAGGATCATTATTTGAGATGAAATTCAAACAAAGATCGAACTTTTAAGTGGTTTAAATAGAGAACCAACGTTATATCAAGTGGTTCAAATGAATCAAAATTTCAAGTAGTTAAAATAGAAAATCAATGTCATGATAAATGGTTCAAATGAAGCATTAAAACTCCAGTTTTATTTTGATCTTGATCATTTATTTGAACCACTTATAATGCGAGCTGAAGCCAAGGACTGATAAAGCTAGTTGCAAGGATGGATCCAAACTTACAGAAAGCTTGAAGAACGAAATGGGAATCTCATGAAAACAGGGAATAATAAATAAGTAAACCCATGAACAGCTTCAAGGATATAGCGCACTAGGGAACTTTTAATGACTTACGTACAACTCGATATGATGTACGAGATGGTTCGATGAGATTACTTACCACCTAGCTTTCTTAAGAATTAGAATAAGAGTAAAGTAAGCAAACAAGTTGTAAGTAATGTTCACAGAGAAAGAAGTATATTTAGTTTGATGATAAGATATTTTGCGGCTACATTATAGTAGGGTATTTATAACCGAAATATTAGGGCATCCTGATGCCTTAAAGAAGTAATGTAAAAGGAATGATAAAAGGTATAATTGAAAATATAACAAAGATGGGTATCTTATATGGAGGATTCTATCATGCATTTACTCGAATACGTGGCTCCTTATAGATGGATAACTTTTTGCTAGAAAAGACAAACTGTACATTCAAGTTACTGACTACTGAGCCGAGGTGCTAAGCAAAGGTAGTAGGTCAACCATGTCGAGCTGAGCAGATAATTCTTATAAAGTAAATTTGCCTTAGGTGTATCCAGTGTGGCTTAGATTCAAGTCAACTGAACTAATGATTGGATGAGCCAAGATAATGTTTGAGCGTAATTCAGGTTAGTAGTTGAAGATGAATGATGAGTGCGAGAGGGTTTAGCTTAGCTAGTATATCAAGTCGGCATATTGTAGTAGCTCAAACTCATCGGTGGTGGGTCATAAGGAAAGAATTCACTTGGCTATGCTTTTTAGCCCTCGAGCTTGAGCTTGGGTTAATGGTCCAATAGTCTAATTCCTATCATCCTTACTGGGTTGATTAAGATTTGGGATCAAATCTAGCTAATTCTTGTCCAAGTTCTCCTTGGGTCAGTAAGGGCTGAAGTTGGCAACATCAAATAGATCGGACACTCCAAGGTCTTTTGGAAGCTCAAGTTGATATGCATTATCATTTATCTTCTAAAGTATCTTAAAAGTTCCTTCAGCTCAAGCAAATAGCTTGTTCTTCTTATTATTAGGGAATCTTTTCTTGCTCATGTGTAACCATACTTGGTTTTCGGGCTAAAACTGCTTGGTCTTCCTTTGCTCTTCTCTTTTAGTTTTCTAGTGGCTCGATCAACCTGCTAAGTGACTCATTGATAGATCTGCTGGATGGATTGGGCTCTGGTTCTTGCTTTTGGATATTTTAGGTCAATAGGCAGCATAAGGGTGTGATCGATGGGTAATTCAGGGTTAAAACCATAAATGAATTCGTATGGGACATACCCAGTAGTAGTGTATACTGTCCTATTGTAAGCAAATTCAACCATGGCTAAGCAGACATCCCAGTCAGTTAAGTTCTTCCCCACTGAAGCTCAAAGTAGTGATCCTAAGGTGTAGTTGACCACCTCAATCTGGCCGTTGGTTTGGGGATGGCAAGAGATGCTGAAAAGCAATTTAGTTAGCATCCAATGCCAGAGGGTTCTCTAGAAATGGCTTAAAAATTTTAGGTCTCGATAGGATACCACACTCCTCGATACTCGATGTAAGAGAACTACTTCTTACAAAAATAAGAAATTAATAGCCAAAATATCGTTAGTTTTGGTGCAAAACATGAAATGTGTCATTTTATTGAAACTATCCATGACAAACATGATAGAATCTTTCCCTCAGGTAGTTCAGGGTAATCCGAGGATAAAGTCCATACTCAAGTTAGCCTATAGTTTGGTCGGAACAAGTAAAGGCATTACTTTCCTTTACTCTACTCGACTCTTTGCTTTCTAACAGATGGCACATCTCTCAATCATACGATGCATGTCACACTTCATTTTAGGTTAGAAGAATTTATCATTCAGCAGCTCATACGTTCTCTGTTCTTCAAAGTATCTAGAGAATCCTCCATTGTGGGCTTCTCTTACTAACAGCTCTCTCATCGAACAAGTTATCACATACAACTTCCCATCTCTAAACAAATAAACATCCTCTACATGGTACTCATCCACTTCTCTTCCTTCTTTACAATACTTGTTTATAGGGCCAAAATGAGAATCATCCTGATACTGCTCTTTAATGCTTGTAAACCCTAATAGCCTGATTTGCAACTCAGTAAGTAGAATATGTCTCCTCGACAGAGCATCGGCAACTATATTGTCCTTATCTTGCTTGTACTTAATGATAAAATTAAATCCCTTTAAAAATTTAATCCATCAGGCTTGGCATTTGGAAAGTCTTGTTTAGCTCCCCAAATATCTTAAGGACACACGATCTATGTATATGACAAATTCCTTTGGCAAAAGATAATGTTGCCATACATGAAGAGCTTGGGTTAAGGCCAAAAGTTCTTTGTCATAAACATAGTAGTTTAATTGCGCTCCTTTGAGTTTTTCATTATGATAGGTGACAGGTCGGCCATATTGCATTAGACATCTCCAATGCTAACTCTTAATGCATCACATTTAAGCTCAAATACTTTGTCAAAGTCTAGTAGAGCCAAGATTGGGGTAGAGGTCAACCTCATTTTCACCTTGGCAAAGCTCCTCTTCTCTTTGTCTCTTCACTTGAACTTTACATTCTTCTTTGTAAGTTTGGTCAGGAGCGCTACAATGGTGTTGAATCCTTGGATAAAGCATTGGTAAAATGATACCAATCCATGAAAACTTCTTACCTCGGTACAAGATGCTAGGGTTGGCCACTTAACAATGGCTCATACCTTCTCTTCATCAACTCTCAATCCCTTTCCACCAACCATGTAACCTAGGCAGATCACTTCTTCTTAAAAGAAACAACATTTTTTTAAGTTTTCGAACAACCTTTCTGCTTAAAGGACATCAAAAACGGCTTTGAGATGTTCAACGTACATTACTAAGTCAGCACTATGGATAAGGATGTTGTTAAAGTAGACGATGAAAAATTTTCTTATCACATCTCTCAAAACAGTATTCATTTGTCTCATGAAAGTATTTGGGGCGTTTGATAGCTTGAGAAGCATGACCATCCACTCATACAGGCCATGTCAGGTCTTAAAAGCAATTTTTCACTATTTTCCACTCATCCCCTTGCCTCATTTAAATTTGGTAATATCCTGACTTTAGGTCTATCTTGCTAAATACTCTCACACCACTCAATTGATCTAACATATTGTCTAGCCTCAAGATAGGATATCAGTACTTAATCGTAATCTTGCTGATATCTCTACTATTTACACACATACACTAAGTTTCATCCTTCTTTGGCATAAGTAATGCAGGTATAGCATAGGGGTTCAGACTTTCCCTCTCATATCCCTTTGCTAATAGTTCATTAACTTATCTTTAAAGTTCGGAAACTTATTCAAGGTTTATCTAGTAAGCTGGTTTGTTCAACAGGGCAACATTGGGTACCAAGTCAATGTAATGTTCAATGCCTTTAAAAAGGGGTAATCCCTTAGGCAACTATTCTAGAAATAGGTCGGTATACTCTTCCAGTAATTCTCTGACTTCTAGGGGTAGTTCACCCCACTCCTGTAATTCTAGCAATCGCCTAGGTAACATAAAAGTTGGCACATCGACTTTAATAGCTTCTTGGAGTTCAGCTTTACTCAACACCAAAGCCTTCTTTGATCCACAAGTAAGTTTAGCTTACAGCTTGCTAACTTAACTCGGTAGCATAGTGTTTAACATAATCTTCTTTCCATCCTTCTCAAACACATATGTATTCCTGTAACTGTCATGAATAACCCTTTAATCGAAAAGCCAAAGTCAACCTAGCATACATGAGATGCACCTATGGGTAACATATCACAAAGAATTTTATCAAAATAGTTCCCAATTGAGATCAGTAATAGTGACATGTAATGCTTGCTAAGTGACATGTAGTGCTTTCTTCTCGTTTAGCCAATGTAACTTATATGGTTTCAAATGTAGGGTGGTCAATAATTTGAGTTCTTAATCAAGTAGGTAGATGCTATGTTAGTACAGCTCCCATTATCTACTATGAGTGCACACATCTGATTATTCACTTTGCAAGTGATGTGAAATAAGTTTTTTCTTTGCTCCTCCTTGATGGAAGGCTCTAAACTCATTGCATATCGAACAATCAGAGTTAACTTATCCTGGTCCTCTACAAACACACCTTCCTCAATTAGTTCAGTAATAACATCAACCTTATCTTCCACTTCTTTCTCCTCTTCTAGCTCCTCATCTGTGTTATCTACTTCAATCTTCAAGGGGTCTCCTTTACCAATCACGGTCTTTCGGTTCAGATACTAAGTAGCCATATACTTAAACACTCACAGCTACTTCTATGCAACTACAAACCACTACCATAACAATCACTACTACTTAAGGAAATTCAAAACAACTTACCCAAATGAAACTTCCGCTTTGATACCAAGATGATACAAGCTGAAGCCAAGGACTGGCAAGGTCGGTTGCAAGGATGGTCCAAGCTTGTAAAAAGGTTGAAGAACAGGATTGCGCGAAAATGGGGACTAATAAATAAGCAAACCCACGAACAACTTTAAAGATATGATGTACCAAGGAACTTCCGAGGACTCATGGTACAACTCGATATGATGCAAGAGATAGTTTGGTGAGGTTACTCACCACCTATCCTTACTTGAGAGTTATGATAAGAGTGAAGTAAGCAAATAAGTTGTAAACAATGTTCATAAGGAAAGAAGTACATTTAGTATGATGATAAGATATTTTGTAGCTATATTACAAAGGGGTAGTTATACTCAAAATATTAAGGCATCCTACCAAAAATGAAAGAGACTAAAATGGTAACACCTTAAAGAAGTAATGTACAAGGTATGATAAAGGGTACAGTTGAAAATACAACAAAGATGGGTATCTTGTATGGAGGATTCTATTACGTGTTTACTCGGACACGTAGCTCCTTGTAGATGGATGACTTTCTAGCAAAAAAGATAAACTGTACATTCAGGTTGGTGACTACCATGCCAAGGTAATAGGTCAACCATGCCAAGTTAAGTATATAATTCTTTTGAAGTGAATTAGCATTTGACGTATTTAACATGGCTTGAATTCAGGTCGGCTGAGTTGATGGTCAGATGAGTTGAGCTGATGTTCGGGTGCAGTTTAGGTCAGCAGTTAGAGATGAATAATGAGTGCGAGAGGGTTTAGCTCGACCAAGGAATTAGGTAGGCAAATTGTAGCAGCTTGGACTCCTTGGTAGTGAGTTGTAAGGAAAGAATTTGATTGGCCATGCTTTTCAACCCTTAGGCTTGAGCTTAGGTTAAGGGTTCAATAGTCTAATTCCTATCATTAATCACTTCTGAAATGAATGAATCCTTGAGTAGACCAATCTCGTCTAAGGAGATCAAGGCGGTAACTTTCCAACTCGGGTCTCTCAAAGCTCCAAGTCCAAATGGCTACTCAAGGATTTTCTACCAGTACTACTAGCACATTGTAAGAGCAAGTGAGGTGAAAATTGTTAAGTCTTTCTCTATAATAGGTATTATGCCTAAATCCTTAAATAATACAAATGTTGTGCTCGTTCCCAAAATCCATTCTACCTAAGAAGTTGGTCATTTACGTCTTATAAGTCTGTACAACTTTAGCTTTAAGATCATATCTAGAGTCTTGGTCAACTGTCTTAAACTTATCCTTTAGATTCTCATTTTTTATCTATAAAGTGCTTTTGTGTCTGTTAGAGTCATTCATGATAACACCATTATTGCCCATGAAGCTTTCCACTTTCTAAGAACTAAACAAAACAACAACATAATCTATTGTACCCTTAAACTCCACATGAATAAAGCCTATGATAAGGTAAAATGGGATTTCCTAAGGGCTACACTTATTAGACTTGGTTCTTATGGCAAGTGGATTATATGGGTAGTGAGATATATCGAGTTTGTATCTTATAACCTTATGGTTAATTAAAAGATTGTAGGTAGGGTTTTACCATCTAGTGGACTTAGATAGGGTGACCCTTTCTCCCCTTATTTGTCCATCTTGGTTGTAGATGCTCTATCAAGAAGCATTGAAAAAGCAATTGAAGATATGAGATTTAATGGAATGAAGGTTAAGAGGACTTGCCCAACTTGGTCTTGACGTTTTAAATGTCTAAGTCCTAAATAATTTCTTGTAAGAGTATTGTAGGGCCTCGAGATAAAAGATAAACCTTCAGAAGTCAAGTCTCTTCTTCTATAAGAATGCAACATAAGGGCATGTACATGAGATTTGTGAAGCTTTAGAAGTCTTGGTATCTTCAAACCCAAGGAAGTATTTAGGTCTTCCAACAATCTTAGGCAGAAACAAGATGAAGGTGATAAAATTAGAGGTAAGCTTAAAAATTGGAAACATAGTCTTCTCTCAATTACAAGTAAAGAAATACCTATCAAAGTAGTTGTAGAGGCTATTCCTTTATATTCTATGTAATACAGACTCGTGGATGAACATATGAACCCAATATCACGCATAACCAAAGGAGGTAAATCCAAGCCACAAGATGGCTTGAAAAGTAAATGATAGTCGAGGGAGGGCAAGAGTTCCCGTGTATTGACGATGGATATGACGCACCAACGCCTTACACAAGCTCGGGTCACACTTGATATGACATACAAGTTTAGCCAGAGGTTACTCGCTCCTAGTCTACGCTCGAATGTGTTAGATAAGAGTAAGTAAGAGTATACTTAGCTTAAGAGAAGGTAAAAAGTTTAATATATTCTTCTGTATGTATATACTCTTGCAGCTGTTACATAGAACTTACCTTATTAGGGCAAGTTCTATGTTACAGATAATTACAAAAATGAATTCTCATTTGCTAAATAAAAAGGAAAATACTATACAGAGAGATACAAAATCGTACCCAGTGAATGTCGTTTATTAGAAAGGATAGTATGGTTGTTAGTAAGGACAGTACGCGTGTATTTTTACTGTAATTCTAACAGTATTGTGGTACGAGCAGGGGTAAGCCTCTATTCAGGCCTGTTCGGCATCATAAGGGGTTAGACTGTGGTTGGTTCAAGAATGGCTCACATTGGGGTTAGCCTCGGATGGCTGGTTCCTAACAGTTCTGCTTGGCCTCAGCACAATAGAGATTATTGCATTCAAATTTGGCACTTAGACTGCGGTTTAGTGGAGAGTTCGGCTCAGCATGCTATTTGATCACCTCAGCAACATCTTAGATGGCATGGAGAGCAAAGTAGCTCGGTAAATTGAATTGGGGCCAACACTACTCCTCGATGCTTAACTCACCTCTGACAGCTCGGCAAACCACCTGAGAGAGCCCTCAAGCTCAGGAACATGTAATCAATCCTTAATCCCTATCATCTCCTCCAGGTTGTTTAAGATTTAGGATCAAATCTGGTTTAGGTCCAGCTTACTCGTCTTTGGGAGTGTAAGGTTGGAGTTCGGCAATGTTGAAGGAGCTTAAGACTCCATATCCTTCAAGCAATTCAATCCTATAGGTTTTTCGGTTGATCTTTTCAAGTACTTTGAAAGGTTCGTCGGCTTTAGGAGACAACTTGCTCTTCCTCAAGTTTGGGAATTGTTCCTTGCTAAGGTATATCCAAACCAAATTGCCTAGTCAAAATTCTCTCTCCCTCCATCTTCAGCTTTGCTTCTCAAGTTAATAGCAGCTCGACCCAATTGCTCTATAACCTTCTGGTGCATGGTTTTGATGGCTTCAACTTTCTTGACGGTTGGCCAATCTTCATCAAGCATCGACTAGGGTGCTTGGTCCAATGGCAGTTTAAGGTTAAACCCATAGGCGACCTTGAGTAGAGACATGCTTGTTATGCTGTGGGCGGTTCGATTGTAGGCAAATTTGATGATTGGTAGATTCAAATCCCAATTAGCTATGTTTCGTCTGACCGCGACCTGTAACAAAGTTCCTACAATTCGATTGACAACTTCAGTCTGCCCATCAGTTTGTGGATGGTAGGATGTACTGTATAGTAACTTGGTTCCCAATCGCCTCCAAAGTGTCCTTTAAAAGTGGCTTATGAACTTGGGGTCTTGATCTAAAATTATGGTTCTAGGTACGCCATGAAGTTTAATCACCTCCTGTAAGAAAAGAAAAGAAATAACCAAAGCATCGTTAGTCTTGGAATAGGGCACGAAATGTGCCATCTTGCTAAATCGATCCACAACCACCATGATAGAGTCCTTCCCTTGGGATGTCCTTAGCAATGTTAACATCAAGTCCATACTTAGCTCGAACCATGGTTTGGTTGGGGTCGGTAAGAGTTGTTAGTATCTTTGCTTGGTTCGACTCTTCACTTTTTGGCAAGTCACACACTTTTCCAACATGGATTGGACATCTCTTTTCATCCTTGGCAAAAAAAATCTAGAGGATAATATCTCATAAGTTTGGCACTAGCTAAAGTATCCTGTCAATCCCCCTCCATGCGCCTCGCGTACTAATAGTTCTAGCTTGGAGCAAGTCAAGATACATAACCTTCTCTTCCTGAATAAGTATCCATCGTCCCTGTGATAGTAGTCTAGTATCCGTCCTTCCTCTCAACAAGTGTAAATAGGACTAAAGTGTGGGTCCTTGGCATACAAATTCTTGATGGCTAAAAAATCAAGTAGCCTTGTCTGCAGCTTAGTCAGGAAGGTATGTCGTCTTAATAGGGCGTCAGCCACTATATTTGTTTTTTCTATTCTTATATTTTATGACATAAGAAAAACCCTCCATGAATTCAACCTACTTGACTTGTCTTTAGGATAACTTTAGTTGGCTCTTTAGATATCTCAAGGATTCATGATCGATGTTGATCACAAATTCCTTAAGTAGCAGATAATGTTGCCACACCATTAGGGTTTGGATTAAGGAGTAGAACTCCTTGTCGTAGACGGAGTAGTTGAGTGTGGCTCTTTAAAGTTTTTCACTGAAGTAAGCGATAAGTCAGCCTTCTTATATCAGCACAGTACCTATACATCACACTCTACTTCAATATCTTGTCAAAGCTCAACAAAGCTAAGATGAGGGCTATAGTTATCCTCTCTTTCACTCCTCAAAACTCCTCCTCTCTTTCTCACCCCATCTAAATTCAATATTCTTATTTGAGAGTTCGGTAAGTGGGGCTACAATCACATTGAAGTTTGTTATGCCCCAAAATCACATAGTCGCAACAGTCCCGCTATATAAACCATTCTGTAATAACAACTGGCCTCACAGCACCTATCATAGATATAATCTACACAAGACATTAACGACTCCTCGCTTTAAAATAAACAGTTCGATTAAGAATTTAGCTAGAGTTACAATAAGTATTAAAACTTTAAGTCAATATACATAATTACATGTATATTACTATAGAATTCCCAGGTGATTCTACACTATAACATAATAGGCAGTTGGTTTGCATATTAAATACCATTCTTTCAGTCTTACAAATACTAATGAGACTTTAGATATAAATTAACTATTAGGTACATTGATCCTCATACCCTCAAGCTTCAAAAGAGAATTAACCTCTGGATAATTGTGAGGCGGCATATTAGTCAAAGTAATCAAAAGTCAGGACCTGCAAAAGAATTTATACGGGTATGAGCAACTACAGCTTAGTAAGTTGAATTAGAGACTCATGATTGTATACAAACACAAAAAAGATTATCAAGCAATTATTTTCATGTAATGCAACAAGCAAGTGTTATCACACAACATAGTCCAATCCATTGGAGTAATTTCACCTGCTCTAATCCGGGTTAAGAAGTTTTCATATTATGCAACAACTCACAACCAAACCCAACTTTATACAATGGAGACACTGCTCCTCCTAAGACTATCCTTCGAATCAATGCCCTCATCCTTACTACAACCTCCTCTCCTATCATTTAGTTTGGCTAAAGATGAAGAAAAGACCAAATTACTATCCCACGCTATCTTTTTCAAAGGTGTTAGTGTTTGGTTGAAGAATCCTAATGATCCCTTAAAGGGTTGCAATGTATAACAATTTAGGGTATTAGGGTCGATTAGGATTAGGTTTGATTTAGGGTGTTCAAACGATTTCACACCAATCCAATCATAACAATCATCAATCACAACACAAATTCCAACACGAAGTCAGATGCGCAAGCACATGCATAAAACTACTTAGAATCACAATCATACACAATCCTAAGTCTTCGAGTATCTTAAAATAGTACTTCAAATATGGTGAAGTAATAAACCCAACTTACTTAGAATTCTTAATCACTCAATTGCAGGTTAGTTCGCCTTCGTGTATCTTATAATACAAATACGTCTTTTTACTACCTATACTTTAATGATATATATTTTAAGTTATGATTTAATTCACTTCTCCACATATACCTATTATTTACTAACGATTCATTCTACATTAGCTCAGGGTTCGATTTCTGAATTAGATTCTAGTTTTAGTTGTAAATTGTTTTCAACTATAAGGAATCCTAAATATACTCGAATCCTAATGTGAAATTAATCACATTAAGCTCAAGTATTCTATTATCATACTAAGTCTTAATTTAGTATTCTAACTTATTCGGTACACTCTAATTCTAATTAAGGTATTAGATTTTACTCCCGATGTGAGAAAATCTTACGTTTTTTATCTAATTACCTAAATTTAATTTTTGTACCAGATTTATTTTGTATTAATATTATTATTATATTATCCAATTTAACCTATTATTTCATATTTATTAAAATCCCAATTTCACATATTATTAAATTTCCTACAATTACCATATAATTCCCATATTAATTACAATTAACACTCCAAATGTTAAGATTAGGTTTCCAAATCAGAGATTAATATCCTTAAACATCTAATTACCCTTAAAGTCAGTAATTAATCATTTAATCACTTAATTAATCTAAATTACACATTTTCTCATCATTTTAGGGCTAAAAAATTACTTAAATTTTTCAAAAATTAATTAAAAAAAATGGCTTCATAGCATTGTTCTACATCACTTGAATATTCTATAGAAAAAAAAATTGAGCTCTAAACTATACTCTTAAGCCTATTTATTTCTAATTCAAAACACATTCAGTTTTGTCTAATTTCTTAAGAACCATATATTTACAAATATGAATAAACTTAATCACTATTTTTTCTTAAATCTACATGTAATAAAACATCATAATAATAAATTTCATAATTTTCTAGGCATAATTAATAATTTTAAGGAATTTTGCAAAATTAAAAGAAACTTGAGACTCACCTGATTCGAGAGTTTTTTGGCCTCTAATACCGATTCAAGTGTGTTAGCTGGTCCAGGCAATCGGTTTAGAGTAGAGTGGTGGTAATGGTGATTCAGTTCCTGGTAGTGGTGGTTCAGTTCCTGGTAATGGTGGTTCAATTTCAAGTAGTGGTCATGTATAGGTTTGGCTTACTTATCTTAACTATACAAATTTGAGAAAAAAATTCTAAAACCCTAATTTCCCTTTCAATTTCAGTTCTCTCAATTTTTTTTTTAATTCCCAACTGACCAAATGAGCTCTGTAAATTTTCTTGCTATCTATAGGGTCTTAAAATAATTATAGTGCATTAATTTAGATAAGACAAGGCCTATATCTCTTCCCATTTGCCTTTTTTGTTATTTGATTCTAATTGGTTCTTTTTTTTTTTTTCTTACCTCCCTCAATTGCCATGACTAGATTTGGAGCGTTCCCCATTTCCTTGATTTTTTTCTGATTTTTCCTTAAATTTTTTATAATTTTATTTAATTATTTAGCAATTTTTAGCTAATTTCGAGTAATTTAGATAATTTCACATATTTTTACCATACGTAAATACATGTAGGTTACAAGTAAACACTCCTAAATATTATTTAGGTTATTTTATGATTTTTAGTATATATATAATTTATTTTTAGCGATTTATTAGTTATCGAAATGTATTTTATACACTTTCAATAAATAATAAGTAATATACTTAAAATTTGAAAATTTTATATTATCCTATTTTATTACTTATTTTCTTAAATTCAAATTTACAGGGTCACTTTTACTAATATTTTTAGCTTTGGTTTATAATTTAGGTTTAATAGGATTCTTTAACCGATCACCCTAAACTTTGAATACTAAGTTTAATTCGGCGGTGACTTGGCTTATATTTAAGGCTTACAAAGTCCTGATGAATCGGTAATGGAACGACACCAAGCTATGGAAACTTCTCACATTGGCAGAACAGGTCGGTTTTGGCCATTCTATAATCACTCTTATCTTCTCTTCATCGACTTCGATGCTACCTCTACTTACAACATATCCTAAGAAGATCACCTCAGAACGGTAAAAGTCACACTTTTTCAAATTAGCATAAAGCTGTTCAGCTCGAAGTTTTGCAAGCACTTGTTAGAGATGATCCCGATGAGTCTCAGGTCGGGATTGTACATCAGAATGTTGTCAAAATAAACCACAACAAACCTTCCTAGTAATTCTCGAAGCATATGATTCATAAGTCGCATGAATGTGCTTGATGCATTAGAATGTCCAAATGGCATTAAAGTCACTCATATAAACCATGTCGTATCTTGATTGCGGTTTTCCACTCATATCCTTGATGCATTCAGATCTGATGGTATCCAGATTTGAGATCAATCTTGGAGAACACTCTTGCTCTACTTAACTCGTCTAGCATATCATCAAGCCTAGGTATGGGATATCTATACTTAATGGTGATTCAATTAATGGTTCGGCTATCCACACACATCCTCTAAGAACCATCCTTCTTCCGCACTAATAGGGCCGGCATAGCACAGATGCTCGAAGATCCATGCACATACCCTTTCTTCATGAGGTCGTCTACTTGCCTCTACAGTTGGATAGCCTGTTCAAGGTTTAGCCTATAAGCAGGCTTATTTAGCAGTATAGCTCCTAGCTGCAAGTCAATCGCATGCTTGATGCCTCGAATTGAGGGTAGATCCTCTAATGGCTCCTTCAAAAACATGTCGGCAAAGTCCTCTAATAGGGTTTTTACCTTGGTCGACAGCTTTTCCTCCTCGAATCTCATCTCCAAAAGCCTCTTAACAAGCAGATAGGTCGGTCCCTCCAACTCCATTTCTCTTTTCAGTTTGACTTGGGTCAATACCAAAGCCTCTTTCTTTAGGGTTCGGCTAAGTTGGGACTGCATGACTTTTACCTACTCAGCAGTCATGGGACTCGATTTCAATCTTCTTCCTTCATGCTCCATAGAACATGTATTCCTCCTACTATCATATATAATTGCTTAGTCGAACATCCATGATCATCTAAGTAGAAGGTAGGACGTACTCATAGGCAGCACGTCACAAAGCACTTCATCTTGATACCTGCCTCTATAGATCGGTACAGACATTTGTTTGTTCACTTGTAGGGCTCCCTTATCATTGAGTTAGTGAAGCTTATAAGGTTTGGGGTGAGGCATGCTCGGTAATTTTAGTTGTTGGACCATAAATGCAAAGGTTGCATTGGTGCAGCTCCCACTGTCAACAATCAGCGCATACAGTAATTCGTTCACCTTGCACCTAATATGGAAGAGATTTTCTCTCTACTAGTCTTCAGGCACAAAACTGATACTCATTGTCTTCCTTAACACTAGAGTAGTTGGCATGAAGTTGCCTTCCTTGTTATAGATAACGTCTTCCTCAAACAGCTCAATCTATTCGTCCTCCTTCAACTCCTCTACTTCCTCATCAGTATTGTTAACCTCAACGGTCGACGCTTCACCTCTGATCACCATTGTTCACCTATTTGGACACTAAGCGGCCATATGTCTAAAACCTTGGCATTTGAAATACTTAATTTCACTCATCTTCCTCCTTGAACTCTAGCTCTTCTCCAACTTCTTCAAGGGTTCCTTCTCCTTTACTTGGGTAGTCTAAGTAGGATAGGTCTTAGTGACCTTGCTTGGTTCCATTCACATAGATCTACTCAAAATAGGTCGGTTACTACCAAGACGGTTAACGAGTGGTCGAAATCTTCAGGTTTAGCGACTTTCTATTCTCTGGATGGATCGAATTGCATTATCGAGTATTCTAACATCTAGGGTTTTCAAGACATCCCCAATCTCATACTTCAATCCACCAATGAATCAAGATACAGTTTGGTCTTCTAGCTCTACAACTTCGTACCGAATCATTAGGATTTAGAACGTAAGTGTCCACACTTGATCCTCTTTATCTCAGTTCTTACAATCTCTTGAAGGCATCCTACAGATAATAGCTCGGTACAAACCTCCTTTGCATAACTCTCTTCACTTCATTCCAACTTTTAATCTCTTGCTCTCCTTCCCTTCTTCTGGTGGCTTATAGGTTCTTCCACCATAAGACGGCATAGCTAGCGAACTCCAACACAGCTAACCTAACCTTTGCATTTTCAGGCACTTCGTAGTATTCAAACTGCTTTTCAATCTGATCTACCAAATCTAGGTAGTCTTCAGCATCACCACTTCTAGAGAAACTCGAAATACGCATCCTCAAACCCTCAACTCTAAGGGCTTGTACATTCCTTTCCTCAGGTTCATAGTACTCCTTTGCCTCGTTACCTCCTTCTACTTCCTCTTCAATCTCTTTAAGTGCTAATCTTCATCTAACGTCCTTATCAATTCCTTCAACCCATGGTGGTCAAGCTAGGGCATTATCTTGGCCAAACTGGCCATTGCCTTGGCCTTACTATTCGTGTTCCCTAATAAGGTTGTTTTTAGTTCATTGTCTATCTTCTTGGATGACAGTTACCAAACTAGCTACTAAATCGGTAAGTCTATCCAAGCGGTCACCTACTGATTGAGGCGAGAAGCTTCTTTCCTGTCTTTGATCATGTCGAGTATAACTTTCTTGGTTTCCCAAAGTCCCTTGCACACTTAAATCTGACATTGATGTTTACTTCACAATGACAATTTCCCAATAAACATACAGTTAACCACACTCTGTTTTAACGTATCGAAAATAGGGGAAAACGGGATATAAAACACTAAACTTCAAAGCTAACAATAAAACCACTATCATACAAGAGTAGTGACAAACTATAAAAAGATTACAGTAGCGGAATCCAACTTCGAGCGTAGCCAAGCTTTGATACAAAGATGGTATGGACTCGTGGATGAATACATGAACCCAATATCATGCGTAACCAAAGGGAGTGGATCTAAGCCATAAGATGGCCTCAAAAGTAAATGATAGTTAAGGGAGAACAGGGGTTCTTATGCACCAACGATAGATATGACGCATTAACGCCTTACATAAGCTCGAGTTGTACTTAATATGACGCACAAGTATGGCTAGAGGTCACTCGCCAATAGTCTATGCTCAAATGGGCTAAATAAGAGTAGCTCAAAAATAAGCAAGAGGACACTTAGCTCAAGAGAAGGCAAAAAGTTTGATGTATTCTTCTATATGTATATATTCTTGCGGTTGTTATATTATGTGACTATTTAAAATACCCTGTTAAGGTAAGTTCTATGTTACATATAGTTACAGATAATTACAAAAATAAATTCCTATTTGCTAAATAAAAAGGAAAATACTATACAGAAAGATACAAAATCGTACACAATGAACATCGCTTGTTAGAAAGGATAGTATGGTTGTCAGTAAGGATAGTATGGTTGATAGTAAGGACAATACGCGCGCGTTTTTATTGTGATTCTGATAATATTGTGATCCGAGCAGGGGTGGGCCTCTATTCAGGCCTGTTTGGCGTTAGAAGGAGCTAGATTGTGGTTGGTTCAAACACGGCTCACATTGAGGTTAACCTTAGATGGTTGGCTCTTGACAGTTCTACTTGGCCTCAACACAGTAGAGATTGCTACATTCAAATTTAGCGCTTGGACTACGGTTTAGTGGAAGGTTCAACTCGGCATGTTGGTTAATCACCTCGACAACATCTTAGATGACATGGAGAGCAAAGTAACTCGGTAGATCGAACTGGAGCCAGCACTACTCCTCAGTGCTTAATTCAACTCTGACAGCATAGCGGACCACCTAAGAGAGCCTTCAAGCTCAGGAGTGTGTAATCAGTCCTTGATCCCGATCATTATGAGTTGCTTCAAATTCCTAGTTAAATGGTGCAAAGAGGTCAACTTTATGATGGTATAGTTTTGGTAGGGCCAATCCAATGATGAGAGGAAAATTCACTAACAAAGTAGGATAAAATTACAATGCCCAAAGTGAGTGGGGGTCTTGGCTTTAAGGATCTTAGTACTTTAACTTAGCTTTCTTGACAAAATTAGCTTAGAGACTCTTTGCTAGCTTAAATGTTTTTTGGGTGAGAATCCTTAAAGTTATCTGTTTCCTACATTTGTCCTTTTTGAAAGTCTTTAAGGGCTCCAAATATTCTTGGGGTTAGGTGAACATTCTTCATGAAAGGGAATAACTATTAAAAGGAACTATTTGGCAAGTTAGGGATGGTACATCTATACATGTAGGGAAAGAAAATTAGGTTCCAGGTTCGGAAGGTTTTGTCCCAAAGATTAAAGAAGGATCGACCAAACCAGAGATGAAGGTAATGGATTTTATTGATCATGACTTAAAGCGTTGGAATGTACGGATGCTAAATGTTTGGTTTGAACCAAGTATGGTCAAGGAAAACTTAAAAATCCCAATCCCATCCACAAGCATAGAAGACCAACTTATATGGCCTCATGAGAAGAATGAGAAGTGTAGTCCAAGGTCGGTATACAACTTTATTAGATGTCATCCTCAGCCCCTATATGATGCTAGATAAAACTCTCCTCATGGTTGGAAGAAGATTTAGTCTTAAGCATAGTTGTCAAAATCATGATTATATCCATACGATTTTACGAGTTTACGATTTTAGTAAGCCTTTCTAAGTTAACTTGTATATAAACTCTTTTTTTTATATAGAAATTTACATTTTTAATCGAGTTTATATGTAAACTCAGTAGAAATTTACGATTTTACCAAGTTTATTGATTCTACATATCTAAGTTGAATATGCTAAAATATAAAAAAATAAAACTAAGCTTTTACAAGCCATTAACTATTAGATAATTACATCATCTTTCCTATACTATTTTATTTTATTTTTCTTTTTTCTCTCTCTCTTAATCCTTTATTTTATATTTATAGTCTTTACTCATTTCAGCTTAGCTCTAATAGCAAATATTACAAGAAAAACCATATAATTTAGTTTATAACATCAATATTTTGAAACGAGTTAAATTATTTTATTCTCTTTAATTCATTATTTTCTTTTCAAAAGAAAGTAATGGAAAAAATTTAGTTTCAACTTTATATATTCTTCTTCGATACATATTTAATTATATATTATTAAAAAATTTTCATATAAAAAAAATTTAATCTCTTGATTTTTGTATTTTTATTATATATTTCAAATTTTGAATAACTATGATAAGTATCTTTATAGTTTTTTAAAAATATTTTATATAATCCGTAAAAACTTACATTTTTATATTTTGATTCTTTAAATGATTTTATATAAAATCACGAATTTAATGATCTTGATCTCAAGTTTGGAAGTGCACATACCTGCCTAAGGTGAAACATTTCATTTGGAAGGCACCCGGATCAACTTAACCAAAAGGAAAATCATAGTCGGACGGTCAATAATCAGTCAAACATTTGCTCTTTCTTTGCCCTTGGACTATCTTAGTCTGGGAGAAGGCTATGGGTTTGCGGGTGGAGAGTAGCAAAGGCATAAGCACTAGACATCTAGCTCCGTTTGTAGTTAGAAAATAGGGGCTTTAATAAACTGGAATCCGCAAATTTCTTTGCTAAATTATGCACAGTGGCGTGGGCAATTTGGAAATCGTGGTGCAATGCGGTGCTCGGGAACAAACAGCCAGACGTGCAAGCTACCATCTTTGCTTGTCAACGAGCCCTTACTAATCCGTCTATTATTTCTGCAGGGAAAGGCACCAATTCACGAGCTTTTGTCAATTTCTCTCCTGAACGCAGGTGCACCAGGGGTCTTTGCCGAGGTTGATGAAGAACTTTCTCTTCAGTCTGATTTGCGAGCTTGCGGACATGCGGCGCATTTTAGGGATGTCTCTTCGCTGCCTGTTCAATCAGCAGCTCAACTCTTTGATTCGTCTGCAGCACGTCATGGATTGAGTAGACAGTCTTGTCCAGCTCAACAGCTCCATTCGGTCATGCAAACAAGAACTGGTGATTCATTGGAGCTTTTCTTTCGTTCACTCTTCAGATGCCAACAGTGCTTGGTCAGCCCCATCTCATGGCATTATTAAAATTAACGTGGACGGATCTTCCGACTATCGGTCTTCAACCGCAGTTACAAGCACTATTGCAAGGAATTTTCAGGGCGTCTGTCGTGGGGGAGTGAATAGAAATATGTTTGTCCAAACACCCGAAGAAGCGAGATGGCGACAGCACTCGATGCCATTATCCTTTTTTCACTTTGCTAATCTGGTTAAGATTGCCTTTTTTCACTTTGCTAATCAAGTTAAGATTGTTTAGCATGTAGTATTATTGTAATATTATCATATTTTTTATATTATTAACCGTAAAATATATGTAATAATATTTTGAAAGTGATTATCATTATTTATTATTTTTTTAATTTATAAATTAATAATTAAGATTATTTAAATTTTTTTAAAATTACATAATATTATTATATATATATTTTTTATTTTGACGGTTCGTCGTGCTCGATAATATTATAAGGGTGTAAATTAAGAGGGAGGAAGGGAAAAAAAAGAAAGACGATTGATTTCCTTCCCAATATGATAGGTTTCTAAAGTAAGGAGCCGGCAAAATAAAGTGGGGCAAGTTACAAGTTATCCCAAAATGAACGTACAACACGGACCCTATGCTTGGTGACCCAAAACCCTAGACTTGCATATTTGAGAATCCACTCTCTCACTCCTTTCATCTTCCTGCGTCGACTGCACCTACTCCATCTGTTTGACTGCAGTGAAATTGTCTTCATTTTTCCTTTTCGGGAAAATCCATGGCTCCAAAGTCCAAGGAAAAGCCAAAACCCTCCTCCCTGCCACCTCCTAACCTCGATGACCTCTTCACTTCTCTCAACAGGCACATCCAGCGGTCTGAATTTAAACAAGCCGTCAAAGTCGCCGATCAAGGTAAGGAGTCTAAGCTCTCCGCTCGATTTTATCGATGTCACGGGAAAAATGATTCGTTTTGCGGAATGTGGCACCTTTTTGTTTTTATGTAGTCCTCGCGATTGCTTCCGGAGATGAAGACGCTATTCAATGCAAGATCATTGCGTTAATTAAGAACGATAACATTGATGATGCTTTGTCGTCGATTCGATCTACGAAAGGATCGAATATTGATTTCGGTTTCTATGAGGTATGGAGTTCATTAGACGACCTAATTGTGAAATTTAGATGTGATTTTGGAGTTAGTAATGAAAAGTCGCCGTCTTTTCCCGATATTTGGAATAACGATTCTACTGAAAGATGGAATCGTAAAGTGTGGTTCTTATGGTGATTGTGTTAGATGTATATAGATGAAGGAAATTGGATACTCCCTGGAAAGAAGACTCCCATTATGATAGTACCTAGTTGGGGCTTTGTGGTTCTTTAATTGTATATTATTCTATTTTCATCTATTCATTTCATATTTCTATTTTTTATTTCCTAGTCTTCTTGATGCGCCAAAGTTTGAAAAGCTTTTCCTTATGAAAATCAGTTTATACAAGTGGGTGCTATGCTTTCGAATTGTTTTGCACTATTTTCTTCTGTCTGTTCTTTGAAACCAATATGTTCAATGCAATTATTGATCGTAGTTGTGCTTGCAAATTCATTTGTGTTTATCTTGAGTGGTACAAAGAACTTCCTGTTTTGTTTGGAATAGGATATGAAGTACTATTAGAATAGATGCTACACTGCAAAATATGAACCAGTCTTGCAAATGTAAAATAAGTGTAGCTTTTTGACAAATATGATTAATGCTTAAAGGTGTTGAAGGGTCGTACTTTTCTTGTTTTGCATGTTATTTATAGTGTTTTATCTTTTGCAATGTGTTTCTGCTTGAATATAGTTTTTCTTTTCCCCCCTCAGTAAGGTCTGTCCACTTGTCAAGAGATGTAGCCATTAATATAGACCAATTTTCTTTGTCTTCAATAGGCATATTGCTTGTACCGTCAAAACAAGTTAGAGGAAGCTTTGGTGTCGCTCAAAAGCCAGGAGAAAAGTACTTCATCTATGCTGTTGGAATCGCAGATCCTGTATCGCCTGGGAAAAATGGATGCCTGTGCAGACATTTATCAAAAGCTTCTGAAATCTAAGATTGAGTCACTAGAAATAAATGCTGTAGCCAGTTTAGTTGCTGCTGGTAGAGCATCTGAAGTCCAAGGAATGATAGATGCACTTAGAGTTAAAGCAACTACCAGTTTTGAGTTGGCATACAACACTGCTTGTGCTTTCATTGAAAGCAAAAAGTTTTCGGATGCTGAACAACTCCTACTATCAGCACGCAGGTATTATTATCATGTCAGTAAATTTCTTAGGGTACACAGTAACTACTTGCAAACTTCTCTTTCACAACAAACATATGGCGTGCTACTTTCTAGCATATTTATATCACATTAAAATTTATTGCAAAACTTTCTTCATGCTTTCAGTTCTGTAGCATGCAAAAGTGTGGTGGCATGAGCTACCGCTTTGCTTGTTTATCGGGAGAGTCTTCCTCTTGGTGCTCTGTGCAGATTTGTATTATAGGTACATATGGGCATCTAGCTATAACATGACTAATGCATTTATTTAACTTGCAGAAAAGACAAGTCCACTTGTTTGGTTTTTCGCATGACCTTTTCTTGTACATGTTGAATAAAAGATCAGGAAAAAATAGACTGGTTCACTCATTTATGTGATATTGTTTTGAATGTTGAGAGCATTAAAGTCCTTATCCATTCAATTCAGGTAATGCTTATGTCATGAATAGTAGTAAGACTCATTTGGTGGTGTGGGTTGCATTGTGTCAAGAGTAGGTGGCTCTTGGCCACAATTTTCATGTGCTTTGGGATGTGATGGGACATTGAGTTGGGTGAACATTGAGGAAAAGTGGCTATGGTCTGATTCCAACTTAGCCCATGTGCATGTTTAGCATTGGCCATGGCATGATATTGATGGGTTGACTGGGGCTCTGGTAAGGCTTTTCAGCAAGGTATTTATTTAAAACCTAGATTTGGAGCTTCTTTTGTTCCAGGTTATTCCAAGTTGGATTTTCCTACATATGATGTAAACTAGGTTCCTTTGGATGGAGGGATCTGTGCAAACTTTTTTCTGGACTCAAGGAAAACTGTGATTGATTTGTGAATGTGGCTGGCTTCTTTCACCCTTTTAATGGAAGCTCAGTTATGTTTCTACCGGTTGGAACAGGCATATTTGTCTTAGGAAGTTTTCAAACATTAGTATCATTTGAATTTTGGTGCACCATTACTTAGTAACCTATTGGAGGAGTTGATAAAGCTGAAGCAGACAATGTTTGTAAAAGAATATCAACAGAAGTTTCAGTCTGTGCCAGCTGGCTTACACAGTTTGTCCGGACCAACAAGTGGACATATTTACTGTAGATTTGGTGGAACAAATCCATAAATGTGGCTTTACCCCCCAAAAAAGAGAGAAATCAGTATAGATGTGGAATTCAAACTCCTTATGATTTAGTTACAGCTAATTTTGTCTAGATTGGTTTGTCCTTATTCTGATGTAGGGCATGGAGCCTTTTTCAGACTAGAATGATACTACCCCCAACCAATCATTGGTAATCCAGCGAGGCAAGCCATTTCATATTAAGCAATTAAAATCTAGCAGATAGAGAAACATCATGCTAAGAACTTATGCTATACTGCAATGAGCTTTGCTCCCTGGGACATTGATATGAAAGTTATCCATGATGGAGCTAGTAGAACCTAATGCAACACTTACAGATTTTCAAGCAACAGACTTGGCACGAACTGGCACTTTTTGATTACTTGAGCTTGAGGACAAGCTTTTATGTGTGAGGGAGTAATGTTATGAATATTCAGAAAAGTAAGTATTTTTTCCATTTTAGTTATCTCTCAAAATATTATTAAGATGTTATTAGGATTATGAGTATCTTATGAGATATTTTAAGGAAATCTTATTGTAGGAAAGTTGGTATTGAGAGGCTTGTATAAATATGTCATTCCTATGAGAAATAAAGCAAGCTATAAGCATTCAGTCCTTTTAGTTTTATTTTTAGTAATGTTGTTTATGTAATGGGATGGTTCCCTTTTTAGTGAGCCTGCAGTCCATAATTTCCCATAGGTTTTAGTAAGGAGCAAGACCAACAAGTGCAAATCAATCATAGTTGAGGATTTATTTGCAAAATCACTCATTGACTAGATCCATTACCTAGGTTCATAACAGCTTAGTTACAATTGTTTGGTGCCCTTATCCATTCAATTCGGGGAATGATTAGGTTGGTTTGTTTGGAACTCATGTTATCCATTCCCTTTACTCTTAGTCATTGAATAAATCTATGGACTGAAACCTCATATTCCTTTGGTCTCTCTCTCTACACACTGCATATGGGATGCCATTTTATGTTGGGATGGAAAACTATATTTCATGTGTTTTGATCCAGTCAACTGGATGCATGTGGATATAGAAATATTGCTTGGTGCAGTCATTAATCATTGCAGGTTTTGGTTGGCCTTTACATTTATTATAACTTTCTTTCTACATTTTCCAGCGCTTTATATTTAGATTCTACGTCTCTTTTTTTTTTTTTAATTCAAAAAAGTTGTTAATCCTTTCTTTATAACTAACCAAGCTTCATATAGCATGCCAAGCCAAGATAAAAATAAATAAATAAAGAATTTCAGAAAGAATTAAAAAGCATGGAGAATAAACAAGGTCAAAGCACCTAAAGGGTACCTTCTGTAATTAAGAAATTGGTGCGTTTTCCTTAGGTTCTTATAATTAATATACAACTTTTTGAAAGAAATGCCTAACACTAAGTACTGTTCCAGATTTTGTCAAATAATTCAACCAATATACATGTCAAAGTTATATTTTGATTAGCTTGATATTAATGATTCATAATTTTATCTTCAATTTGCTAAAAGATGTCTTATTGATGCCATATAATTTCTTATCACCATTATACCTAAGAAAAAGTCTATATGATGGGGCACTTTAAATAGGATAGGGAAAACAAGAGAAAAGAGGGAAGATAGGTTATGTAGCTCAGTCCTCACATTAAAAGTAATATCAATATGGTTTCTTTAATCTATAGCTATTTACGTTGGGAAATTGACAAATTCTAATTTACTGGATCTTACTAGAATTGGTCAGGAAACCCTGGTGGAAGAGAATTTAGATCCTGATGAGGTGGAGATTGAACTGGCTCCTATTGCAGTTCAGTTAGCATATGTTCACCAGGTATACATGAAATAATTTATTCTACTTGTCAGAACATATTCCTTTTGGCTACCAGCATCACCCTGTGAATATTTTCATCTATCACTTGTGAGTTTCTTTATTTTTTTTATTTTTTTCATAACTCTCACAGCTCTATGGAAGGGTACAAGGGGCTACTGAAGGTTACACAGATATCATCAATAAGAACCTTGCAGATGAATCATCACTTGCGGTGGCAATTACCAATCTCATTGCATTGAAAGGCCTCAGAGATATCTCTGACGGGCTCAGGAAGCTTGATCGTCTGAAAGATAAAGATGCTCAAAACTTCCAATTGGCTTCTTCTGTGGATCTGAAACTTTTAAGGAAGCAAAGAGAGTCAATTTATGCTAATCGGGTGCTTCTACTTCTTCATGCAAACAAAATGGACCAGGTCTAACTTCTTAGCTTTTAGAGCGCTTCTCTAAAAAGATTAGATACTCCAGAAAGACCTGCACAAGTACTTAACCAGGAAACAAAGTAAAAGATTTTCCTGGAAATTGGAGAAAAGAACTAAGTGGTGCTTCTGTTGTTGACTTTTTTTTTTTTTTTTTTGGTTGCTTGTTCTTGTCAGGCACGGGAGCTTGTTGCTGCACTTCATAATATTTTTCCTGATAGTGTAAGGCCGGTGCTGCTTCAAGCGGCAGTTTTGGTGAAAGAGAACAAGGCTGGAAAAGCAGAGGAGATGTTGGGACAGTTTGTGGACAAGTTCCCTGATAAATCCAAAATTATACTCCTTGCTAGGGCACAAGTGGCTGCAGCTGCTGGCCATCCTCTCATAGCAGCAGAATCGCTGCTGAAGATACCTGATATTCAACATATGCCCGCAACAGTTGCTACTCTGGTGGCTCTTAAAGAGCGTGTTGGTGACATTGATGGTGCATCTTCTGTACTTGATTCAGCCATCAGATGGTGGTCAAATGCCATGACAGAGGACAACAAGCTAGGTGTTATAATGCAAGAGGCAGCCTCCTTCATGCTCCGGCATGGCAGGCAACAGGCTGCTGCCCACCTATTTGAGGAACTTCTAAAAAGCCACCAGAGTATAGAGGCAACTGTTGGGATGATAAAGACAGTAGCGCATATAGATATTGACAAAGCTGAAGTGTACGAAAAGCAGCTTAAGCCAATGCCGTCTCTGAAGGGGGTTGATGTGGACCGTCTGGAGAAAACTTCTGGTGCAAAGCATGATGAAAATGCTCCTCATGTTGGGATCACTGATGTATATGAGGAAGGCAAGAGTAAAGAGAAATCAAAGAAGAAGAGGAAGAGAAAGCCAAGGTACCCAAAAGGTTTTGACCCTGCTAACCCGGGTCCTCCGCCTGATCCAGAAAGGTGGCTTCCTAGGAGAGAGAGGTCAAGTTATAGGCCCAAGAGAAAGGACAAGAGAGCAGCACAAGTAAGAGGTTCTCAAGGTGCCGTAGTTAGAGATAAACAGGAAGCTAGCACTGGAGGAACCAATTCAAAATCAAACCAAGCAAGTGGCTCCAAAGGCTCCTCACAGAATTCGACTGTAGATCACCCTAAGCCATCAAAGTCATCAAGGAAGAAGTCGAGAAATTAACAAATTTTGAAAATTCACTGCTGATTCTTGGTTTCTTTTACTGTTGAGATTTTGGTAATCATTGCTAATGCTAATGTTTCGTCAAATCAACAAAAGTTCCATCCCGATACCTTCAACCCCTAGTGAATTTGTTGGCATGGTCCTAGACTTCACATTGTGGGGCATAATATGTACATTTATGGAGGGCTGTTATAAATTATAATTGAAAACATCTGCTGCTTTGGAGTTGCATATTGTAAATTGTTTAGGTTTATCCACGCTGGGGTTACATTGGGGAAGTTTGGGTTCCGGTTTAGACTTCTTTCATCTGAAAAGTAATGCAATGCGATGCTCTCGCAAGGTTAACCACTCGATTCACGTGTTTTATGTTTTCTGCATGTGATCTATATGGTTATGGGCTCAAAGTTTGCAGCTTGTAGCTTTTCCTTTGTTGAGGTAGAATGTTGACCCAACTATTTTCTTTATCTCATTCAAAACCGTGCATGAGACTTTTATCTAGCACGGCTCCTAAGTGATCTATTTATCTATTCAGCAAATAAATAGAAGCTCTATCTATCAATATATGTGGGTTTGGACCCATATGCATCAAAAGGTGCATGTAGGGCTCTTTAGGGATATAAATTTTATCCTCATCAACAGACTTTTCTTGCTTTGGAGGTTCCTTGGTTTTTTTTTTTTTTTCTTTTTTGGGAATCAAATTTGATTTATTTCAGTGGAGATTAATATTTATAACATTAGGTTATAATGTTTATTGTTATTGTTGTTATTATTATCATTATTATTTTCAAGTGGTGTGTTTGATTGGTTATTGTTGTTATTATTATCATTATTATTTTCAAGTGGTGTGTTTGATTGGTTTTGTAATCATTCATTTGCTCTTGCTTGAAATAGAAAATTTTTTTCTTTCATTAGACTGTTATGGAGTAGCTATTCCATAATTTTCCTATTACTATTAAATAAAGAAATGGATTTTAGGATTTAAAAAAAAAGAAGCTATTTCTCAGTTTTCTTTTCTTTCTTTTTTTGTAAGTATGTCTTCATATTTATTTATAAAACTCTCAATCTAGTCGGGTTATGATTTCTTAATCTAGTATTAATGTTATTTTAAGAACAATTGGTCAAAATAATAACCCTACTCTATTATTCTATTTATATTTTATTTAATTTCGTAAACCAAACATTGTGTGAAAACTGAGGCAAATAAATTTTTTTTAGGAAATGGTTGAATTACAGGTTCCAAAAGGTTAAGTATAACGACCGCTTTGCAGAAAAAAAGGAATTTATGCAACTGCTAGATGTCGAATTCCCCAAACATATCTCTCTAGCCTCAAAACAAATGAAGGGACTAAAATCTATAAATTCCATGTTGAACAAGCAGGCCAATCCATCTTGAAAATTTTGCCCATTGGAGGACTTGACTCGTGAATTTTTGTTGGTTGTTTCCAGCTATAGACAAGTTCATCCCATGATTAGGAAGTGCATACTCTATTCTAGCACTAGTGCCGTTTGACACGATGAGTCATTGAGAGCGCCCATAACGTGACAGTTTTAAGGAATTATACGGGATCCCTTGGAGTTAAAAGATGACCCTCAGCATATTAAGCCCATATAAAAGAAAGATTATATTGGCATGAGGTAAAACAAAATGGGGAGCTCCATTTTTTGCATCTTACCTTTTTGATAAAATTTCTTTTATTTTAGTAAATAGCACGGTAAAGCAACAATTTTAAATAAATAGTCATTATAGAGTTTTCTATAAATGATTATCTAATCTTATACAGATCTTGATATTTTAATTTTTATCTTCAATTTCAACTAGAGGATATTATGCCCATATTATAGTGCTTTAAGAACAAAGAACGGTAATTATATCAATATATATAAGATACCAAAATCACTTTATATCTTTTAATATTGTAAATGAGAAAAAATGATTCACCTTATATCTTTTAATATTGTGAATGAGACAAAATGATTGGGGATGACCAACTACACATTTAAACCTTTAGAAAATGTAGGAGAGCCGAAGAAATTGAAATTTTGCAAAACATTACAGATAAAACCATAGAAAGAAAGGGGAGTGGGTATTGGAGTTGAAAATGGAAAACCTCATGAATAATAACTGTTGGCTTTTAATAATGGAATGTGGTAGAAAAGCATATGTATTTAGATAAACTATATGGGAGTTAATAAGATAAAGGTATAGTTTGTAATACTATTTGTGGACTTGTACTCGCAATATGTGTACAAATATTAAATAATGTTACATTATATGATAAACCATGGTTTATGAAAGAGAAAAAAAAAATGCATAGATAATCTTAAAATGCATTACAAAAATACGAAATGTACAAATAAAATAATACATTGTAAATATCTTTGTTAACATAAACTAAAAATAATCTAATCATATTTAATTTGCTTTATTGAAAAAGTTGTCATGTGGTTACAGAAACAATAAAAGAGATATTAATGAGTTTTTCCTATATTGGAAAAATAAGCAATTCATGTACCTTGGAAATGGGAAACTCTTGTTATAGTTAACATATACTTGTATATAAGAAAATTGGAGAAAAGTTTTTCAATTATTGACAAATGTCAAGATTGTTGTAATCTAATATTATCGTTTCTAATTTACTATCATAATATATTAGAATTTGAACTCCTCCTTTCCTAAGTTAGTTAAAAAAAAAAAAAAAACAATTCTGATTTATAAATAACTGCCCACTATTGACTTATTTTCTTTTAAGATGTAAGAGGTTTTTTTTTTTTTCCAATTTTTAATACGGAAGAGTTTCCATTTTCCAAAATAATATAGATTAATCATTTCGTATGATACATTGGTTATCGATTTTAAGCAATCTATTTTTTTTTTTTTTATTTTGCATTAGAACACTTGCGGACCACTCTAAGACCAAGGACCTATGTAAAAATAATAAAAGGGCATGTTAAGTGGTTGGTTTGTGGCAGTAGGGTAAAGAGAAAATAAAGAAAATGTGGGGGAGAGAAAGGATGATGAGAGAATATCGGAAGAGTGAAGGAGAAACCGTTAGTATTGGGCTAGCGGGGTTAAATGAGGTTATTCAGCGATTGAATATATTATTAGGTGTAGTTATTTTAAAGTTTGAATAGCATAAATTTTTAAGTGTATTTAATGGAATTTGATGAAAAAAAGTGAAATATTAAATGGTGGTTATTTAAGGTTCCTTTGATTTAAATAATATATTATCAGGAATATACGTCCGTAAGTTCGTGATGCACGAATATATATAGAAAAACTGTATAGATTAGTATTCAAATTATTGTTTTGGTATATTAGCCAATAATAAACACAATAAAATGGTAGATGTCACGAGATAGAAGAAAGATCACAACACTGTTTTCTAAATATTTAGCATTTCTTTGAATATCTCTTAGCTTTAAGAAGAAAGTATAAAAATCACTCTAAATGAAAATAAAAATGGTTAATAAATTATAATAATGATAATAATGCTGAAATGAAGAAATTTATTAATAAATATGAATACACTATTATTAATACTCTTTACACTAAAGAAAAAAAAGTAGTAAAAGTTTTTTTCTTGTTGTATTTTATAATTTTTCTTTTTGTGGTTAATCTTGAAATTTCATAATATAATCAAGAATATTTGATTTAAAAATATTCAATGTATGAATTATGGAATATGTATAATATTTAAACTAGTACTTTATCCATAACTACCATTCGAACCTAACTTTTAAATATATGGTTTCCGCATTTTCGGTGCATAGTTTCAAATATGTTTTTTCCCACACCCGCTTTTTTCGTAACTGCCTTCATTGTCTTTTCTCATTTCTCTCCCCCACTTTTTAGTAAATGCCTTCATTTAAACAAATACAAAGTGTCACATTTCTCTTGCTCTCCCAGTAATTGACATATTGCCTTTATTAGACAGAAATAATTCTCCGGTGAAACAAGAAAAAGGTGTGTTTCTATTGTGCCTTTGTTGCTATCATATTCATCTACTTTGTTGCTTTCGTTGTATATTGTATGTTTTTCCACCGACGATTGATATATTATCCATTAATGCCAAATTACAGGACCCGAACCCTTTTGGACCCGTCTTTGTCGGCCTGTTCTAAAAAAGCGTTTCACCATTTTCTAAATTCAATGATGCAACGATTGGTGTTAGGGCATATTTGTAATGGAAATATTTAATCAAATGAGAATAATGCAGAAAAAAGGGGGTTTCGGTTTTTTGAATTTGATAGTGGAAAAGAAGTTGATTGGATTAGAATACTCCTTTGATGCTTACATGGTGGAGGAGGCTCCACGATGGGTATTGCCAACACATGTTCATAGAGAACAAATTCTGCAAAAAAGATTCAGGCACATCGCATCATAAAGATGAAGTTTTCACTTGATACTGGAATGGTGTGCTTACTAGAGTCGTTAATAAAAGAAGGCATTTCGTTTTCGTTGAGGTTATTGTTCTAATGTGTGAATTGGCATGTTAGGTGTTGTTTTTCTCTCTAGCATTTGACGAAACTCCATTAGGTCTTCTATTTGCTGGTTGGTGATAGTGGTGGTGCTGGTAGATAATATGATAAAGTGTTGTTAGGTTTTTTTAATGAGGTCTATGGTTTTGCAACCAACATGGGGCTATGCCATGTTGAAGAAAAAAGTGATGTTGCAGTTAATGTTGGTGCCAATGGTGAAGGGATGAGAGAGATTATGGGTGTTGGGATTGCATGAAAGGGGGAGGAAGAGGGTAAAAGGGAGGGGAAGAAGCCAAGTGAAGAAGAATAGTCTGAAAAGAGTGTTCGAAAGTAAAGTGCATAGGATGGGGTAATTGACTATATTGTGTATGCGGTTTGGAGTTGAGTAAAAATGGCTAGGTAGTAAAGTAGTGTCAAAATTTACATTTCAACTTTGCTATTTTATAATTATATACTTAAAGTTTTAACTTATTTAATTATACATTCAATTAAACATTTAATTGTTATGATCTACGTTTCAATTAGCTCCAATTTATACCATTAGTTCATTCGACATCATCAGCTGACAAAACGGTTGCACACAATCTTAGAAAGTTTGTGCAACTCCCATAAGATCATATGCAACCATCTACGACTACTAATGGGTATCGCAACCTACATTTTTGAAGTGGACTATGACTTATTGTTTCACAAAAGGTGACTAACAACTACCTATGAAAGGTTACGCGAGCCCTCTAAGGTTGTGAGTAGCTATTTTGTTGGCTAATTGTGTCATTTGAACTAATAATATGAATTGGAATTAACTAAAATGTAAGCTATAACAACTAAATATTCAATTAAGTGTATAATTACACAAGTCAAAAGCATAAGTGTATGATTATAAAAAGTAATAAACTCGAGATGCAAATCATTTCATTAACCCAAAAAATTTGAGAGAAGATAAATGAAAATGGCAAGTTGAGAACAAATTACACTTGATCTTTTAACTGAAATTGAATGTATGTCTAGAAAAAAGTGTATAACATATTTGCAATCTTTATTATGGTTGAGAAGAGGTTTATGTGATTGAATAATATAGAGACAATTGGAGTAGCGATTATAGTTTCAATTAATCTTTTTGCTAATGAAGGGGAAAAAAGAACAAAAGCTATAGTTGCTGAGTAATTGTTTTATTCAAATTTATAAATAAAACTATTATCAATTATATGTTGATAACATGATAGTATATGAGGAAGATTGTAGATGAGGGGTTCTAACTAGATTGATCATGTACAAGTTATGTGAGTATCGCATTACACATAGCCACATAGTAGTGATGTGGAGATGATACTTAATGGAATGATTAGAGAGAAAATGACAAAGAGGTAGAACAGGCAATCTTAAAGTCTCGAATACACAAGTGACAGATAAGGGAGCTTAAAGGACCCAATACGTCAACCTTGCAATTCTTAAATAAACTAAGATCGTTCTTTTGTCAAAACATTGTTTGATCTTAAAGAGCAAAGGTTTCATAGTGAAACACCATTTCTCTAATCTTTAGAGTTGTTGTTAAAGGAGGAGGAATAATTGAGTATTTATAGGTTCTTGAACTTGATGACATTTATTAGATTGTCTTGATGATTGAGGGACAAGATGAAGTTTTACTTATTTCATAATTATCTAGAATGAGTTTATAAGGGCCCAAGGCTAATAACCTTTCTCATGATGCATGACCTTACTTAGGAAAGGTATGCAGATGGACCAGTTTAATGATCTTTGTTCCGAGCTCATTAAGTCAAATCTCCTTAAATCATCCCAATAAACTAGACTCCTTAAGCCTTGTCACCTAGTTTAAGGAATAAAGCCTAAGTAAATAATGGGCTTAGCCCAATAATTAATATAGTAATTTTCAGCCCTCTATATTTTACTCTATAACCAAAATTCTTGGATAAAGTGCAAGTATTTTGGGCATTGATCACTTACTATGAATAGTTTGGTTGCTACTCGACACATATACGCTATGAAGCAGTTGTATCACTATCAAGAGTGCTTGCATAATTGAAGACTTCATTTTGTTGATGGATTAGAGGTTATAAACTTAGCGTCAACACTGCAAATTAATTTATCGTATATTTCAGTGTATAAGCTTGCAACACTATCTAATTGCGCTCACTACTTTAACCATGTTGGAGTGGTACCACCTTATGACAATATATAGAATAAATCTTTTTTAATGGACAACTAATTCAATTTACCTCCTCTTATTTGATTCATGTAAGTAATCTACACCATCATCTTGAGCTACACGCATTTGCTCATACGCATGTTCTTTCTAAAGAATATGAAATTTCAATAAGCCCAATCACCTCACAATTGTCTCCACCTTATAAAAGCTAAACTATGATGATTTTTTTTCTTTTCAATCTTTCCTGAGAGTCTCTAATAATCTAAAACAAATTTACAAAGAAGAAAGGGTCATTGTTTTGCTTTATTTCTTCATAGCAAATATTCCTTTCATAAGGTAAATTTTCTTAAATGCAAGAAAGTATTACTTGGCTGCATTTCTCCTTATCAATGTCCATATAGTAAAATGATTATATATTGAATGACAAGCTCTTCCAAAGAAATTTTCTTTGTAAATGGATCAATAGACCTCTTCAAATTATTTAGGGCCATGTCATGACCCTAAGAAGTTTTAATAGAATTGTCTAAAATTTTCATCTCACGTGTGTATTTATAATACGAAAACTACCTTACAAGTAAGAGATTGCAAAATTCTAAACGATTAGTCACTAAGGTTTTCGATTTTAATTAATTGATTTACTATAAAATATAAATGATTATGGATATCCGATATTTTATAGTCCATTAAAACTGTAGAGAATTGGTATCTCCTATCAAATAATAAAATAGGGTAAGACAACTTTCTAAATTGGTATCTTCTATCAAATAATAAGATAAGGTAAGACAACTTTATAACTTACAAGAAATGCTAAATTATACATAATTTTAATATATAAATATTTTCTACATAAAATGTTTCTAACATATCTTCAATTTGCACTCTACACTTGAAAGTTATCATAGTCCAGCTTAAATGAGCCTACAAAAGAAACTATGGGAGAATGAGCAGACCACGACTTAATAAGTTTGTTCCTCACCACCATTGTTTAAGCAAATTATCAAACATTATTAGCATACATGCAATTTATCTACAAGTGAAATGAATACATACGTAGTGAATGTAAGCAACACAACCATAGAAGTTCAGAACCATGGAAGGTGTAGATTTATGTTACGTCCTGAAGTCGTCAAGTCGCAACAGTCACACCATGTATGTTACTCCTTGAAGTTGCAGAGTCACAACAGTCCTGCCGTGTAAACCATTCCATTATAGTAACTGGCTTCACAGTGCCTACCATAGACATGATCTACACAAGGCATCGACGACTCCTCGCTTTGAAGTAAACAGTCTGATTAATGTTTCTACTACAATTATGATAAATATTATAAATTTCTATTAAACATGTATAATTATAAGTAAGTTCACAGAGCTTCCTAGGAAGTTTTACATAAACACAACAGTTCACTAAATTACATAGTAACTATCAGTCTTTCATCCTTAACTATAAGGATACTCTAGTTGCACATCATTATTAAGTAGTTTGATCCTCACACTTCCAGCTTCAAAAGGACTAACCTCTGGGTAATTGTAAGGCGGCATTTTACTTGAATTGTTTAGAGATCAGAACCTGCAAAAGGATCTATAAGGGTATGAGTAACTATAGCTCAGTAAGTTGAATTGGAGACTCATGAATGCATACAAGCACAAACAAGATTATTAACCAATTATTTTCATGCAATGCAATGCAACAATCAAGTGTCATCGGACAACGTAGTCTGGTCCGTTATGAAATTAGAGAAATTTCGCCCGCTCTAATCCGGGTTGAGGAGTTCCATGTTATGCAGCAGCTCATAACCAAACCCAGGCTTGTGCAATGGAGACCTCGCTCCTCTCGCGACTACTTTTGAACCATTGACTTCACTCTCGCCGCGACATCCTCTCCTGTCACTTAGTTCGACTGAGGATGAAGAAGGGACCATTTTGCAATCTTGCGCTATCCCTTTCGAAGGGGTCGGTATTTGGTTGGAGAATCCTATGATCCCCTAACGGGTTGCAATGTATGACATTTTTGGTTCTTAGAGTCAAATAGGATTAAATTTCATTTAGGGTGTTCAAACAATTTCACACCAATTCAATCATAACACAAAATCACTTACATCACAATTTCAACACGAATTCAGATATGTCAAACACATGCGTAAACTACTTACAATTACAACCATATACAAGCCTAAGTCTCCGAGTGCCATAAAACCAGTACTCTATTACAATAAGCAATAACCCAACTTACTTGGAATTTTCTCAATCGTTCAATCCCTTAATCGCAAGCCGATTCGTTTCTGGGTGTCCTATAATACAAATAGGTCTTTTTAGTACTTATACTTTAAGGATTCTTATTCTAAGTCATAGTTTAACTCATTTTTCCATGTATACCTATAACATACTAATGATTCATTGTACTCTATTTCGGGGTTCGAATCCTAAATTAGCTTTTAATTTTGATTCCTAAGTCTTAAATATGCTCGAATCCTAATGTGACATTAATTACATTAAGTTCGAGTATCCAAATATCCTATTGGGTCTTAATTTAGTATTCTAAACTATTTGGTACATGCTAACCCTAATTGAGGTATCGGATTTATTCCTGATGTGAGAAAATCTTACATTTTTATACATTTACTTAAAATTAAATGTTATTTCAGATTTGTTATTTTTCTGATTTCTATTATAATATTATCTAAATAACCCTAATTTTTTAGATTTATTAATTTTTAATTTCACATATTACTAATTTCTTACATTAACTACCTAATTCCCTCAATTAATCATACTTAATACTCCAAAGGCTAGGATTAGGTTTCCACATCAGAGATTAGCATCCNACCTAAAATTACTCAATTTTTCCATCATTTTAGGTCTAAAAATTAACTTAAAAATTTTGAAAATTAATTTTTAAAAAAATGGCTTCATAGCATTGTTCTATATCACATGAGCATCCTATAGAAAAAAATTGAGCTCCAAACTACACTCCTAAGCTTATTTATTTCTAGTTTTAATCATGCTCGGTTTTGTTTAATTTGATAAGGACCCTATATTTCCAGACGTGATTAAGCTAAATCACTGTTTTTCCCTAAATCTACATATAATAAAACCTCAGAATAAAAATTTCATAATTTTTTAGGCAAAATAACTAATTTTACTAAATTATACAAAATTGGGACAATTATGGGACTCACCCGGTTCGATGCTTTCTGGCGGTCCAAACCCGGTCCAAGGTTGTCGGCCGGCTCAGACGGTGGGTCTAGAGTAGGGTGGTGGTGGTGGCTCGCTCCCAGGTGGTGGTGAGGTGTGGGTTTGGCTCACTTGCCCAATTTGTACAGTTTTCTTTTCTTTTTCTGTTTTCTAAATTTTCTCTCAAATTTTTGAGTCTCTCGATTTTTCTCAGATTCCTCACTGCCCAAATGAGTTCTGGAAATTTTTCCCCTATTTATAGACGATTTTGGTAATTATTATGCATTAATTAGACACGACTTTGCCCAATTTCCTTGATTTTTGGCTTTTGTGTTGCTTAATTCTAATTGGTTGATTTTGATTTAGCAGATCCTGACATGCCACGACCTGATTTGGATCATCTTATCCTCTTCTGATTTTTTTCTAATTTTTCCATAATTAATTTGTAATTTTCTTTAATTATTTACTTAGTTTTTGGCCAATTTAGGTAATTTCGCGTATTTTTATCTACACGTAAATACATGTGGGGTACACGTGAACATTCATAATTATTATTTTGGTCATTCTAAAATTTTTAATATACATATAATCTATCTTTAATAATTTATCAGTTATCAGATTACACTTTTCGCCTTTTCGGTAATTAGCAATTATTATGCTTAAAATTTGAAAATTGTATAGTCTCCTATTTTACTACTTATTTTCTTAAATTCACATTTACGGGGTCATTTTTACTAATATTTCTCTTAATAGCTTATAATTTGGGTTTGATCGGATCCTTTAACCAATCGCCCTAAACTCTGAGTTCTAAGTTTAATCCTACGGCCACTTGGCTTAGCTTTAGGGCTTACAATGTAAACCAACCTATGATAGTAGCTGACCTCACAGTACCTACCATAAATTTATTTTACGTAAGGCGTCCATGATTTCTCGCTCTAAAGTAAATAACTCAATCAAAGTTTATGTTAGAATTTACATAAAAAGTTAGAACCATCATTCATATATATATATTTACATTCACATTATCGTAGAATTCTTAGGAGATTCTACATATTACAATAGTTTGCTAAATTACATATCATATATTAGTTTATAATCTTAGAGATATTAACAAAACCCTAGAAACTAGATTATTCAGCTAGTTGATTCTCACTCTCCCATAGCTTCAAAAGAGAGCTAATCTTCGGATAATTGTATCGCGGCATAGTAGTCAAAAGTCAAAACCGGCAAGAGAATCTATATGGGTATGAGCAATCATAACTTAGTAAGTTAAGTTGGAAACTTATGAAAATATAACAAACACAAACAAGGTTATCAAAAAATTAATTCTATGTAATGCAATAAGTAAGTGTTATCACATAACATGGTCTTATCCATTGTGAAATTAGAATAATTTCACTTGCTCTAATCCAGATTGAAGAGTTTCCGTTAATACAACAACTCACAACCAAACTTAAGTTTGTGTAATGATGATATGGCTCCTCCTAAGATTATCCTCCAAACCAATGTCCTCATCTTCATTGCGACCTCCTTTCATGTCACTTAGATCAACTAAGGATGGGGAAAAGACTATTATATTATCCAGCGCTATCTTTTTCGAAGGTGTCAATGTTTGGTTAAAGAATCTTAATAATTCCCTAGAGGGTTGCAATGCATGTTAAATTAAGGTATTTAGGTCGGTTATGGTTAGATACGGTTTAAGGTGATCAAACAATTTCACACTAGTTCATACACACCAATCACCAAACACAACATAGGATTCAGCACAAAATCAAATACTTAAACACATGCGTACATAATTACTTACAAATACAATCAAATACAATCCTAAATCTCTAAGTACTCTAAAATAGTACTATAAAATACGATAAAGTATTAAACTCAACTTACTCGAAATCCTTGGTCGCTCACTTAACTAGTCGTAGGTTGACTAGTCTTCATGTATCCTATAATATAAATAAGCACTTTAGCATTTATCTCTAGATGATATATATATATATATATATAAATTCTAGGTTATGATTTGGCTCAATTCTTTCTATATACATATTAGTTATTATTGATTCATCCTAGGTTAGTTTAGAGTTCAAGTTCCGAATCCGATTCTGATTCAAATTTTAAATCAGTTCTACTTACGAGTATTATACATAAATCCTAAAAATGCAATCCGAACACTAATGTAAAATTAATCACGTTAGACTCAAGTATCCTAATTATGACTTTTAGTCGTAAATTAGTATTCTATTCTAGCTGGTATACTTTAATCCTTATTGGATTACTGAATTTATTCCTGATATGAGAAAATTTTATATTTTTCTTATAATTCCCTAAATTTACGTTTTTACGAGATTTAATACGTATTAATATTATTAGTATATTATCCATTTTAACTCAACAGTTTATATTTACCAAAATTTCAATTTTACGTATTATCAAAATTACTTATATTTACTACATAATACCCCTAAAAATCTTATCTAACACCCTAAATACCACAATTATTATACCACATTAGATACGAACATCTTAAAATCCCTAATTATATACCAAATCAGTAATTGTTCAATTAATCATTAATTAACCCCAAAAATCCCTAATTATATACATATTTTAAGGGCCTAAAAATCATTTAAAATTTTCAAAACTTAATTTCTAAAAAAAGGCTTCATAATATTGTTCTATATCACCTAAGTAGTCTTTATAAAAATTTTGAGTTTAAAGCTACACTCTTAAACTTATTTATTTTTAATTCGAAACATGTTCGATTTTGTATGATTTCTTAAGCACCCTATATTTACAAATGTAATTAAACCTAATTAATATTTTTCCCTAAATCTATATATAATAAAACATCAAAATAATAAAATTCATAATTTTCTATATAAAACTAATAATTTTAATAAATTATACAATTTGGTTGGAATTTAGACTTATCGAACTTTTAAACTTTCGACCACCAACAACGGTCTAGGGTGTATTAGTCGGTTTAGACATTGGGTATGGAGTGTGGTAGTGGTAATAGCAGTGGTTCGGTTCAGTTCGGTTTCAGGTAGTGATAATGGTTTATGGGTTCGGTTCAAATTGCCCTTATTGTATAGAATTTTTGTAAATTTTTTAAAACCCTAATTCTCTAAAATTTTTGGTTCTCTCCAATTTTCTCATTTCACCAACTATCCAAATGAGCTCCTTAATAAACTTAGGTATTTATAGAGTTCTAGTGAAATTATAGTGTATTAATTAGACTTGACAATTGCTTTATCTCTTTCAAATTGACTTTTTAAGTGTGTGAATTTAATTGGTCCTATTCTTTTTCCTCTTCCCTGACCTGCCATGACTCACTTTAGGACAGTTCCTCACTTCTTTGATTTTTTTTTTATAATTTTCTTTAATTATGTAGTATTTTAGGTAATTTTACGTATTTTTACCTATAATTAAATACATATGGAGTATAAGTAAATTCTCCTAAATATTATTTATGTTATTCTATGATTTTTAGTATATATATAATTTATTTCTAGTAACTCATTAATTATCGGAATTCAATTTATACATTTCCGATAAATAACGAGTAATATATTTAAAATTTGATATTATAATATTCTATTATTTTATTATTTATCTTCCTAAATTCAAATTTACGGAGTCATTTTTACTAATATTTCTAACTTTGTTTTCTAATTTAGGCTCGATCAAATTCTTTAACTAATCACTCTAGATTTTACATACCAAATCCGATCATATAATTATAAGACTTACAATTTACATTTCTCAATTAACTCTAACAATATCACACAAATCTTCAATTTACACTCTACACTTAAGGGTTATCCTAGTCCAACTTAAATGAGTCTACAAAAGAAATTATAAGGGAATAAACAAATCACGACTTAATGAGTTCATTCCTTACTACCATTGTTCAAGCAAATTACCAAACATTATTGGTACATATGCAATCTATCTACAAGCAAAATGAATGTATACACACTGAATGTAAGTAACACAACTATAGGAGTTCGAAATTATGGAAAGTGTATATTTATGTCATCTATATATCGATTATCTTCCATATTTACCCATATGGAGCACTTCACCTTAACCGCATGAGGCTACTTTAAGGCACCATCCTTCCAAATGATATTTAACTATTACCCTAACCGAGAAACAACAATTAATATAGGTAGATCTCAACTAGTGTCATTCACCAAACATATCTAAGGCTCTTTAGGCATACAAAGTGAGTTCTTTCGCTATCAAAATATATAAAAGGCCCTACAAGCACAAATATGTGAGTCCTCTCATAATTAATTAGAGATACTATATTAACTTTACCTTAACAATAAGAATATTATTCATGGATACTATGAGCCTTAATAGAAATCATGTAAAATATATTTAAGAATGGAAAAACGTTTTCCAAAAATATTTTTCTCAAAAATTTACAAAGCTAACACTCTCCATCAATATACTAATTGGGTCATAGACATACGACAAATATAATTGACTATTTTAGTCAAATAGTTATATTTACTAACTTAAAAAAGTGATTATACGGATGATAGCATACGAAACAATCGATCATTCAACAAACAATTAGTATCAACCAACAAGCAGTATACAAATAGCAGATTATTTGAATTCTCTCAATTAGGTTAATGCTCATTGTTCTAGCCTTTAGGATTGCTAAGTCTTAATAATCGGATACTTAAAAGATAATAAAACTTATAAGTAATCTGAAAAAACTAGGTTCTTCGGTTAATTAAATATCTATTATTATTAGCCTAGTTTCCCACTATAACCTAAATATAATATAAATATAGTTTAACTTAAATCTTTTACTTATTTTTCTCAATTTATCTTAAATTTTTAGTCAAGTATAACTTTTTCATTTTAACTCCAATTTTTATGAACTTAGAGTATATCTTTATCATTTTTAGATGTATTTTCACACAACGAGGTTCATTTTAGATGTTGTAACTTGTATTTTTCATGTTGGTATAAAAATATGATAAATTTCATTATTTTGACTTAAATATTTATAAATTATTATTTAAGCTTTTCTTAGTAGTTTTATGATTTAATAAATATCTAAATTTTATATTTTTGTAATTTTTTTANTCTCTTAATAGCTTATAATTTGGGTTTGATCGGATCCTTTAACCAATCGCCCTAAACTCTGAGTTCTAAGTTTAATCCTACGGCCACTTGGCTTAGCTTTAGGGCTTACAATGTAAACCAACCTATGATAGTAGCTGACCTCACAGTACCTACCATAAATTTATTTTACGTAAGGCGTCCATGATTTCTCGCTCTAAAGTAAATAACTCAATCAAAGTTTATGTTAGAATTTACATAAAAAGTTAGAACCATCATTCATATATATATATTTACATTCACATTATCGTAGAATTCTTAGGAGATTCTACATATTACAATAGTTTGCTAAATTACATATCATATATTAGTTTATAATCTTAGAGATATTAACAAAACCCTAGAAACTAGATTATTCAGCTAGTTGATTCTCACTCTCCCATAGCTTCAAAAGAGAGCTAATCTTCGGATAATTGTATCGCGGCATAGTAGTCAAAAGTCAAAACCGGCAAGAGAATCTATATGGGTATGAGCAATCATAACTTAGTAAGTTAAGTTGGAAACTTATGAAAATATAACAAACACAAACAAGGTTATCAAAAAATTAATTCTATGTAATGCAATAAGTAAGTGTTATCACATAACATGGTCTTATCCATTGTGAAATTAGAATAATTTCACTTGCTCTAATCCAGATTGAAGAGTTTCCGTTAATACAACAACTCACAACCAAACTTAAGTTTGTGTAATGATGATATGGCTCCTCCTAAGATTATCCTCCAAACCAATGTCCTCATCTTCATTGCGACCTCCTTTCATGTCACTTAGATCAACTAAGGATGGGGAAAAGACTATTATATTATCCAGCGCTATCTTTTTCGAAGGTGTCAATGTTTGGTTAAAGAATCTTAATAATTCCCTAGAGGGTTGCAATGCATGTTAAATTAAGGTATTTAGGTCGGTTATGGTTAGATACGGTTTAAGGTGATCAAACAATTTCACACTAGTTCATACACACCAATCACCAAACACAACATAGGATTCAGCACAAAATCAAATACTTAAACACATGCGTACATAATTACTTACAAATACAATCAAATACAATCCTAAATCTCTAAGTACTCTAAAATAGTACTATAAAATACGATAAAGTATTAAACTCAACTTACTCGAAATCCTTGGTCGCTCACTTAACTAGTCGTAGGTTGACTAGTCTTCATGTATCCTATAATATAAATAAGCACTTTAGCATTTATCTCTAGATGATATATATATATATATATATAAATTCTAGGTTATGATTTGGCTCAATTCTTTCTATATACATATTAGTTATTATTGATTCATCCTAGGTTAGTTTAGAGTTCAAGTTCCGAATCCGATTCTGATTCAAATTTTAAATCAGTTCTACTTACGAGTATTATACATAAATCCTAAAAATGCAATCCGAACACTAATGTAAAATTAATCACGTTAGACTCAAGTATCCTAATTATGACTTTTAGTCGTAAATTAGTATTCTATTCTAGCTGGTATACTTTAATCCTTATTGGATTACTGAATTTATTCCTGATATGAGAAAATTTTATATTTTTCTTATAATTCCCTAAATTTACGTTTTTACGAGATTTAATACGTATTAATATTATTAGTATATTATCCATTTTAACTCAACAGTTTATATTTACCAAAATTTCAATTTTACGTATTATCAAAATTACTTATATTTACTACATAATACCCCTAAAAATCTTATCTAACACCCTAAATACCACAATTATTATACCACATTAGATACGAACATCTTAAAATCCCTAATTATATACCAAATCAGTAATTGTTCAATTAATCATTAATTAACCCCAAAAATCCCTAATTATATACATATTTTAAGGGCCTAAAAATCATTTAAAATTTTCAAAACTTAATTTCTAAAAAAAGGCTTCATAATATTGTTCTATATCACCTAAGTAGTCTTTATAAAAATTTTGAGTTTAAAGCTACACTCTTAAACTTATTTATTTTTAATTCGAAACATGTTCGATTTTGTATGATTTCTTAAGCACCCTATATTTACAAATGTAATTAAACCTAATTAATATTTTTCCCTAAATCTATATATAATAAAACATCAAAATAATAAAATTCATAATTTTCTATATAAAACTAATAATTTTAATAAATTATACAATTTGGTTGGAATTTAGACTTATCGAACTTTTAAACTTTCGACCACCAACAACGGTCTAGGGTGTATTAGTCGGTTTAGACATTGGGTATGGAGTGTGGTAGTGGTAATAGCAGTGGTTCGGTTCAGTTCGGTTTCAGGTAGTGATAATGGTTTATGGGTTCGGTTCAAATTGCCCTTATTGTATAGAATTTTTGTAAATTTTTTAAAACCCTAATTCTCTAAAATTTTTGGTTCTCTCCAATTTTCTCATTTCACCAACTATCCAAATGAGCTCCTTAATAAACTTAGGTATTTATAGAGTTCTAGTGAAATTATAGTGTATTAATTAGACTTGACAATTGCTTTATCTCTTTCAAATTGACTTTTTAAGTGTGTGAATTTAATTGGTCCTATTCTTTTTCCTCTTCCCTGACCTGCCATGACTCACTTTAGGACAGTTCCTCACTTCTTTGATTTTTTTTTTATAATTTTCTTTAATTATGTAGTATTTTAGGTAATTTTACGTATTTTTACCTATAATTAAATACATATGGAGTATAAGTAAATTCTCCTAAATATTATTTATGTTATTCTATGATTTTTAGTATATATATAATTTATTTCTAGTAACTCATTAATTATCGGAATTCAATTTATACATTTCCGATAAATAACGAGTAATATATTTAAAATTTGATATTATAATATTCTATTATTTTATTATTTATCTTCCTAAATTCAAATTTACGGAGTCATTTTTACTAATATTTCTAACTTTGTTTTCTAATTTAGGCTCGATCAAATTCTTTAACTAATCACTCTAGATTTTACATACCAAATCCGATCATATAATTATAAGACTTACAATTTACATTTCTCAATTAACTCTAACAATATCACACAAATCTTCAATTTACACTCTACACTTAAGGGTTATCCTAGTCCAACTTAAATGAGTCTACAAAAGAAATTATAAGGGAATAAACAAATCACGACTTAATGAGTTCATTCCTTACTACCATTGTTCAAGCAAATTACCAAACATTATTGGTACATATGCAATCTATCTACAAGCAAAATGAATGTATACACACTGAATGTAAGTAACACAACTATAGGAGTTCGAAATTATGGAAAGTGTATATTTATGTCATCTATATATCGATTATCTTCCATATTTACCCATATGGAGCACTTCACCTTAACCGCATGAGGCTACTTTAAGGCACCATCCTTCCAAATGATATTTAACTATTACCCTAACCGAGAAACAACAATTAATATAGGTAGATCTCAACTAGTGTCATTCACCAAACATATCTAAGGCTCTTTAGGCATACAAAGTGAGTTCTTTCGCTATCAAAATATATAAAAGGCCCTACAAGCACAAATATGTGAGTCCTCTCATAATTAATTAGAGATACTATATTAACTTTACCTTAACAATAAGAATATTATTCATGGATACTATGAGCCTTAATAGAAATCATGTAAAATATATTTAAGAATGGAAAAACGTTTTCCAAAAATATTTTTCTCAAAAATTTACAAAGCTAACACTCTCCATCAATATACTAATTGGGTCATAGACATACGACAAATATAATTGACTATTTTAGTCAAATAGTTATATTTACTAACTTAAAAAAGTGATTATACGGATGATAGCATACGAAACAATCGATCATTCAACAAACAATTAGTATCAACCAACAAGCAGTATACAAATAGCAGATTATTTGAATTCTCTCAATTAGGTTAATGCTCATTGTTCTAGCCTTTAGGATTGCTAAGTCTTAATAATCGGATACTTAAAAGATAATAAAACTTATAAGTAATCTGAAAAAACTAGGTTCTTCGGTTAATTAAATATCTATTATTATTAGCCTAGTTTCCCACTATAACCTAAATATAATATAAATATAGTTTAACTTAAATCTTTTACTTATTTTTCTCAATTTATCTTAAATTTTTAGTCAAGTATAACTTTTTCATTTTAACTCCAATTTTTATGAACTTAGAGTATATCTTTATCATTTTTAGATGTATTTTCACACAACGAGGTTCATTTTAGATGTTGTAACTTGTATTTTTCATGTTGGTATAAAAATATGATAAATTTCATTATTTTGACTTAAATATTTATAAATTATTATTTAAGCTTTTCTTAGTAGTTTTATGATTTAATAAATATCTAAATTTTATATTTTTGTAATTTTTTTATTTTTAAGTCTATTTTATAATAATTTAATTATTTCACTATTTTTAGGTGAAATTCTTGTTTAATTCATTTTTTTTTACTCTAATAATTTTCTAACTAATTAATTATTTTATTATTATAATTACAAATTTAATTATAATTATAAGATGTTAACATGGCAGCATAGAGGTTTTCTACGTATCACTTTCATGAATTTTTCATATTTTCCAATTTTTACTAATTTTTACTTTACGTAATATTTATATATTTACATATGTATTATTATATTTTATTAAATTTTATAAATTAACCTAATTCTTTTTCTTAAGCCCACGGCATGCATATTATATATATATATATATATATATATATTACTTCATTTGATAATTTAGTATTTTAGTGCATATATATATATATATATATATACTATTTAAGTATATACATGTATTTATACCATAATATACTACTAGTATATGTATTTTTATACTTATACACTTTTGTTTTCTTATCTTATTTATATATAAATACATATGTAACTTCACACTATATGCTTAAATATACTATATACTATATGTATATACATACACTATACTTATATATTTATACTCTATACATACATATATAATCAAGCGCACATACATATATATATATAATAAAAATAAATAATATACATACTACATATGCATATGTTTACACATATATCACTTTATACCCTATGCTTACATATTCAATTATAACATATAAGTATATACTTAGGTATTAATATACATATATGAATACATAAATGTAAGAAATACTAACTTTTTATATAATTTTATTACATGTACAAAATAACTTTCATACAAAGAAAAGAATTATAAAATCAACTATATTACATATTCCCTAAATACATGTATTTCTGCAAAATATACATATATATCAAGAATACATATAAATTAACAAAATAAATACTTTAAAATACTACTTAATTACTTCTTTGGGTGTCTTGAAAAGTGATTGACCAAGAGCCTTTTTCTTCTTCTTACTCCACTTTGTAAAATTGAAGGAAAGGAAATAAATAAAAGAAAAACAAATATGAAATAGGGGGGAGGGGTAGGTTAGGTATCACGGTTTTGGAATGTGTGTTTAGTATATATTCTTTTGGGCTTTTAGTTTCTAGGAAGTGAAAGAAAAATTCACCTAGCACAAAGAGAACAAAAGATTAAGAAAGATAAGGGATAAGGAGATTTGATTTGACCTTTGTTATCTTATCTACTTTCTAGACAAGTAATTTGGCACTGGGTTGCCAAATTTGTCTAGGAGAGAGGGAAGATGTAGGAAAGGGAAAAAAGTAAAGAAAGAAAGAGGAAAGAAAGGAAATAAAAAAATTAAAGTCATGAGGTTAAATTTTTTAAATGTAAAATTATGTACTTAGTAATAATTAGGAATTAGCAATTATAATTTTATAAATTTTATTAATTAAATTGTTACTTGTCATGTTTATAGTATTTGGGAGTTATTTCAACTCGTTCGTTAACGATTTTACGCGATTACGCATGTTAGTCGATAATTATATTTGAGTAAGGTTTTATCACTGTTGAGGTAAATTTATTTATTTTATAAGCTTGGGTTTATAGCTTTAAGTTTTTGTCAAATTTGAGTTTAATCTTAAGTATTTACGTGTACATAGGGTTTATAGTTTTTTTATTCGATTAAAGTTTTGATTAAGATTTTTTAGGTTTTTTCTCATTCGTATTATATTCTAGTTCAAAATTTTAATTAGCTTTAAATTTATCAACTTCGTTGACTTAGAGTAAATACCTATAATACTTGCATTGACTCAATACGATACCAAAAAAGCTAAATTTACGGGTTTACAAAGCACCTTCAAAATTTATCAAGTTGCATTCGATTACGATTACGCAATAGTATTCTTCATCAATTGAATAACCTTCCTTATATTAAATATTGGAGACGTTAGCCATTGAAGTTAAAATTTACATTATTTTTTAGTTTTGTCACGCATAATTAAAAGAAGTAATCAGTAGAGCTTTCCAGTAAGTCCACTTTTCCTTTCCCTTTTTCTTTTTCTTTTTTATTTTTTTAACTTTCCAAGATTTAGTCCTTTTCTCTAGTCTTCTTACCCTAATCCTAAATCAGATTCGGAGAATGCCAACACTGACTATATGCTCATAGATATCATATGGAAAATTTAACTCTCTACATATTTATTCCCTTATATTTGTCATGGCATATACGTATAGCAAAAAATTGAATCGAAGAACCCTTATTCCTTTTTTCTTTTTTAGCATGTAATTTGTTTTCACAAGGTCCTTGGAGTTCCTCTTGCATGGATGTATTTCGAAACCAAAGTTAATATAGCCCCCTTTTTCTCCTTTTTTTTCTTGATTTATTTTCTCCTATCCTTGACAACAATGAGTTTTTCTCAATTAAACAATGATAGGTATGAATATGGGCTCCTTACTTCAAGCATATATGCATGTGTACTTCTATTCTTTCCTAAATCTTTTTGTAAATTTTCTCCTCATTGCCGTGCAACAGAATCATTAATTCTTCATGCAATCTTAACAAGTGCAGAGAAAAAGCTTAAGTTGAGATTTTCTAGGTGGACAACATACTTTGTGAACATTCCCAAGATACAAATCTTCACTAACTCACTCTCATCACATACATCTTGGATATTTAGGGTACGCTCTCAAAAGCGCTTTATATAATCCATCAAATCTTCTTTTAGGTTTTGTCTTATTGGTCTCATGTCAATTATTGTAACTCTTTCTTGCATAGAGAAAATTTTTTCTAGAAACAGCTTACACATAGTCACCCATGAATTGATTAACTCGAAGGGAAGTTAACATACCAAATATATGCCTTATCAGTCAATAACTTACATAACTCTTCTAGTTTCAAGTCATCTTCGAGCCTTTATGGCTCCAAGGTTTCATTGAACTTCAACATGTATTCTTTAGCACTAGCCTTTTTGCAATTGAACAACATAAACTTAAGACTTACATAATCCTTAAGGTAAAGTTTCACAAGAATTCATGAATGATAAGGAAGCTTCAATTTTGGCATTCTTATGGATGACTTAGCCTGAATTTCCTTCATATATTGATTTAAGTCTTCTTTTGTTATAATGAAGTCTTTAGGGCAAATACTATAGATGTAAGAGCAGGTACAGTTGATGTTGAGGTGGATACTACAAACATAGGATTTGGGGCTAGGTGGCCTATGGTTCCACCAATAGTCGTATGAATAGGAACTTGAGAAGATGAAGAGTCTCCAATCTGAACTCTTATATTCTCTACTTGAAATACTAGATTTTGTCTAGCTATAAGTTGTGGTGAGGGAGTTTGCTCATGCCCTCCTTGAAGTATACATTATGTAGTAGCGAAAGGGATAGATGTTTGAGTAAAGGGGGTAGCACCTATTTGCACAGCAACAGCAGAGTTTGGAGGAGCCACTCAATGTTGAACAACAATAGAGGTAGCCAACTTCATCATAAAGGGAGTGAACATAGCCATGAACTGATTTAATGCACTTGTTGCCTCTTGTATAACTCGTGTTACCTCTATAGTATCTTGAGGAGGCTCAAGGATTGGATTATCTTAATTAGTGTCTTGAGTTAGTGGAGGTAGATCTTACTCAACTTGTTTGACTTGTTCAACATTGGCATCTTGCTCTTGAGAGATAGCTTCACTTGTTGTAGCCATTCTCTTTTTAAGAGGTGCCATTACTTCGATATCACACTTCATCTCTAGTGGAGCTGCCAAAATGTAGATGAGGGGTTTTGATTGGATCAATCATGTATAAGTCATGTGAGTATCACATTACACGTAGCTACAGTGTAATGATGTAGAGATGACACTCGATGGGATGATTAAAGAGAGAATGGTAAGGAGGAGGAACAAGCAATCCAAGAGTCTCGAATACATAGGTGATATACAAGGAAGCTTAAGGGACTTAGGATGTCAACCTTGCAGTTCTTGAGTAAACTAATGTCATTCTTTTGCTTGAACATTGTTTGATCTTAGAGAGTAAAGATTTCATAGTGAGACACCGTTTCTTTAATCTCTAGAGTTGTTGTTAAAGGAGAAGGAATAGCTAAGTATGTATAGACTCTTAGACTTAATAACATCCATTGGATCGTCTTGACAATTGATAGACCAAATGGAGTTTTACTCATTCCATAATTATTTAGAATGAGTTCATAAGGGCTCAAGGCTATTAACCTTTCTTATGATGCATGAGCCTACTTAGGAAGGGTTAGAAGTCGATGAACTGGTTCAACAATCCTTGTTTCAAGCTCATCAAATCAAATCTCTCTGAATTATCTAAATAAACTAAACTCCTTAAGCCCCGTCACCTAGTTTAAGGAATAAAGCCTAAGTAAATAATGGACTTAGTCCAATAATTAATATAGCAATTTTCAACTCTTTACAAAAACAAAAAATACATTTTACGAGAAAAACAACCATTTTTTTTTTCAAGTAAAGCAAAACATATCATAAAGGAAAAAAACTGCTATGATAATTTAGTGTCGATTTCCCTTCAACTATTCATAAAACAATTTAGTGTTGACTTTCCATTTTATTTCATTTGCTTCTTTTTGATAGAAATTTTTAATGTTCAAATGAGATTGGAATGATAGAAATTATGGTTTCCGTTTATTATTAACTTTTTTCTTTCCTAAATTATTAATCATGTATATGATTTAATTTAATAATTATATATTAATATATTTTTTAAATATTTACATATGCAATGCAGGTGCAAACTAGGTAATGCTTTTGTAAGGGTGTAGTATGTGGTGAAGTGAGTGTTGGATAAATAATAATAACTCCCACTCTGCAATTAGTTTATTATACGTTAGGAGATTAAATACAATATGTGAGATGGCTTTAAAAACCAGTAAATAATGGACAATTTTTGTAAGTTAGTGGATGTTAGTTAAAGAGTTAGTGGGACGGGTTTGAAATATATTAAATCTATGAAAAAACTTAAGACACCAAGTTTTGACGACTTTGACCTTAAAAAGAAAAAAAAATTGGTTTTATAATATCTATACCTATATTATTAAAGTCCAAAGCTTTATGTAACCATTATTCTTGAAAATTACTTATTAACCTCAATATAATATTATTTGATAAAAAAATTAATATTAAAATAACTTTTTAAAATTATAAATATCTCATACTACAAATAAATTTATCAACTTCTTATTTTTCTATCTTTTTTTTTTTCTTCTCTCCACTACTTTTTGACTCCAATTTTATCTTACTCTATTCTTTCACTTCCATGTACAAAACAACTACTTTTTTTTCCCCTCTCTTCAAGTAACTTTCTTTACATTTACTTTAACATTTTCCACTACATTTTTTCTTCTACATCTCATACTTTCCTATATATATTTATAAATCTTCTTAAAGTGATGGTTTTTTAATTTTTTAATATCCTTTTCTTCCCTCTTTTATCTTTAGAAAATATAAATTTACTAAATGCGTATTATTGTTTTTTTCATAGTTTTATCTTTTTTCTCTTTCATATAATTAATTATTAAATATTATAAATTAAAATTTCACCTATTTGATGCTCTTGAATAATTATTTATTTATAAATTTGCAATTATTTATTAAAAATAAATTATGCTCTTGAATAATTAACGGCCTAAATTTACAAATGTATTTTATAAATGGATACTAATATTCTGATTATCTTTTATGATATCATTAGCATTTTATTTCATCCCACTTTTTAAATTTACACATGTATTATGAATGCAGCATCCATTAATAGATATATAAGTGGATACTAATATTCTGATTATCTTTTATGATATCATCGGCATTTTATTTGATCCCGCTATTTATAAATTTGTAATTATTTATTAAAAATGAATTATGCTCTTGGTTAATTAACGGCCAAGTCTCGGAGACTCGGACTGAAGAGTAGTGGCAAATCAAGCCATACCAAACCATCGAAAATTCCTACCCACAGACTCCTCCACACTCCACTCCGCTCAAACGTATTACCCTTTTGGACAAATTTAAGGAACATCATCGTCGTCGTCGTCATCTTCATCATCGGTTCGTCCCAATCTTCACCAATACCACCCTCCATAATCCACTGGCTGCAGTATTCATGGGTAACGTGCCTCATTTTAGCTTCCTTTCTCTTTACACTGCATTTTTGCAACACATATACTGGCTTTCGGAGAAGTATAAATTGATTGTTCTCATTTAGAGTCGGTATCATTGGGCTTTAATAGCTTTCGCAATTGGTATATTAGGTTTGTTTGATGTTCATATACGAATCCCATTGATGGGTGTTTCGAATCACTTGTTAAAGGATCGATTACACACTTTTAGGAAAGCAAGTGCATGGAAAAATATGAATATTATTTGTGCCGGGCACTTGCTAACATTTTCCTTTAGATTAATAGACTATAATCAATATATCTTTTGAGGTTAAAGCAATGGACTTTTGGTTCATTATTTTGTTCTGGTGAGTATTCAATGTGGAAAACTTGTGATTAGTTTGAACTCAACCTGCGCCTCAATCACTTCGAAAAGTGTAAATTTAACTCTCAGAAGTGCCATTAAGTCCATGCCTTTGTGTTGAAGGTTACAAGTGCATGAATTGCATTGTTAAGAAGTTTAAGTGTCAATTAGCAATCATCTTGTTATATTTTGGTTTCTGCTTTAAATGTAATTGCTAGTGTGTTGATTATTGATCTTGAGGCCATTACTAGTACTATTGGACATTCAAGTGGTGGCTTCTGTATTATAGGTTATGTGAAATTGGATTTGCACCTGATTTAACTTGATGTGTGATTTGGTTTGTTAACTTCAAGAAAGGATATTAAGGGTGTGTTTGTTTCGAAAAAACATTTACAAACTTCTTTTCAATAATTTGTGTAATCAAAACTTTAGAATTTTCAAATATTATAGCGGTAATTTCAAGATGTTGCAATTATTAGTGGCTTTTAGAGGTAAGTTATGGTGAGAATTGAAGGAGCTTGGTGGCAAGTGGACAGTTGACCATTATGAAAAATATGCAGAGAAGATGGCTGAAAAAAGCAGAAATTATTTCACTCAGACCATTGATATTTTTTGGTTGTTAGTGACCACTGGCTTTAAAGGCCAACCATCGCTGTTTCTTTTTACTACATCTTAGCACTAAAAGCCACTAATCTCTGCAATCGCAAGCCTTTAAGATTGTTATGATAATGTTACAACTGTAAAGTTATAATTATATCAAATGTTGAAGAAAGGCCTGCAAACAAGTTTTGTGAGACAGACACACCTAGATTTTTCTTATTTCCTCACTAGTTTGTAGATGAAATATTTAAATCCATGTCACTCATAGACTTGAATTTGAAGTGTACATGTGTGTGTGTGTGTATATATATATATATTTATATTCAGCCAAAGGCTTTAGTACATTTGGATCTCCTGATAAAAGTTGATTGTGTTACCTATTGGGATGAGGATTAACTGTTTGACTTGGTTTTATGAATTTTCTATCATAATATTTTGCTAATTTATTTATTTATATTCTCCTTGTGTTGTAGTTCATGGCATGTCGAGTGGGTGCTGTTATAACACAATCAAGTTTGTTTGTGATGGAAAATGAAGTCTTTGAAAGGTCGTCTATGGCACTAACTACTTGTTCAATTTCAAGCTGGAATAATGAGGCCAGCTCTAGTGTTCAAGCCCCAAAAATTGGTTTTCACGTGAAGTCTATGCATTTTTCTAAGCAAAGGTACAGTTCCTGTACTCTTTAAGGCTTTTTATATGAATATTTAGACATTTAGAGATTGTTGAACTGCTTCAAATTGATGTTGGGTTAGCGTGATTATCACTTGACTAGTTTTGTAATAAACTACACATCTACTTGTAAACCAAGAGTCTTGGATCAACTGTTTGTGTTCCATCTTTGACCATAATTCTCATTCTCTCACCTTTGTTTATATCCCAATTTAATTAATTCTATATAATGAGCCCATATAAGGTTGTTAGGAAACATATTAAAAGGGAGTTTTCCAACAAGAAAAGGTATAAATATGGAAACTTCTCTGCCATTTGGACAGGAGAATTTATGGAGGAAATCAGGTTTTTTAGTATCCTTGCACCATTGTGCTTACTTACGGGTTTGAAATATGTCAATAATGTCTACTTGAGGTTTTTCATGAGTTGGTTATGGTTTATGCAGAGTTATCTTCTTTGTGTATCCTTGTTCCTGCAAAGACGTGGGGATTATGCTGTTGAATGTGCTTGTTTTAGTCTGATCCGTTTGGAAATGTAGATGATGATTGGTCATGATCATTGATCCTCTCTTAATGCTGTTCAAAGTCCTTTTTCAATGTGGTAATGTTCCCATTTTAAGGGGAAATGTGAAATTTTTGAGATTTTTCTTTTTTCCTTGACCTCAATACCACCAGCACTTGCTGGCTTAGCTGATTGAATCATAATGATGATTATACTCTCATTGCTATCCATATAAAATGTTAAACTGCTTTTCTAGTTTTACCATTTTGTATAAATTATTACTTATCAATATATTGTTATGTGCCTTCAAAGAGAATGGAATAGCAGTTTGCTAGGCTAGTTACAATACTTCAGATATGAATGAAATCCTTCCAGCAGGGTTATCTTTTGTCCAATTATTCTGATTTATCATCTTTCAACAATATCTGCTCAACTTTGAATTGCCCTCCTTCATTCTTCTCTTAATGAGGCCTCCCTCAGGATTACTAGCCCCTGCTTCTTCTAGAGCCCTTGTTATACCTGCTTGGAGAGCAGCAGTTAACTCCCTCAGTTTATTGTATTTGGAGAAAAAGAAATTCAGTCAGACTTGGTACCAGCAGTAATCCAGTCTCAGCTTTAGCTGGACATAATCCTATCCAATATTCACTTCAATTCCTTACACTGATTTGGTTTACTCTAGTTTTCTTGGAGCATAACATTTCAAACCCTATTCTCATTTGTTTGTAGATGAGTTTCATTTGTATTAGATTCCTTATCCGCTTTGAGTAATTGTACTACTTTCTAAGCATAACTTGGATTACTGAAATACGTATATATATCTCTCTATATTCATGAGAAGGACTTCCCATGATAAACATATATTTGAACTTAAAAGTGATGATATGCGTGCTCTGACTAATGTGCTCCTTTATTAATGGATCTCATTATACAATCTGAATGCTGTGTATCTGTGTGCATCTCACTTTATGCTGCCCAACCATATTTATTGCATTTTGAGTTATCCACCGGGTGTTTACTTGGAACAGTTGTCAGATGAAAAGACACAGTTGGAAAATAGCCTTTGCTCTAAACACAGGAGGAATTTCTGGGAATGGTCAGCAAGAAGAGCTCAATGGGGATAACAGTGGTCTTGGTGGAACTCGGTTGGGTAGGATTGTGAGTGCAGGTGGACGACAACTATTGCAAAAGTTGAATTCGTCAAGAAAAAATGTCCCCATGAAGATATTTCTCCTTCTGTTGGGTTTTTATACGGCAAATGCATTAGCTACAATTCTTGGGCAGACAGGTGACTGGGATGTGCTTGTTGCAGGAGTTGTTGTTGCAGCCATTGAAGGAATTGGTATGCTAATGTATCGAAAGCCCCCTTCTATTACCAGCAAAAGATTTCAGTCGTTTGTGTCAATGATGAATTATTGGAAAGCTGGAGTTTGTTTAGGCCTCTTTGTGGATGCATTCAAGCTAGGTAGTTAATGTACCCTCTAGTTATGCTTTAGTCTCACCCCCTTTTACAAAAGCTCCACAAAAGGCATTGTTTCTGCAGCTACATTGATGTTGCAGGTGTCTGTATGGAACTCGAAGAATATCCCTGCTTCTCATTTGAATGTATTAAGCTAGTATGAGGTTTCGGGTAGCATGTTTAGTATCATTCCCATATCTAATCCTCTTAGATCGACATACTTCCTGCAACTTACTGAGAATAGAAGGAAAAGCTGTATGACTGTCTTTCTCATCGATGCCTTTCATTGTGCATGGGCTTATGCACACGATTGGTATGTGCTTTTGATATTCGGGGTCCAGAAGTAATTTCCTTAAGGAGAGGCATGAATATAAATTTATTCGACTCTTTTATCTAGTTGCTATCTGAAAATAAGGATGTATTTATCTCACAGAAAATATTTTGTTACCCTTTCCTTTTTGCAGTTTATATACCATTGAAGATGTTAGTGGTGTAATAAAATTCCTGTTTCTAATTTACATTACTATTTGTACGTTGCCCAATCAGGTCTTGTCATGTAGGAACACGAACGAAAAAAAGTGACGTCATCATTATTAGTTTAACGTATATGGTATGTAGTATGTGATCAAAGAGGAAACGGATAAAAAATTCAACTGGGGAACAGTCATTAGTGAAATATAATAATACTGGAAGAAGGTAGAATGCGATAAGAAGTGTCAAGAAAAATGCTCTGTACTTCTAAAAACCAGAAACCATTGTAATGTTCCAATTTTGGTTATTAGGCTTGAAAGATCCCTCCTAAATTTCCCAAAGGAGATTGGATGATTTCCCAAACTTAATGCTCCGTTTTTCAATTTGGGGCGTGTATCTTTCATTTATAGAAAAATGTTGCGGTTAGTGAAGCTTGTGTAATACGAGAAGGATTGAGATTCGCTACAACGAGGGGATGGACACATTGAATCAGATTCTGAACAAGTTGTCAAAGCCATCAATGCACAAGTTATAGCTCCATGGAAAATTGCTGGACTAATTAGTGATATTGTTGAAATAAGAACTTTGTTTAGGTCTTGTTCTTTCTCTTTTATTTATCATGAAGCCAATCATTGTGCTTATTGAGTGGATAGCAATCTAAGATAGAAATGAGACGAGCCGTTGTTTTTGGGTCTACCGACCGCCATCTCATTTAGCTCATTTACTTTATGTGGATTATGGCTCAAGACTATCTAATTTATAACTTTTGTTATTTTCAATGAAATGTGTTTATTAGTGGTCAATAAAAAAAATATTTATATAATTTTAGGTCTGTGTATTGGAACATGAGTCCATATAAAATTCAATAAAAGATCTACCTATATGTGTGTGTATATATATAAACTTCTTAATTACTTTTTCTTTTTCTCCCCTAAATAATAGCTATTTCGAGGAGTTTGGGGGATACAATTGTTATTCTGTTGGTAGTTTCAAGTGCAAATAAGTAACAAAAGTGAACCCTTATGACTATTTCGGTCATGATCTCTGGTGCAGGGATGAAAATGATAAATAGTGCCTCCTACTATGAGCTATAGCAGTCTTCAATTTATAGTTATGAAAATTGTCAGTCTCTAGATGAAAATTCCATGGGAGACCATTGATGGATATAAAATATTTAAGATTTACCCATGAATTACGATTTATTATGAATTTTAAATTTAGAGACAAATGATCATTTCATAAATTCAGAAGATGAAATTATATGATATAACACTAAGGATTCTAGTAATAGATTTTCCCGTCTTATATGTCCCTGCTGAGTGTAGGAATATGCAACAAAGTCGTATCTTGATGGTCTCCTTGTATAGCACATATTATGTGATCTTGGAATTACAGAGATGTGTTTGTGTACATATGAGGCATGTGATTGGACACGTGCACATACATACACACGCATAGGCATACGAAGTTTTTGATTGAACAAACGACACAACGTATATTTTGAAATATATGCCATGTGTTGAAAAAAGATTTGTCTGCTCATTGAAAATAAGTAAAATCCACGTGAAATTGGATTCCGGAAGAATAATAGTACATTACGTAATCAAGTAGTTGTATTTTACTATATATGTAAGCATATATCATAGTATACAATTTATAATTTTAATTACGATATATAAGAATAATATTATAAGGTACTTAATTTACCTAAACCATAATCTAGACACAACGAGAGTGGATACATGCATATACTATGCATATAGACATATATATATTTATAAATATATCATATATATATATATATATACACACATATGTAAGTTTAGGTTTAGGTAAAGTTATGTATTTTATATTATTATGTATATATTTAACTAATTACTCATATTATTAAACCGGTTGAATCTACATTTGGTGTCACGCTTATTTCTCCTTTAGATTGGTTTTTCTTTGGTTGTTTTAGTATCCTTGAAATTACTTATTAACTCTTCGAATCCAATCTTTACATTAAGGGTGGGAAGAAACCCTATTGTACATGGCACCTGTACATAGCTCACTCAATCTAATAGTTTTCGACGGGTATTAAGAGGTTATAAGATAGGTTGTGATTATAGATTTTTTAAAATTTATTTTTATATGATAAGATATAGGTATAGAGTGTTCACATCATGTAACCATCCTAAAAGCTATATTCGAAGATATAAAAGTTTATGTTCGAGAGTACCCTGTATCTACCCTATAAAAAACTTATTAAATAATATTAATAAATGAATAATGGGAAATAGGATTACATTTTTTAGGTTAATAGATATTTTAATAAAAAGGAAGAAAAAAAGGAACCTAAACGCATAAGTTAATAAATCCTAAACAACCATATCAATGTCGCCTCTCTCCTTTTATGTTTTCCATTTTTTTTTCCCTTTACTCTTCCCAATTTTCCTCTCCAAAATATACGTTTTTCAAATTTTTCCCCTTATTCTTTCTTATTTATTTAGTAAGATCACATAAATTTAAAATAATATAGATACAAAAAATTATTATTTTTTTTTTAGTTTCACAAATCTTATAATAGTTTTTATAAGTTTTCCATATGAAGAACTTATAATATTACATATAGATTATCTTTTTTATAGCATATAAATTTAAAATTTACAAAAAAATATATATAAAATTAATAAGTTTTACAACGTATCATATTCCTTATAACTAGTTTCAGAATGTTATAAGATAGGTTTCAATTCCGAAATTTTAAAACATACACGTTAAAGGATGAAAAACCATATAAGAACCACCTATGTTTTCTTACATTTTTCTTTCTAAGTTTTTGTGCCATTAAATCGAGTCTTTCACGAGCTGCAATCCCAATTGGATTGTTTTTCTCCTTCCATTGTTGCTCTACTTTTCAACATGATGGATTTCTGAAGTGAAGAAAAGGATATGGGTGTTCTCATATGGTTTCCGTAACTGGTTTCTTTTTTAATAGTCAAAGTTAGTATTTTTTTTCTTTTTAAATTCAAATCATCTTTTTTTTTTTTTTTTTTTAGTTAATTGTTGGTTCTGGATAATCGTCAATTAGTTTTTTTATTTTTATTTATTTATTTTTTTTTAACGTCTTATGGAGTGAATGGGTAGAGATTGAGAGGTAAGAGAATCTCAACTCTCGCGATTATTCCCCTCTATAAATCCACATCCCACTCCTGTGTATACTCTTTTTCTGTCTGATTTAACCGATGAACAAGTAAGACAGCAGGGAAAAAGTATGATGGTTGAAAGTGAGTCTAATTATCGGTGAGTTTAGATTAATGTTACAAGGAATTGATTGTAAACATTTAATTACTTTTTTGTGATTTGTGTTCTGTCAGGATTAGGCCTAAGGTTTTTCTACGAACTGATTGTGAGTTTGAGGTGTCCTTGGTTTGTTATATCAGTTCAACTTTTAATTCAAAGGCGAATGAGCATGTTTTATTAAAAAAGATTGTTAATGCTTTCAATGGCAAGATCGATGTTAACAACACTTGGCAACAATCATGCCATTTGTTACATGGATGATAAAAAAGTTAGTGAATGAATTCCATTCATAGGGTTAAAGGTACAAAAAATGCCTGTAGAGTTTGAAATTTTTATTTTGTGCAGTTTAGTACTTATATTTTAAATAGGATTCAATTTGGTACCTCCATTAATGAGAAAGTTAAAGACTTACAATTTTTTTTTTTTTTTTTTGCATTTTGGTATTATACTTTACTTTAATGTTTGTAACTTTGTTTCCATGCATGTTACTGCTTGTTTATTGATTAAATTAGCAAAAATTATTTTTTGATTTTTCTTAAACGATCAACTCTTTTAAAAATAAAAAAAAAAAAGAAAAAAATCATGCTCAGTAATTTCAACCTCATATAACTTTTGCTTGAGGTTGTCAAAATCATAATTCTACTAATATGATTTTAAGAGCTAATATGATTTTAAGAGCTTATGGCTTTAAGAAACTTTTTCGAGTTACATCGCATATAAAATCATTTTTGTGTAGTTTGGTATCACGAGTTTCTATGTTAAAATTGGTACATATTTAATTTTCTAACTAAGTTTACTAATTCTACCTATCTAAGTCAAATGGTGTAAAAGATAATAATACAACTAGGCTTCTATAAGCCTATTAACTATTAAGGTAATATATTATCTCCTCCCCCATATTCTAATGTTGTTCTCTTTCTTTCTCTCTTAGTACCATATTTGGCATTTGTTGCCTTCACCTCTACTAGGCTTTTTTCTATGCACATTAGATTATGGATTAAGGGCTTTTTATAAAAAAGAACTAGGTTTTTTTTGTTTCTTTATTTTCACTATATATTTCAAACTTTTATTATTATTTTAAACATATGTACAGTCTTATAAAACTATTTACGTTTCAGTTCTAAGTTTTGATTTTGTAAATCTTTTTAGCTATTCTAGATAGAATTACGAGTTTAGTAACCTAGTATGTAATGTCTAAATTTAGTAAACCTTATATTATTAGAAAGCTGTTAATATTTCTATATAATATTTTGTTATATTTTTAGTAGTATTTGGATACTAATTTTGACAACTTTTCAATCCCATAACTTGCAAATCGAACGCTGTACTATTATAACTATACAATTGTTAGAAAGCTTAAGTTACAAGCTATCTAAAAATTTTTATTTTGACTTGTAATTATATTGATGAAGATCATTCATTTTTAGGTAGATTCATTTAAATCATTTATGCTTTTTATATATTAGAAACTACAAGCTATAATTAAAGGGGGGGAGAGAGAGAGAGAATGGTTAGTGGAAAATTATGTAATTCCTGTTGTCATTTCCCAAATGCAATTGGGTTGCAATAGTCGACAATGGATAGTTATCTATGACTAAGCTTACTACTTTGCTATTAATCATAAAGAGTTATGCAAAAGGCTTCACAAGCCTTGAAGCGTAATAAGTATAATTTAAAATAATTTGGTTTTTCTATCTATTAGAAAAGTATATATAATAGTAATAAAGGTACAAAAGCTACATCAATTTGGATTGAATCCATACAATTACAAAACAACTTCCTATTTGTTAAAAAAAAAAAAAAAAAAAACCTTGTTCTAAGTTTGTATTAAAAGACATAAAGCTTGCTTTGGATCCCATCCTCGCTTAGTCTTATTTGTCCTCGTTGCATAAAATCTATAGAGGGTTAAGCAAATTACATTTTAATAAGGGATAGGGGACCAGCGTTATATGTAAAAAATAACAAATATAGTTTTGCAAACAATTATTCAGTATAATATAGCAAAGCAAATACTTTTCACATGATGTTGTTAAATCTATTGTAAAACTAAAAAAATTACGTCAACTTTAGTTTGAGTTAAGGAGTTTTATGATACCAAACCCAAGAATTGAAAAACTATACTAAGAACTCAAGAAAGGGGATAAATTGAGTTTGATGCCTCATTTTTTTTTTTTTTATCAAATTAGCTAAGTGGATGCAATATAAAAAAAATTAAGAAACAAAGAAAGTATAGAAATTTAAAAAGGAAGGGATAGAGAAATTAAGCTCAAAATTTTAAAGTGGAGTTCAAACCACCTCCTACTCTCCCCAATCACCTATTGACTCAATTGAGGTCTTCATGCATAATTTTATTGATGAAAATCACAATAGCTCAAGAGCCTATACCTAATCTCTATTACAAATGATTTCATAATCACAATAACTCTCAATCATTGGTGTAGTGCACTCTTTTGAGTAAATTTGCAAATATTTAGCTTTGTAATATACTAGGGTTTACAAAAGATAACAAATTATAAGCACAAGTCAATTAGAATGAAGTATAAGTAGACATGAGGAATAATTGTAAGTTTTTGGCTCTATTAATTGTACTTCAATTACCCTGCAAACTTACATTTATATCTTTTAACAAAAATCCAATAGTTGGCCCTATTCATCCTACATTTAATGCACCGTAATAGCTAATTTTTGTCCAAACCAATTGGACGGTTCATTCAAATTAGGTTACCAATTGACTGATTTTCAACCAATCAATTGTACAGTCTAATACACTTTACTATCTTGTAGCAACTAGTCAAACGGTCTAAGGACAACTAGTCACACATTCTATCACTTATTACTGATCACAGAACACCTAATGCAACCAGTTGGATGGTCCATAGACAACTAGTTGGCTAGTTCGTATCAGAATAGCAAACTAATACAATTTTCATGACACTAACAATTTTAACTTGTTTGGCTTCTTTAAAACACTTCAATATCAACAAAATGAATCGTTTGTTGGAGAAGATATCATGTTAGGTGCAATTTCATTGAGATGACCAAGCTTTAACTAATTTAACTATGTTTTTATGAAGTACAAGTTGTATGGTTTTATTCTTATCAAAATCATATAAGAACCTATTGGCTCAACAATCTCCCTCTTTTTTATGAAGACAAAACTTTGTAAACACGCACTCCCCTTAAATGTGATACTCCCCTCAATTTGACACTCTCCTTTGTAATAAAATACTTGATAATTGCTCAAAGCAAGATATTTAGCCAATTTGAGAGGCTTTAACTATACATTTAGAGAATTCTATAACAACTATATCAAAATGATATACAAAGATGATTTTCTAAAAGTTTATACCCAAAACTATTAATTTTGACTTAGCAAATTTTAGGTGCTTGACTTAACTCAACTCAATTGGTTTCAAATACTATAGGCTAATTTTAAGTACTTAACCAATTTTAGAAGCTTAGACTACTAGTTTGACAATTTATCAACCAGTTTAAGTAATTAGCAACCAATTTGAACCAACTTTAATAAGTTTTGATAACTTAAATTATTATAATTGCATTTAGGGGACTTGAAGTTTTCTCCCCCTTTGGCCTCATCAAAAAAATGAGATTTCAAGTGATGAAGGGGAAGAGAGAAACAAATTAGAAAGTCGGCATAGCCCCAACTTAAGCCTGATGGTTGCCTCCTATAACAAAAATAATAGAGCAGCCAACAAGAGTCAATGCAATCACCAGGCATCAACCATAACACAACTTTAAATGTTTCCATCACATGGAAACTTTGCATTCACATAACATAGATATTATAAATGTCAACATAGTTACATAGAGTTATAAAATGGTTAGGAATATAAGATCAAAAGACTACTTAAAGACTTGAAAACTTAGCAAAGGAGACCATAAGGCCAAGCCCACATACAACACAAGTAAATGTTGGAATAAGTAAATGAGAGACTATACATAAAATCAGAAATAAAGACGTTGTAAGATAAGCATTCAGTGGTGGAGAAAAAGCACTAGAAGGACGAAGAGGAGGAGGTAGAAGTTGGGCATATAGTCTAGGAGTAGGTGGAGGAAAAAGATAGGCAAGTTGGAAATATTGGAATAAGGGATAAAAAATGTGATCTTGGTGACAAGAGAGGTGCTGTTCCAATTGATAAATGCCATCATCAATGTGATGGCACAAACAATTCCCCATTTGTTCCAAAAGATGAGATGAAGGATTTTCTTGAGGAATTACTTGTCCATCGCCTCATCATCTTAAACATTTTCAGCATCCACACTTGTACCCTCTTTAACATTTTGTGCCCCTTTAGCATTAATAATGACATTGTTCCCTTTTCATCTTTTGCATCTCCTTCATCTAATACTTGTGGTCTAAGTCAACAAGAAGAGAAAGGGGCCATCAACATATCCATCCTTGGTTATCAATAAATTTCCATGCTCCTTTACTCACATGATGCATAGTAAATGGTTTAGGTTGAGGATTAAATCAAGGGGATGGAAAGATCGCATTCTTGGTCGATAAAATGTGGGTTATTAGTTGCCCACAAAGGAGAAAAGCTTGTTTAGGCTTATTTGCTACCATTTTGAAACAATGACAAATTAGATTAGTATAGTCAATACAGATGTTGTTATGAATATGTCCAAGAATTTAGAGATCATCTTTGGTAACATGTTCATATCCGCCACAACAAGGAGTGCAGTTGTACATATGAGGAAGTGTAGAATTCCATAGCGAAGAGGCAAGCACATAGCCCGAAGATTTTTCTATAAGCTCCAATAATGATTTCCAATACTTCTATCACCAAAAATATCTTCATAAAAGCCAACCTTAACATTATCAAAATTCCTTCCAAATATGTAGATCCTCCTTTATTTGCTACTATTACATTGTAAACGTTAGCTCTAGTGATTTCAATTTCTTAACCATATAGATAGCTATATACCTAAGGATAAGGATGATCACAAGTTTCCATTCCAATCATTAACTTCCCATTACGATCATGATCGTCGGATAAGTTGCAATAAAAGTACCGAATAGCCTCCTCATTAACAACATTTGGAATTTATAACGTATCTAAAATCCTATTGGTAACCACACCTTCCATTTCGAGTATCCCAAAAGCATTAAGAACATCTTCATTAAAATGCCTCCTATAGTTTACTTTCAACAATCGAAAATGTTCATACCTTTGAGCATGTTGAAGTGTGGGGAATAGATGATCATTAAACTCAGCATTTGGATTATGCCCCCTATCCCTTCCATGACTTCCTTGCCCTTTGTCTCCTTATCCTTGGCCTCTTCTTGCCGCCATAAGGAATTAAGAGTAAAGGTTTTCAGGGTAGGGTTTGAAAGAGGGATTGGGGTTTGTGAGAGATGAAGTAAGGAAGGAGAAATGGAAGAGAGGATGAGAGAGTGATGATAAAGGTGAAAGAAGGGAGTGAAGTGACTGGGAGAGGGGAAGCCAGTTGGAAGGTTAAGAGAGTCGTACAAGTGGTGAAAAGGAGGGAACAGTGAAAATGGAATGGTCGGGCTTGCTTTTGTGCTAACTTTATGACAATCGTTTAGATGGTATAGGTGAACCATTTGGATGGTTGCATACAGAGTTTCTAAATCTAAGAGTATCTGTTGAGACTGTTCGGATGGTTTGAGTCTAACCATCAAGATGGTCCGAGGAGGTATTCTAAGGTCAGAGACCATGATACAACCGTACATACGATGGATGGGAACCTTCAGACTGGTTGTTGACAATCTGCAACTATTTGGGAAGGAGATTGCTTAGCTCATGAATTGCATGGGATTCTAGAAAATGATCATTCAACAGGGATGTATGAATATTAAAACACTTTAAGGAGAAATTTTTATTTTAAGCATATTAAATGTAAGAAATTTAGATTAGTCTAATCTTAAAGTTCCTAAGGTTAATTAAGTTAATTTTAAAGTAGTTAATGAGCTCAAAAGTATGAGTGCATATAGTGACCAATTGAATCAATTTACTATGATTCATAAACTAAAGCAAACATGTAAGAAGATATGTGTCATCTAGAAATCATTTGATAAGAGGTGTGGCCCAATGAGAATAAGAAAAATCATGACGGTTGCACAAACCATATAATATGAGGAAATTTATGTAAGAAGCTTACTTGACCATGTTTCTAAGATAAAAAATAGCGTTCTAAACTAGTTGTATCAAAGGGAACATCATTATGATGAAAAATCACTATCTAGATTCATGCGTCTTAGTACTCATTTTACATGATCATGCCCAACTCTCTTCTAAAGGTGCAAAAATGATCCTTACCCAAGGTTATTGTAAAAATATTAGCTATTTGTCTACTTTTATCCACAAATTCTAAGCATAAAATCATTGTTTTAAACATGATCTTTAATGAAATGATGCCTTATCTCAATGTGCTCAGTTATAGATGTCACGTCCTGAAGCGGTAGAGTCGTAACAACCCCGCCGTGTAAACCATCCTAAGATAGAAGTTGGCCTTACAACCGCTATCTTAGACTTAATCTACACAAGGCATCCATGACTAACCCGCTTTGAAGTAAACAGTTTGTAATTTAAATAAATCATTTACTTAAAAAAGTGAGGAAATTTATATATATGCTATAATTCAGTTATTACAGTTAAAGTTTACAATATTTCTCCGTAATATATTTCAGAGTTATTACATTATTCAGAAATGAAAAATTCTAAAGTAAAAGCTTAACCCTTAAAAATATGTGTTTATTCTTTAAATGTTTTTCCTCACTCCCTAGGATCCAACAGTTGCTAACTTCAGAGTAGTTGTTTGCCGCTTCTTAGTCAGCACCTGCACGACGTTTATAGGGATGTGAGCAACCATAGCTCAGTAAGTTAGGATGGAAGACTTAAAATTATACCAAAAACACAACAAGGTTTTCAATCAACTTATTAGGTGCAATGCATGTGCAAGCAAATGCCATCGCACGACGTTTTTCGGCCTGTCGTGAGATTAGAGAAATTGCACCTGCTCTAATCCGGGTTAAGAAGTTGCCATTAATGCAACAGCTCACGACTAAACCCAGGCTTGTGCAATAGAGACCTCACTCCTCCTACGACTACCTTTGAACCACTGACTTTACCCTTACCGCGATCTCCTCTCCTGTCACTTAGTTCGACTGAGGATGAAGAAAGGACCATTATGCAATCCTGCGCTATCCCTTTCGAAGGGGTCGGTATTTGGTCGGAGAGTCCTAAGTCCCCCTAATGGGTTGCCATGCATGTCTTATTATGATTACTAGTCGTATATTTAATTAAGTCCAGTTTAGGGTAATCAATCATTTCATACAAATCATATATTACATGCTAGAACAACAAACAGAATCATAGCATCACCCATAATTAAGCACATGCACACATCTAACTATCTAACAGGCATAACCAAGCATAATTTTAAGCCTCCAAAATACAGCAACATATTAATCTCAACTTACCTCGACTCTTCGCTCACTCACTCGAGACCCAACTTGCTCAAGGCATTGCTGATCATCCCTATAACACAAACATGGTTTCAGTTTTTCATATAACTATTATAGGTTCATTTTATCCTATAACGCTTATTGTTATGTTTTGGTTAGGGTTTAATATGCCTAATTCTCTAGGTCTTAAGTCTTTTACAATTATTCTAGATTTTGGGTTCGGTTCGGGTTCAGTTTCCGCATCGATTTCTAAATTAAGTTTTAGTTCGATTTTCTAAGTAGTGTTTTATACTCTAACCCTAGAAATTCGTTTCAACCCATAATGTGAAATTAATCACATTACTTCCCAATCTCCTAAATATTATCATTACCCCTATTCAGTATTTTATTTCACTGGTACACTTAAATCCACATTAGTACACTGAATTCACTCCTGATGTGAGAAATTTTTTTACATTTTCATCTAATTCAATAAATTCAAGTTTCCTATCAGATTTATTGTACATTTTTATTATTATCATAATATCAATTTTTATTATAATATTTTCTATTTATTATATTTCCAATAATTACATATTATGTATTATTATCTATTATATATATAATATACTTCCAATATTTCTATTACTCTAATTATCATCTCTAAACATCAATTATCATTTCAAAATGTCTAAATTCCTCTTAAATCAGATTTTACATCTAATTACCCTAATTTACAAAATTAACTTAAAATGTACTATTTTCCCATATTACTTATTTACTACATTATTAACCTAATAATTATATCTAACACCTTAAATGCTACAAGTATCATACTCCATCAGATTTTAACATCCTAAAACATGTACTTATTCACTAAATCAGTAATTAACCATTTATTTACTTAATTAACTCTAAATTACCCATTTTATGCCTCATTTTAGGGCCTAAAAATTATAAAAAAAATTTAAAAATTAATTTTTGAAAACGGGCTTCATAGCACTATTCTATATCATCTAAGTAATCTACACAAAAATTTTAGGCTCGAAACTACACTCCTAAGGTTATTTATTTCTAAACCAAAATATGCTCGGTTTTGCACAATTTCTTAAGGATCATATATTACAGGACATATTTTCATCAAAATAATATTTTTCCTAAAAACTACATACAAAAATATTCTAGAATAACAAAATTCATAATTTTCTAATAATATTTACTATTTTTACAAAATTACACAAGAATTCGGTTGGAAATCGAACTCATCGATCTGGGTGGCTCTGGCCACTGTCGACCGCCATGGCCTTGTCAGCCGGTTTGGGCACTACCACTACCATGTGGTGGTGGTGGCCATCCACTCCCAGCTGCTTATCTGGTGTAGATTCCCTTTAAAGGCCCTAATTGCACAGTTTTTCCTTTTTTTTTAGCTCGAATTTTTCTTTCAATTTTCGCCTCTCCCTAATTTTCTCTGATTTCTAACTGTCCAAATGAGCTTTTGAATTTTTCTTTCTATTTATAGAGTTTTAGGGTAATTATTGTGTATTAAATTGGACAAGACAATTGCCTAATCCCTTAATTTTTGGCTTTTGTGTTGTTTTAATTTAATTGGCCGATTTTTTTCTTATTTTTCTCAACTGCTACGACCCAATTCTGGATCATTCCTAATTTTTCTTGATTTTTTCTTAATTAATTATGAATTTTCTTTAAGTATTTAATATTATTTTAGCACATTTCGCGTATTTTAAGTAATTATGCGTATTTATACCTACATGTAAATTCATATATAGTACAAATAAATATTCCAAAATATTATTTAGGTCATTTTATGATTTTTAATATACATATAATTTATCTCTAGCCATTCGTTAATTATCGGAATGCATTCGTTAATTATCGGAATGCATTTTACACATTTTCGATAAATAACGAGTTATATATTTAAAATTTAGAATTTTTATAATCTTTTATTTTATTGCTTATTTTCTTAAATTCAAACTTACCAGATCATTTTTACTAATATTTCTGGCTTTACTTATAAATTTAGGTTTGATCGGATCTTTCGACCGATCGAAACCTTGAGTAGCTGGTTGTGGGGCTTACAATAAAGTGTTAGATCAGATTTTTTATGAGATTAATGGCAATTGTGTTGTCACAATGGATTGGGATTTTGGAGAAGTTAAGGCTATAGTCATGTACGATTTACTTCATCCAAAAGATTTGAGCACAACAACTATTAGTAGCCATATATTTAGCCTCGACAGTTGAGAGTGCTCTGAAATTTTGTTTCTTAGAGTGCTAAGACATGAAGGAACTTCCTAGAAAGTGACGATATCACTTGTACTTTTCTAATCAACTTTACATCCGACAAAGTCAGCGTTGAAGTATCCCATAAGATCAAAAGAAGGACACTTAGGATACCACAAGCCAATTTCAATAGTGCCCACTAGATACTTAAAGATGTGTTTTATCACACCCGAGTGAGATTCTTTTAGGTAAGATTAAAATCATATACATAAGCATACAACAAATATAGCATTCGATCTAGATGTGGTTAAGTACAATAAGCTTCCTATCATGCCTCTATAGGTTTTCACATATTGATTTATCATGTTCAACTTTATCTAGTTCAAGTGTTATGCTCATAGAGGTAGGTCTAATTTTATAATTATCCATTTTGAATCTTTTCAAAAGCTCTCTAGTATACTTAGATTGATTTATGAATGTTCCATTTTCAGTTTGCTTAACTTGAAGACTTAAAAAGTAATTTAGTTCTCCTATCATACTAATTTCAAATTCCTTTTTCATATACTCTATGAATTCATTTAATAGTTTCATGCTAGTGGCTTCAAATATAATATCATCTGCATAAATTTAAACAATCAATGTATTTGAATTGCAATTCTTAATAAACAATATTGTATCTAATTTTCCTCTTGTAAAGCCATTGTTTATTAAGAAGCTACTAAGTCTTTCATACCAAGCTCTAAGAGCTTGTTTAAGTTCATAGAGTACTTTATTAAGTTTAAACACATAATTAGATAACTCATTATGCTCAAATCACAAAGGTTGCTCTACATACACTTTTTCTTTAATATAGTCATTTAGGAAAATACTTCTAACATCCATTTAAAATAGTTTGTAGTCTTTATGAGTCATAAATGCCAAAAGGATTCTAATGACTTTTAATCTAATAATCGAGGTAAAGATCTCATCAAAATATATCCCTTCTTCTTAGTTATAACCTTTGGCAATCAATCTAGCCATGTTTCTAGTTACTAAACCAGTTTTATCAAGTTTGTTTCTAGAGACCCATTTTGTTCAAATTACCCGTCTATCACTAGGTTTAGGTACTAGATCTCATTCTTCATTCCTAGTGAATTAATTCAAATCCTCTTGCATAGCTTGTATCCAGTATTCATCTTTTGGAGCTTCATCAATGTTTTTAGGCTCAACTTGAGACAAGAATACTAGGTTACTTATATTTCTTAAGAATGATCTTATTAACACCTTATTTGAAGGTTCTCCTATGATTAATTCTTTAAGGTGATCTTTAACGAATCACCATTCTCTAAGTAGGTCTAGATTTGATTGATTCATATTATTATCTTCCTTTAAGAACTTCTCTATCAAGAGCTTTATCATGATCATTATTTAAGTCTAGCCTATTCAAATGAGCACTTATATCATTCATTTTATTAGAAGGTTCATCATGTAATGAAGGTAAGGAATTGTCAAACACAACATGCATAGACTCTTCAACAACTAAAATTCTTTTATTAAATATTCTATATGCTTTACTAGTTAAAGAATGTCCAAGGAAAATAGTCTCATTCAATTTTGAGTCAAACTTATCTAATTGTCTTTACCATTATCAAACACATGGCACTTAGCACCAAAATGGTGAAAATAAGAAATGTTAAGCATTTTATCTTTTTAAAGCTCATAAAGGGTTTCTTTAAAATTGGTCTTATAAAAACACAATTAAAAATGTAACATGCAATGTTAACGAATTTTGCTTAAAAATACTTTAGTAAATTATTTTCACAAAGCATTATTCTAACCATTTCAACTAAAGCCCTATTTCTCCTTTCAATGACTCCATTTTGTTGCGAAGTTCTAGGTGTCGAAAAGGTATATTTTATGCCATTTTGATTACAAAAATCATCCATTTTATTGTTTTCAAATTCTCCCCTATGACCACTCCTAAGAGAGGCAATTGTAAGGCTTGTTTCATTTTTGACCTTCTTACAATATTTAAAGAATACGTGAATCATTTCATCCTTACTTATAAGAAAGTAAGTCCATGTATATCTAGAGAAATCATCAACAATGATCAAAATGTATTTTTTCCCACCTAAATATAAGGTTTTTGTAAGACTAAACAAGTCCAAATGTAGTAGTTGTAGTGGCTTAGAAGACGAGATAATATCTTTTGGTTTGAAAGAATTTTTGGTTTGTTTACCTTGTTGACATACTTTGTCCTTTTGAAAATTAATTTTTGGTAAACCTTTTATTAGATCTCTTTTAACAAGCTTAGAAATAACTTCCATGTTAGTATGTCTTAATCTTCTATGCCACAACTAACTATCATTGTTTTGGATGAATAGACAAGTTTTATTTTGACTCGAAAAATTATTAGAATTGATTTTGTAAATATTTTCTTATCTATACCTTTCAAAACTACTTTGATTGTTGTTAATTCTTTCAATGATACAAATGTTTGCTAGGAATGTAACTTTATATTTACTATTATATAATTCACTAATGTTAAGCAAATTATATTTTAGATTATCAACTAGCAATACATTCCCAATAATAAGGTCATTGTTAATGAAAATGTTACCTTCACTCAAGATAGTTGATTTACTATTATCCCCAAGGGTGACATTCCCTTCATCCTTTAAGGTTAATGTAGTGAACTTGGTAGCGTCTTCTATCATATGTTTTGAGCATTTACTATCTAAGATCCACTATTGCTCTTCCTTGAAGGTTCTTATAAGAATAAGAAATTTAAACTTTTGGTACCTACTTAAGTTTAGGCCCTTTTGGGTTAGTTGTAGTAATAAAACTATGTCCCTTCAAGGCCCAAACCATATTTTCTTTATGATTCAAGTTAGTATTTCTTCTTATTACACAAGTATGAGCAATATAGCCATACCTTTTACAATAGTTACATGTCTTATTAGTTGTTTTGATAAAGTAATTTTTATAGGACTTGTAGATATTGCTTTTACTATAGTCAATTCTAGTTTTCTTAAGACCAAACCTTTGTTGTCTTAAAAGCTTTTATAAATTCTTTTCTCTTTCATCGAACTTAGCTATAGTTTATCTTGAATCATCTAGGCTAAATTTCGATACATTATTTTTTATTTCTAATTAAGACAACATATCTATACATGCATCTTCATTTTCAATTACATTAATATTTGATTTCATTTCTTCATTTTCCTTAGTTCTTTATTCTCATTCATGGTTTCCTCATTCCTCTTGTTCAATTCATCATTTCCCCTTTTTAAACTATCATGCTCAACTTTAACTTTTCATTTTTAATTCTCAAATATTTATTATCCTCTTTTAGGTTCTCTTTTCCCTAAATTACCTTATTATACTTATGTTTAAATACATCAAATTCATTTCCTACATCATTTATCATTTATTTAAGAATCTTATTCTTCTTTTGTATTCTAACAAACTCCTTTAAAAGATCATCATACATGTCTTTCAATTCATCATAAGGAAATTAGGAGGTAGTGCATACCTAATCATCCAAGGCCACAAGGAAAAGTTCTTCATCCGAGTTACGTGAATTGCTATCACTCTATATCGCTATCATGGCTTTATTTCACAATGCCCTATTGCCTTTCTTAAGGAGAGAACTATAATCTTTGATGTGTCTTGGTTGATAGCAATTATAGCACTTTATAACTTCCTTTTTCTTCTTTATCAACTTTGATGTATTACCCCCACCAAATTTTATCTCTCTTTAGTTTTTTTATTGAATTTCATGGATTTTTTTAATCTCTTAATCATCATTGCCATTTGGTCATTGTTATCACTCTCATTACCATCATCACTAGTATTGCATTCAATGACCTTAAGAGCAATAACCTTCTTCTTAGATTTCTTTCTATGTTTTTTTATCATCTCATAGGCTTTTAATGCCCCAAGTTGTTGATCCCTAGATAGTTCTTTTAGATCATTTACTTTTTCAATGGTGATCCTCTTTGCTTCATATTCTTTTAGAAGATACCTAAGAATTTTAAAATTAATTTCCAAGTTAGAAAATCTCTTTCTAAGCACCATCAATGGATTAATAATATCAATGAATCTCTTATTCATTTCACATATGGTCTCATTAAGAAGAATTTTAAAGTTTTCAAATTCACCACACATTAGGCTTATTTTAGTATCTTTAACTCTAGATGTGCCCTCATATATGCTTTATAACACATCCCAAATTTTCTTAGCATTTATGTATGTACAAGTTCTATTAAAATCATTTTCACTCATTGCACAATGCAATACGTTCGTGGCTATTTCATTTATGTCCATCTTCTTCCAATCTTCCTTAGTATACTCTTTCTCTTCCTTTCATTCTATCTTAATTGGTCCTTTTTCTATCACATCATAAAGTTTTCTATTTTGTATTTTAATAAAGATTTTCATCTTAAACTTTTAATAAGGATAGTTTCCATTAGTCAGAAGTGATGGCCTATTGATAGCTTAACCTTCCATGAATCTTAATGTATTTAGTGCCATGATCTTTACTTTATAATGCGATTAAGCAATTTAAAATAAAGAGATTAACTTTGATACCAAATGAAAAATTACACTAGGAATTCAAGAAGAGGGATGAATTGAGTTTAATGCTCTCTTTTTTTTTCTTTAGTAACAATTCCTTGATCAAATTAGCTTAGTGGATGTAATATGAAAACAATTAAGAAACAAATAAAGTACATAAATTTAAAGAGGAATGGATAGAGAAATCAAGCTTAGAATTTTACTTGGAGTTTGGATCACCCTTTGCTCTCTACGATTACCCAATACCTCAACCGAAGTCTTCACATACAATTTTATTGATCACAATTATAAAGGTTTAAGAGTTGACACCCAATCTCTATTACAAATGATTTCACAATCATAACAACTCTCAATTATTGGTATACTGCACTCTTTTAAGTGAATTTGCAAATATTTAGCTTTGCACTATACTAGGGTTTGCAAATATTTAGCTTTGCAAATTATAAGAACAAGACAATTAGAATGAAGTATAAGTATACAAGAGAAATAATTGTAGGTTTTTGGCTCTATTAATTATACTCCAACTGCCCTACAAACTTGCATTTATATCTTTTAGTAAAAATCCAATTGTTGGCCTTATTCATCCTACATTTGATGCATTGTAACAACTAATTTTTATTCGATGGTTCAAGAGAGACTAACTAGATGATTTATTCAAATGGGGTTACCAATTGGTCGATCTTTAGCCAATCAATCGCATAGTCCAAGGACAACCAATCATACATTCCATCACCTACCATTGATCATAGAACACTTAATGTAACCTGTTGGATGGTTCATAGACAACCAACTAACTGGTTCATACTAGAATAGCAAACTAACACAATTTTCATACAACTAATAATTCTAACTTGTTTCACTTCTTTAAAGCACTTTAATATCAACTCAATAAATCGTTTGTTAGAGAAGATACCATATCAAAATCACATAAGAGCCTGTTGGTTTAATTAAAATATGTAATAAAGATACTCTAGCTCCTTCCAAAAACCAATCGAGCTAGCTCTTGACCTCCATTGTAGCTCCTCCCTTGCTAGTTAGTTCCCTAAGGTACAGAGAAAGTACTTTCGTTTCCTGCTTAAAAGGTTGATATATGGTGTCACAACCCTAAATATAATTCTTTAGTAAGTTGCAATGTATGTCTGATTCAAAAATTTAGGTCAACCATCATTAATCCCTTGAAAGTGGTGACTAGAGAATTATACAGACACTCAGCAACACAACTAAACATACAAAACAACATAACATATTAACACAAGAACTTCTAAAAACAAGCATGACATATGCACATCCAAAAATACTTATAAGTACAACTAGGTGCAACGACTTACATTCTTCTGATACTCAAAGCATACCCATAAAAGTAATGAAGCATAATCTACTTACATGGTAGTTTAATACTTGAACATCAAAATTTCTAAAGCTTTCATATTATGATCCTATATAACATATGAAAGCTTTAGAATTCATAAAGCTTGTGGATCTTTTTCTTATGCACTTGTGACAAATTTATAAGGATTTATAATGATATAACGTAGATTTAATAATACATGGAATTCCCTTATGTACTTATCTAGTGTACTTACCTACGATATATTCCATATTCACAATTTAGGAAAGAGAATGTGATATATGTGTATGTGTATGTGTATACCTACTGCCATAAATTGATGATTTAGTCAATTGGTTACATAAAGCTACCATATTTTTACGGATTGATCTAAGAACTAGATATTATCAATTATGAATTAAGCTTGAAGATGTACCAAAGACTATCTTCCAAACAAGATATGGGCATTATGAGTTCTTATTTAATGCCTTTTAGATTGACTAATGCACTGAGAGTATTTATAGATTTAATGATTTGAATTTATTAGCTATACTTGGATAAGTTTGTTATTGTTTTTATTGATGATATCTTGATTTACTTAAGGATTAAGGAAAAACATGCCAATTATCTTCAATTGACTCTACAAAAGTTAAGAGATAATAAGCTTTATGCTAGGTTGAGTAAATGTGACTTTTGGTTAGATAAAATTTCATTCTTAGGGTATATAGTGTTAGGTGAAGGAATCTCTATAGATCTTGAGAATGTTAAGTTTGTAGCTAAATGGAAGTAACCATTATAGTTTCAAAAGTAAGGACTTCCTTGGAATGGCATGATATTACAGGTGGTTTATAAAAAATTTCTTCAAGATAGTAAGACCTTTAACTTAATTAACTTAGATAGATGTTAAGTTCGAATAGAGTGATGAATGTGAATAAAGTTTCCAAAAGTTTAAGGATTGTCTAATTTCAACACTCATACTTACTGTATTAGATCTAAGTAAACCATATTGTGTTTATCATAATGCCTCCTAGAATGAATTGGGATGTGTGTTGATGCAAGATAACAAAGTAGTGACATATGCATCTAGACAGTTGAGGCCTCATAAAAGGAATTGTCCAATATGTGATCTTGAATCAGCTCTCATACCTACTTTACTAAATCCAAGTAAACCATATTGTGTTTATAGTGATGCCTCTTAAAATAGATTGGGATGTGTATTGATGTAGGACAGCAAAGTAGTAGAACATGTGTTTAGACAGTTTAGGCCTTACAAAAGGAATTATCCAACATATGATCTTAAATTAGCAGCAATGCTCTTTGCTTTCAAGATTCGGAGACATTATGTATATGATTATCATTGTGAAATATATACAAATTACAAGAGTTTGAAATGTTCCTTTAAGTTAAACTAATGAAAGGGGTGATGCGATGGTTAGAACCGATCAAACATTATGATTTGAATATCAATTATCACCTTGATAAAGCAAGTGGCCTCCTTGCTCACTACTCAAAATGAGTTGATTTAGAAGTTTGAAAAAGTAGAAATTGGATTTAAATGGCATGAGATTGAGGTGTAGCTAATGAATTTGGTGGTATAACCAACTTTGGTTAAAATAATTAAATTGCAATAAGATCAAGATCTTAGTTTGAAGGAAATCAAAGAAAAGTTGACTATAGTAGATGTATTTGATTTTTGAAATTGATGAGCAAGGAGTATTAAGATATAAGGACAGAATTTATGTACCTCACAACTTGAAATTAAAGAAAGAAATCATGGATGAAGCACATGCAATAGGTGCACCTTATACCCTGATGGCAATAAAATGTATCATGACATGAAAACACTATTTTGGTAAAAAGGCATGAAAAAGGATGTATCGCAGTATATGGCAAGATATACTACATATCAACAAGTGAAGGTGGAACACTAAAGACCTAATGATTTGTCACAGCCTTTCGAAGTATCTTAGTGGAAGTGGGATCATATCATTATGGGTTTTGTAGTAGGACTTTCAAGAACAAGAGGATCATTATGTACAGAAGATGATGATTCAAAGGAAAAATTAACTCGACTATATGTACGAGAGATTGTTATATTGCATGATGTATCAAATAGTATCATTTTAGATAGAAATAATCGCTTTCTATTAAAGTTTTAGGAAAATCTACATCGATATCTGGGTACTAAGTTATAATTTAATACGACTTATCATCCACAAATGGATGGTCAGTTAGAAAGAATCATTTAGATATTGGAAGATATGTTAAGGTGTTGTATCTTGTATTTTAGTGTTGATTGTGACAAATATCTACCATTAATAAAGCTAACTTATAATAATAGCTACCATGCAACTATATAGATGGCCCTATATGAAGTTTTATATGGAAAGAAATGCCAATTGTCAATATATTAAGAAAGTCATGCACATGCGATGATAGGATTCGATAAGATTCATTAGATGAATGAAAATGTAAAGGTGATAAAAGCAATACAGGATCATTATAAAAATTGGGCAAATTTTAAACAAAACTCATTGGAATTCGTAATAGAAGATAATGTATATGTTAAGATAAGTTCGTCTAAGGGATTCAAATGATTTGGCATTATGGGAAAATTAAGTCCCGCAAATATTGGACCTTTATTGAAAAGAGTAAGGAATGTGGCCTACCAGATTGCTTTATCCCCAAGGTGGTAGGATATCATAATGTATTTCATGTATCAATGCTAAGGGGG
>JAMXBB010000001.1:29176767-29253865 GCA_024138015.1 Lumnitzera littorea
GGGGGGGGGGGGCCGTGATATAATTCAGTATGGTTTTCTCTCCCTTATCAAACCAAACCTAAAATTAGCGGTCTAATTTTTTTTTTTTTTAAATTGAACATAACCTTATAGTTCAGTTCTTTAAAATTTTCAAATCTAAAACAAATGGTTCGATATGGTTCAGTTCTTAGTTTAAACAATTTTTTTAAAATAAAATATTAAAAATTAAGGTTCGGCAATTATGCTTACTTATTAGTAATTACACATAGCATATTGCAAATATTATATACAAGAAGTGGAATGATGGACATTTGGATAAAAACCTATAAAAATTGCAAATTGCAATATTAAATAACATAAAAAAAAAGTTGTGATATTGAATACTTGTTTGCAACACGTGGAAAATGAAATAGCAAATTATTAAGCCACTTATTGACCTTGCCATCTGTATATGTTAAGTCCTTAATAAATCAAAGCCAAGCATCCAAAATATCACATATAATTGAAAAGAAAAGAAAAAACAAACTTGACCCTTTAAAATATAAGAATAAATACCAACGGGCAAGAACCACCTAAAAAAAAAAAAGAGGTACCACACTCAAGCTATTACTCTAAGTCTCCAATTGTCTAATAAAATAACACCAATGAAGATCTAAGAAGTTAATAATGTGCATTAGTTTTATCAACAAACACTCCAATCAACAAACAAGCACAGTCATTGAAAATCTTCAAGCCTCAAATTCTAACTTGATCATGAAATAACAAACAAATAAACAATTAAGTATTAGTTTAAATAAGCTAAAACTTAAAAAACTCATAAAATAACATAATAACACATACATGAATATGATGATACAATGAATATAATGCTATGCAAATGGAACCCTTATGATACAATTGAATGAGCTAAAGCATAAGAAGCTCATAAAAATGACCTTACTTCACTTAAGGGTAATACGTATAGTAGTTGATTTCATCATTTTACCAACTTTAGTATCCATAGAGATAATTCAGAAAAAAGAAAATGTAAGCCATGAGCATATAATAAACATATGCCAAAAAAAAAAAATCAAATAAGTTTAATAGTTTCCCTAACAAATTAATTTTTTTGTACTCAAGTCAGAAACTTTGAGCTTAAAAATCCTCCTCTACACATAATACCTTACCAGGATTTTTCAACCAATCTTGTGTACAAATAAGGTCTTCCACCATATATGGAGTTAGAGAACTTCTAAAGGAATCAAGTACAAGATCACTAGTGTTAAAAGCATTATCGGAAGCTATAGTCAACAAAGGGATTACTAACACATCTTTTGTTATCAAATAAATGATAAGGAATCTAGAAGAGGATCTTTTTCACTAATCTAATACATCAAAAGCCTTATTATCGATATCCTCATAGTCTTCTTCTAAATACCTTACTAATTCATTCTTCTACAATAGTTTTTCCCCTCCTCCTATCTCACGACTCAAAACTTTTCTCCAAAGTTTATGATCATGATTTTTTTATCTCTAGCCATTATTCCTTCATACAACTTTGAGAATATGAGCTAGCATTGTCATTATTATACCAAAAATTGGACTCATAATAATGATATAATGATGAAAGTGCTTAATTGATTTTACTCATGAGTAAAGTTACCTTTTCAACATCATGCATATATTTAACCATCCAATCAATATAAGGTAATTTTTTACAATGATCAAGAATCGCTGAAACAAAAGATAATAAATTGATATAACTAATATTTCCCCAATATTTGTCATGTTTTCTTCTTACTTTTTTAACCTTCATCCTCACAATTGGATCACTACTTTGGCATTGCTTATTAATTTCGTAGCCAACACCTAATATCTTCTGTACAAGTTGGTTGCAAGTCGCAAAAAGAGAGCCTGAAATGCTTAAAGTGGCATCATAAAATGCCTACAAGAATGGTAATGTGCTATGTGCATATTGCCAATACTCATTTGTAGGAACTCCCCTCATTTTCTCCCTCGTAAGTTATGTTTTGAACTTATCATCATTAATTTCCATCAGTACAAATGTTTTTTTTTTTTTTTGAAACTTTATAGCTAATTCCAGCATCAAGTAAGTAAAGTCCCATCTAGTTTCCACGTCCATAGACAAAAATGCCTTACTTTCAATCTTTTCTTCTTCTTCTTCTTTTTTTTTTTTTTTGTCACACAGTTTTTAAATTTTTCCACTTTACAATTGATTCCAACATCAAGTAAGAGTCTTACCTAATTTCGATGTTCAAAGACAAAAATGGCTTACTTTCAATTTTTTTTTTTTCTGCTACACAATTCTTAAATTTTTCCGTTTTTGTTAGAGAAGACCCCATATACCTAACTGCTAAATGGATTCTAAATATTGAGTCATCTAAACCTTTCAAAATAGTATTTATAACTAAATTTAAGATATGAGCATAGCACCTCATATGAAGGAGCTCACCCTTTATGATGAGTATATCCTAAGATCCAAATTTTTATTTTTTCAAATGCAAAATATAGAGATCATTAGAACTTGTATTATCAATGGTCATTGTAAGAACCTTAGTAATACCCCAATATTACAAGCATATTGTAACAGTATTGGCTATAGCCTCACTAGAGTGGCTAGCTATTTGACCAAAATTCAAAATCTTCATTTGCAGTCTCTAATCATCATTAATGCAATGACATGTCGGATACAAATAACATAAATCTAATTAGAAGTCCATGTGCCTATAGTCAAACATACCCTAATTTGAAATGTAGAAAAAATTTAGTTAACTTTCTCCTTTCCTCTTTAAACAACTTTAGACAATCATGAGTCAACATCCTACGAAATGGAACTGTAAATTTCGGTTGTAATATGTTGCAAAGAATTATGAAAGCCTTATGCTCAACAAGTTTGAATGGAAGTTTGGCAACTATAAATAACCTCATAAGCAATTTCCTACATTTACTTTCATTGAATCTATTCAAGTTCATAGAAAGTTGCTTACTTTTTAGGATTGTAGGAAGAATTTTTTCTTGCCCTTGCTCATAAAGAACTCATTCTTATTAGTAAACTACTTGCATCTAGTCAAATGAGTATGTAGTGCACTTGTTCCATTTCTACTATTATGTCTAAAGGATTTATTATAATAATTACACTTAGCACTACAATTCCCTTTTGTTTCAAGTGCGTTTAGTGACATATGTTCCTAAACATTAGATCGTTGTCTTTTATTACCAAATGGTGTGGACTGAAGAGGAATAGATGAATTAATAGAAGAAGGTCAAGTTCCCTCACTATCAACTTGATGTGCTCATCTAGCTTATTTATGTCAAGTTTTTGGATACAATCATCCATTGGTTTGCTTATGTTCTGTTCTTTAAACATAGACATTTAAAAAGTAATAAGATATTGGCAACAAATCAAGTTATTAGAAGATGATGAGTCTTACACTTGAGGGAAATGGGACCAACTCACTTAATCTTCAAAATTTGTGTGATTTTATTCATGAGCTAAAAATCTATGATTTTCAACAGAAGCAATATAGAAATTTGCAAAACTTTAATTAATCTAGTTATCAGTTGTCATATGATGTTTTGTTGTCTTTATCAATGCATAATTTGTATGGACAAATAGACACCATATTGTCTTAATGCAAAATAACAAAAATTTGATATTAAACTTAATGTAAAATAACAAAATGTGGCATTTGTTAGAAATTTTCGGTATACATCTCTAAGACTTAGTGAAACTTCCTACTAACAAATGAAACTGATGTATAGTAGTCTTGTTTTAGATATTGGATTACAATTTCTTAATCAACGAGATGATTCCTGTCTTATCTTTCCATTGACTTGGTTTGGTCAATCCCATGGACCTTACAAGCTAAGCTCCATTTTTAGGCACTACATTAGCGTTCTACCATTCAAAGCAAGCAAAAACTTCTAGGCACTAGATCAGCGTTCTACCATTCAAAGCAAGCAAAAAGATACTTTGAGGTAGTAAAACTAAGTTTATCTTCCCTGGTGTGATATATTTATAATAATGTCTTAATGTCGGTAGTTAGTGAATCTCAATTTCCATCCTTCTAAAGAGTGTTTATGGAGCTGTCTTGACAAAAGAAAAGTGACTTTAGTCTTTTATAGTGGTGGAGTAGAGTGGTTTAAAATGTATGATCCTTCCATTTAGGTCACGACAATCAAATAAGCACCTTTATGGTGTCACCTAAATCTGGACATGTTATGCCAAATTTCAAGAGGTTCTTAAAATGAAACCATCTTCCTTAACAATTAGAACAATATGAATCCACTTAACTCTTCTACTGTCAAATGGTAAGGTATAAGACCTAAAAATATATATATATATATATATATATATGTATCTTGATTCTAATACCAAATGTAATTCGAATTAATACCAACCAAAATACTTAACCAACACTTATACTTAGACAAAGATAGGGATAGATACATAGGATAGGACTTTCGTAAAAATAAGAAATCATATTTGAATTATTTTTTTAATTAAATATAAGTGATGTGTAAAAAAGAACTTATCTACAAAAAAGTATATTACCTCGCTAGACACAATAGTATGCTCGAGCCATAACTGTAACCGTGACTGTGACTGTGAATTATGAGCCTAAGGTGAGTTATCACCTTATTAGATTGACATTCGATAGAGGAAGGTGGAGTGAAAGAGAGTCAGCTAAAGAGCAAGAGATCGAGATCTAAGAGTTAGCTGTAACTGTAAGCCTCAGTGGATAATAGTGGTGGCTTGATGGGTGAAGAGAGAAACTGGAGAGTGGAGAGAGTAGAGCATGGTAGAAGGAGGAAGAGAGAATGAGATCTGATGCTATGCCACTAAGGTTCTTTAGTTTCTTTTCTCTTGCAGTTGTTGTTCTAGTGCTTGAATAGTTTAAGGCCTCTAGGTACTTTTGTCTTTTTTTAAAAAAAATAATAATAGGTATGGTTCAGTTCTACGAATCGATTAGAGTACACAAAATTACATTACCAACTACACCAATTTAAAAAGAACCTATTTTCTAGTGTGGTTAGGTTCGATTTGTGGTTTGCTCCATGGTTCATGGATATTTTGCTCAACCCTAATCGATGTTATGAAGATTTGTGAAGAATTTAAATGTGGTAGTAGAATTAAAGCCAGCAAATCTTTGTGAAGTTTATGCTGTTGAGGAGAAACCAATCAAAATACTAGATAAGCAAATTTGGAAGTTAGGAAAATCATAATGTAAAGTATGTAAAGGTTCAATAGGGTAGCAAGCCAAAAGCAGAAGCGACATGGCAACTGAAAGCCGTAATGGAACAACATTTCTCAAAGCTCTTCTAAGAGATAGGCTATTAAATATCACACTATAAGGACTAAATTAGTTGATTATCATGTTTTAATTACATCAAAATTTTTTAAGAGGAAACTTTCTTGAAAGAGAGTGGAAATGTAAGCCCCATACTTTTGTGATAAGGTTCCTAGTAGTTGATTTAAAACATTCGAAAATAACCTGATTGAGCTATAAATTTATATATGCACTAAGAGTATTAGTTAAAGTGACCCCATGGACATGGATCTTGAAACTGTAATAAAACAATAGTAATATAGCTAAAATTGCTAATTTTAATATATTATTCTATAATTATTGGAAATGTATAAAATAAGCATAGATACTTAACAAACTCTTGGAAATAAATTATATAAATAGTAAAATTATTAAATGACATGAAATATTATATTAGAAAACATGTATGTACATAGGGTATAATTATTACGTATGAATATATACATATAATTACTTAAAATACTCGAATATATGTTAAAATATGCTAAAATAAATATAAAAAAATAGTAATAAATGTGGAAATTTCTCATGGTAGCTAGGAAAGAGTGGAAATGAGCGGAAATGAGCATAGAGGAACCTTGGATAGTTGTTGAGAGTGTGGATTAGTGCTTTGCCACCTTTAGGCTTAAAATAAAAGGGAAAATTAATAAGGAGAGAGAAAATTACATAACTTCACATGGTGCTTTATAAAATTAAGAAATCCTCTCTAGAAGCTTCTTCATGCAAATGGGAGTTTAGGAAAGAGGGAAGGATAAAGGAATTGAATAGGAAAATTAAGAAAAATCATTAGATAAATCTATGCAAATTTGAGTTATGTAGGGTTTGTTAGTGATAGCCAAAAAGCTCAATGTTGATTAGTGTCCTAAATTGGTTCAATTTTTATTAAATTATTAAAAATACTGAATCTTCTTAGAAAATTTTAGAAAAGTTTATTTGTAAGTATTTTTGCATGTAGAATCTAAAAAAAATATTATGTTTTTGAAATTTTGTAGCTATATACTATTATTTTATAGAAATTACTAAATTTGGACAGATTTCGACATTATTTTATAACACCGTAACAATGTAGTTTGGAGTTCCAAATTTTTTTGTAAACTATCCATTGTTAATATAATAATGCTATATAAAGTTTTTCATTAAAATTATTTTCTATATTTTTCTTAATTTTTGAGCCTATAAATTATAACTAAATCGGTATTCTTAGTAAAATTAATGAATTTTCTTTATAGACCTCACTTGGATTCTAAATCAAACTGGGTTATAATGTAATTTACTAAAGATTGCTGATGTTGGGTTGAATTTTGTAGATGGAAGTTATAATTTTCATGGATATATGACTTATCTAGTGGTTTTTTTTTTTTTTTTTTACCTAGGCTTATGTAGTTTAATTTCTTAATATGTAACTTTTTGTATGAAAATGAGGAGTCAAACAGAGTTCTTAGGAAGTAATTAAGTGTTTTGGTATTGAATATAATGTTAGAGTGATTCTTTAGATTAGAACTAAAGAAGAGTGGACAAATCAATTCGTTATAAGGGAATTTGAACTAAGTTGGAGAATAACTTAAAGGAGTTGTTAGACATATATATATTCTTAAGAACATAAAGGCTAATTGGACTACAAGGATAGTTTAAAGGATATCCCATTGGGAGATTTAAAATGGAGTAGACATAAAGGCTAACTCGAAAGGTAAAATTGATATAAAATATGACCTCAATACAACTTAGAAAGTAACCCAAAGGGTTTCTTGCCTATGAACTCTACAATAATGTTGACTCAGAACCAACTCAAAAGGTAATATAGATAAAATCACTTATAACTAATCATGAAATCCCGACATTTAAGTATAAATAACTTGTAAAATCAACACCAAAATAACTTAATTCATACAAAAATGAATAAATCAACGTCATTACATGAGTCACATATGGATTAAAGCTAGTCAATTACATATATGTATAGGGATAATTAAAGAATACAAATGCAAAGATTAAGATTTGTGAGCAATTGAACTTCAGGTAAGTTAGGATTAATGCTTCATAGCATATTGAAGTACTATATCAAAGTACTTAGATGCTTTAGAGTATAATTGTTTGTGGTTACAATTAGCTATATGTGCACATGTAATGTGTGACATTGAAATACGGAATTGTGGATTAGGAGTTGAACTTCGTGGTGTGCTTCTTTGCGTAGAATTTGTATTTATTGGCTTATTTTGATAATTGGTTAATCGCCTTTAATTGAAATTAACCAAAACCCAACTTTAAACGTAACTTGACATACATTACAACCCATTAAAGAAAACAATTTGAGATGTTAGACCAAATACTGACCTTTCGATGAGAATAGTTGACTTTGTCATTTCTCTACCTTTGGTCAAATTAAGCAATTTAAGAGGTCGTCATGGCATGTTTAGGGACAATGCACCGAAGGTAGTTTCGAAAGGAGAGTTTTCTCCATTACATAAGCTTGGGTTGGTCTGATTTGGGTTGACTTGAAACTCTTCAATATTTGAATTAGAGCAGACGTAATTTCTCTAACCTCACAATAAATTAGTTAATATTATGCAATATTTCATTTAATTGTTTACATTGCATTTCATTAATAATTGATAATCCTATTTATGTTTGTTTGTACTTTTTTGTCTTTGTTCTGCCTATTGAGTAAGTTGTTGCTCATATATTTATGGATTGTTTTGCAGGTATAAACTAGAGGCCTAAGTTGCAATGCTATAACCACGCTCAAGTTAGTGTATGACATGCTAAGGAGCGAGGACAAATCTAAAGACTATTGAAACCTTATTACATTTTTATCTTTTATATTTTTGAGGAAACTAACTAGGTCTTCCTAGGTAGCCCACTAATTTTTGAATTTGGTTTGTCTATGAATATTAAGAACTTATGACTTTTGTAAACTTTCTCTAAAAAGTGTGACTTTGGTGTAAATATACTTAAGTAAATGCCATTTTGGTATTAAGAAATGAACTACAAATCTTTATGGAAAAGCATTTGGAAAAGATATACCACAAGTTTTATATATAATAAGTGCCTAACCAAATGCTTCAAACTGATTGAATCGAGTATTGCTTAAGAAATATCTATGATAGTAATTGTAATCTTAATGAGAAATCAATATTGATATCATTAAACTAAAAATGTAGCATGAACTTTTCATGAAGAAAAATATGTGTTCCGTTATTCTCTACCATATATATGCTTTACACCGTATTAAACTTCTAGTCCATCTAATAAAACCACAGTTAATGTAAGATTTTTCCTCCTAATATTTGACTTTTTGTTACGTAATTCAAATGTAATCTCACTACTGACTTGGCATATCAAGGATTTAATATAAAATTACAACTATGATTTTTGTATAAATATACAACTTTTTGATAATCCTATTTAGATTTTGGTAACTCCTAGAACCATGTTTCAAAACTTGGTTTCACTTTTTCCCTTACCAGCATTGCATAATCTAAATAGATTTACCAAAAAAAAAACTGTCAGCATATTTAGTTGGGGGGAATGGCGATTCCATTCCCCTCTATTCTTAATGCCTCTTACATTACAGTGTTTAAGTTTAGATTTTTGCCCCTGCATTTCAAATTCGCCTGAATGCCGATGCAGTCCATTCAAGTAATCGAGATTCTCAACTCTTACACATGAACCTTGATTCCCCCACAAAGTAGTAAGCCAGTTATCATGTTTACCCTCAGAAAAATTTGAAAAAGACAAAAAAAAAAAAAAAAAAATGCCCTTGAATACATTTCAAACCCTATCTAACATTCTCTCAAGTAAACATCGTCTTACGGTTAGAAAGAGACGAGCGAGTGAAGAAGGTTTGAGAAGATGAAGAAACACAAGGATAGAGTTTTGGGAATGGAGAGAGAAGATGAGTGGTGGGATAAGGTGCTCACGGTTTGAAGTTAGAGATGGAAACGTTGCCGGTTACGGTATATCCGCCACTTGTTTCCATTGCAAAATCCCAAACCTCTAAACAAGATGACTCTCACCCGCCTTCGGAATTCATTTTATTATCAAGTTATGGCATTTGCAACAAAATAAACGAGAACGAGAGTCGATAATTTTTTACAAGAGACATAACATTTTTTCAAATGCATATACTTTCCTAATGTAAACCAGATGATCTGTTTCAACTTTCTTTTTATTTTTCTTTTTTTTCCTACTCACTTAGGCGAGGATTTTTTTGGATATTTGATATTATATTCATGTTTTATTCTGTATCGCATTCTGAAAAACGTAAAGCTAATTCAATTACGTGCAACTAAACATTATAATATCTAATATCTACTTATTACACTTCCATTCCATTTTCAAATAATTATAATAAGTTATATCTTCATTCTATTTTCAAATAATTATAATTCTATTCCCCTTATTCTAATCATCTACACTAAACATGCCGTTATGTATTTATACCGGACATGTAACTGCGACTAGCACCAATAATTTCTCTCACCAACACCAACCTTAATCCAAGTCAAATATATTTAATCAAATGAACTGAATCCACAAAAGGAAAAGAGCAGAGAGAACAAAAACGCATATGCATGTAATTGTCTTTTAACAGTTAGCAAATTAGCAAGTACACTTGGCCGACTAGAATCCCTTGCATGGCTGCCACCTAATGGGTGCACGGCGTCATCCTTTCTCTTTCCTCTCTACTCATCTCCTATTAAGTTGTATATGCTAGAGTTTCAAAGGGCCTGCCTCGACTCTATCGAGAGAGAGAAAAAGAAGGAAGAGAGAGAGAGAGAGATGGCTGCGGTTACGACTACTGCTGGAACCGCGATGACCGAGAACGAAGCAATGGCAACGGAGGCTCCTTATGCACCCGTCACTTTTGAGAGGAGGGTTCGTGGTGACTTGGAGCGCACCCTTCCTAAACCTTGTAATTCCCATCTTTCTCTCTCTTTTGTCGTCCTTTTTTCTTGATTTAGCATTCAAATATTTGATTCAGCCCCAAAAAGAACAGCATGCAGCACTTCGACTCGAATTATGTGCGAACAAGAATATGTAAAGATTTGAAGTTGAAATAGATAAAATTGCATATGGTAGGTACAACTAGATCTCTAAGCGCCTAAAGTGGATTCTTATCTCTTTATTTATAACTTTTAAAAATATACACATGCCTCATCTCATTACTTTTGTAAGGCGAGGTTGCACTTTGAGACTATTTAAGGATCTATACATATTAGAGTATCAGACCAATGCATCTAAAATGTAAAACTAACTCTGTATTCGAAGTATTGGATGAACCATTACAAGAAGCTCAAGCTGTTATTCGTTTCCATGAATCTGCAACGCCAAGTAATCGTTTGACTTCTGCAATACAGATATGCCTAGAGCAATGTCTGCTCCTGATACAGAACATCCACATGGGACACCAGGTCATAGGACTAACAATCTGAGTGTCCTGCAGCAGCATGTGGTCTTCTTTGACCAGGATGACGATGGGATCATCTACCCTTGGGAGACTTATGCTGGTAAATACTGCCTCATCAAATAGATATTATATTCCTAAGCTCCATTGCAAGTTCGTAATTTCTGATTCTTCTATGAGTGAAGTGTGTTTTCACCCTCTAAGCAGTCCTGATTGGAGCATTTCATGCCGGTGACACATAAAATACAATGCAGGGAGGGAAGATCTTTATGAAATTATGTGATATCTAAAGCTGATATCAAAGCTAGTGTGGGAAGGATTCCATGTTAATCCATCAATTCTTCGAAATGAGTCCTATGTTCGCTTTGTTCTTATTCCCTTAACGTCCTCAATGATGAGTATATCAAATGAACCAAACAAAGTCAGTCTTAAGGACAAAGTAAGTCCCTCAAATTACTAAACTGCATAACTTGGTGGTACAAATTGGTCAAGTTATTGTCTGTCTAGACAATGCATAAACACTCAAAATCTTGGTATGCAAATCAATTTTTGTAGCCAAAATTTGTACTAGAGCATCTCCATTGGGGTTTTTTGCCACGAGACCCTAAACAAAGAACCTCCTTTTTGAGATGGGAACAGGACCCTAAATCAAAAACATCCTTTTTGAGGTGTGAATAAATTCTTCCAATTCATGAGGTCTTTAATGGAGGACTCGAAAAAGTTATCCACTTCTTTGTTTCTTTCTTTCTTTTTTTTTTCTGACAAAATTATATTTTAATTTGTAAAAATGCTGACAATTTCTGACAAAATGCAATACAGAATCCTTGCAACGTTCTCTAGCCTGCTAACATTCAATACCCTCAATGTTCACTAAACGATTGAACATAAATATAATTAAATTTTATTGATTTTATTTTTTTAATGATAATATAATAAGATCATTAATCTAAGTGTCTCGTGCTCACTGTACAAAATTTTGAAAAGGAAATTTAATTGCCCTTTATCCTTCGCCTGATATGTTCAAGAGTTAGTGGATAATTATATTTTCATCTCTTAGGAAGTATTGATGTTGAAGACTCGAGAATTAAATATTAATAATATACCTAAGTTATCATTGTTTTGCATTTTTATATAATTTCTTGATAATAAATTTATTTATTATTTACAATGTTGAAGGAATATTATTGATTAAAAATAATTTGCATGGGACCCATAAAAAGATGAAAGAAAATTGCAAGGACTTCGAATAAAGTAGAGAAGTTTTTAGCGAGGAAAGATTCTTAAACTACTTGATATGATATCTTATTGACCTGGAGGTCGAGATGCACTTACAATGACTCGAGAGGCTTGTTCAGTCTATTCAAAGCTTAGGGCGTTTGCTCAGCATGAGAATTGAGAAGACCCTAGAGTAGTGCGTACGGTGTAGATTGATTATGAACGAAATCACGAAATCTTATTGCATATTTGACGGCGTTTCTTCTTATCGTTCTTGAGCCAGGACTACGCCAAATTGGTTTCAACATGATTGCCTCTGTGATCATAGCTGTTGTAATAAATGTTGCTCTTAGTTACCCATCACTTCCTGTGAGTTGCTCTTCGCTCTTCAAACTTTCATTTTGATATTAATGTCCGCGGATCTCAATATTTAACGGGCACTTTATGCGATTTTTGAATAAGCAGCACTGGTTACCTTCTCCACTCTTCCCCATTTACATTGACAATATACACAAAAACAAGCATGGCAGCGATACTTCAACATATGATACAGAAGGGAGGTATGGCTGTTCAAGTTTTGCACTATTTTCTTTTTTTTAAAAAAAAAAAAAAGAAAGAAAGAAATTAGAATATATTATGGATACATCTAGACATACCTCGAATTCCTAAATAGGTGCACTTACACCTTGAAAGTTCCTTCTCAATTCAATATCATGTCAATCTTTTACATCAATTTTCTAGTGTCAACTAATTCCAAGGAGGATAACCGTATAGATGTGCATTTTAGAATTCGGGATGTATTCATAGTTTCGATAACTCACCCCTAACATTATATAATTAGGCTAATCCATTTGAGAATGCAGATACATACCTGCAAACTTTGAGAACATCTTTAGCAAGTATGCCTGCACTGTCCCGGATAAGCTGACATTGGGAGAGATATGGAACATGACCGAGGGGAACCGGATGGCCTTCGACATCTTTGGATGGTGAGGCTTGATGACTTTCATTCAGATTAAAGCTTACGTTAAGCTGCAAATCCTCAAATGTATCATTTTTCTGCCATCTGAACTTGTGTTTACAGGATTGCTAGTAAGCTAGAGTGGGGAATCCTGTACATACTCGCGAGGGACGAGGATGGTCTCCTGTCGAAGGAAGCAGTCAGACGCTGCTTTGATGGTAGCCTGTTCGAATACTGTGCCAAAATGCAAATGGGAGCTGAAGGAAAGATGTATTAAGAAGGTAGAGCTGGGCTGGAGTTTCTGAAAGCAGTCTCAGTTGTGTAAGTATGGACAGCGTTGTTTGTTTCCCCTGAATCCCGGACGTGGTTGTTTAATTCTCAAAATTTGTAGAATTAAAGGGTACTTCAATTTGCATGAATAAGCCAGAAGACTGAAGCGTTTGATTTGTGAAACATCCAGTAAAGGACTCTTTCAGCTGTCTATATCACGGTTGTGATGCTCGAAGTAATAATGATTCATGAAAGGTAATTAATATCGAGTCATATATATATATATATATATATATATATATATATATATATATTGTTAAGGATAAAAAAGAGGGGTGAAAATGGGTTACATTTTGTGTTACATTTAATATGATAACCCATCTATAAACTCAAAATTGATTTTTAAAAAATTGATGGTATTTATATGTGATATAAATTAGATTAATCAATAAAATTTTAATATATAAAAATAAATAATGATTATATGAATCTAAATATTATTTTTAAAAAATATTTATTATATTTTTATTTTTATTGATATTTATATGATATTTTTAACTTTTCTAATCATAACTATCACATCACATCATAACTATGACATAAGTTTCATTTTCATTCGTCGACTGATAAATGCTGTTCATTAAAAACAGTAGTAGTACTTTAAATATTGGAAGTTTAATATTGTAAATTTACTAACAAATTTTTTGATGTTATTTATAATACATAGTGTCTAAATATAGATAAAATTTAAGTAGTTAATCATAATTTAGTAGTTAATTGCTTAATTGCAAAATTTACCGTCGAACCGTGCATGGTGCAATTCATCAATATGGTAGTACTTATATTTATCTCTGAGTTTGCTTATTAAGAGCTTTGCTTTCAATCCTTCTTCCAAGCAATCTTATTTCGGAAAAAATAGTCAAAACATTTTAACATGTTAAAATAAATTTGTAATTATTTTTAATACAAGCTTTTTAGGGTCGAATAAGTAAAAGATAAGAGTATAAAATAAACGGTGATGGTTCAACGGTTTGAATTGGGCAAGGAGCCGCTCAATTTGAGCAAAGAACGGTCGATTTGTATCGGACTTAGAGTGGATCGATTGATAGGGTTCCTAGCTAATCGAATCCATTGGCTTGGTTTCATCTTTTTTTTCCATTGTTTCTTCAGTGATATTTTCCTAATATTTGATGCACTTTTTGCAACATTGATCCTTTAAAATCTAAAACCTTACCATTTATGATTGGGTTTCCCAATTAAATTCTCACATAGCTGGTTTATTCAATAAATAGCTCGAATATTCCGAGGAAAACATGATCTGGAATTGACTCTTTATCTTCTTTGTGGTTTAGACAAAATTTAAGATTTTCTATTTACGATAGAAGATTTTTTTTTTTTGGTGTTTCTTGAAAATCGTTTAATTTTGTAGAATTGGATTGGCTCAAAGGTTTACATTTTCGCATAAGACACCTCTAGTTTTTTATTTATTTGAAAAACAATTTCAAATAGAAGGTGCGAAGGCTCTTTGTATTATTGGTTTTTTTTTTTGAAAAAAAAAGTTCCTAACATTTTACGTTTTTACAAATCAGTCATTAACATATTATTTAATCAATTTTAATTGTTAACTTTTTTAAATCATATTACGTTTTTACAAATCAGTCATTAACATATTATTTAATCAATTTTAATTTTTAACTTTTTTAAATCATATTAAATAAGTACTACTGTTAAATTTTGTTAAATTTTATTAAATTTTCTATTACTGTAGAGATGTATCAGTATATAATTGATCTATATAAATACAAATATAAAAAAGTTCGTAACGTTTACTTATATATATACGAATTAGTCCTTAACATTTTATTTAATTCACTTTAGTCCTCAACGTGTCAACACATAATGGAAAAAAACTAAATGGATTAAATAAAATGTTAACAAACGATTCGTATATATAACATTTATCTATATATACTATAATATATAATCTTGAAAGAGAGGAAACAAATCCAATTTATTCTTTTAAAAAATCAATATTCATCTAGGATTAGTTTAAATATGGGTATTTATTGTGTTTTGAATTTTGATCCAAGTGATTGTAAATTGTAAAAGAAAAAGAATTATGAGGGGAATGGGATTTTTTTTTTTTTAATCTTTTAGACATCGGTTTTCATACTGTTGGAGCGTAGTGTTGGTTTAAATACGGGAAGGTATTTCTTGTGTTTTAATCAAGAGATTGCAAATTGTAAGAAAAGAATTATAAGCATGGCGTTAGGTATACTAGCTGACTTTCGATTTGATGCATTAGGGTCGCTTTCCCCATTTCATTCCCGAGATCGTATTTATTGAGCTTTAGATATGGGTTGAATTAGCATTATTTATTTGGAAAGAATAAATTTTATGTTATTTTAAAGTCTATGAGTGAGGGGAAAGCATTCCACTAAATTTTATGTTATTTATAAGACGTATGGCTTTTTTTTCTTTTTCTTTTTTTTTTAATTTTCCCAGTAAATATGAGTCGATAGATACAAAAGGAATATGCTATTCGTGATTTTGATTTTTACTCGTGTTGTTTAAAAATCGTTTAACTTTATAGAATTGGATCGTCTCAAAAGTTCAAATTTTCCTTGTAAAATACTTAAATTTGATTTATTTTCAAAACCAATTTCAGTAGAATATATAGTTTTGTTTTGGATATAGGTATTTCTTGCATTTTGATCTAAGCCTTTACACTAATAGCCTGATGGTAAAAATATTGATCTTTTAATAAGATAAATCTAGTTTGAATTCTCTTTCGTAACAAAGTCAGAAAAAAAAAAAAATCTAAACTGTCACAAATAGAAAAGAATTATACTATAGGTATATGAACCAATATTTGACATGATCTGAGGTTGCTTTCCTCCTTTCATATGCAACTTTCATAGCAATAAATAGAGGTGTTCATGGTTCGATTTAGTTTAGTTCTATTTGGTTAAGGAGCGAAATCAAACCAAACCATACTACTTTTCAAATGGTTCAATTTAAATCTTCAATGAATTAAACTGCTTTTAGCAATTCGAGTTTTTGAAATCGAATCATTTCAAATGTGATTTGATTTGATTTGGTTTGGTTCGGTTCGGTTTGATTTGATTTGGTTCGGTTCAAATTACTTTTAAAGATACTTTATTATACTTGATAATATAAATAATTATTGAAGCTTTTAATCAAACATCGATGTTTAAAATAAAGAACATGTTATAAAGTATCGATGTTTAAAATAAAGAACATGTTATAAAGTATGAAAATTTACTTGGGAGATAAAAAAATGATAGTAAAAGAGAATGAGTGGACAACAAAAGCTGATGTGAGGAGAGAGACAATAAAACAAAACATAAATAAGGTTAAAGTAAAATGTTAATATGATTTTAAAATAAAAAAAAAAAGTCATATTACCTTAAAATGTTAATATGATTTTAAAATTAAAATACCTTAAAATGNAAAGTCATATTACCTTAAAATGTTAATATGATTTTAAAATTAAAATACCTTAAAATGTTAATATGATTTTAAAATTAAAATACCTTAAAATGTTAATATGATTTTAAAATTAAAAAAAAGTCATATTTTTTAAATTTTTAAATAAGAAGCAATTTGGTTTGAATTCAAGCGGTTCGATTCAATTTGATTTTCTAAACTAAATTGCAAACCATTTTAAACTTCCTCTAAACTGAACTATAGACCATACTGAAGTATAAAAGAAGCTCATTTTGTAGTTCAATCTAATTTGATTAAGGTTTTGGTTCGGTTTGGTTTAATGAACAATTTAGCAACAAGTGATGTTTTGTTACAGTGATTTATGTGAGAAGATTTCAAATAAGGGTCGGATTAGCATCATTTATTTAAAAAAAAAAAATTATAACTTTCACTTATTTAAATAAGGAAAAAGCATTCTGCTGGACAACGGGATCCAGGAGGTAGTTTTTTTTATTTCCCCTTAATAAAAATGAATTCCATTCAATGAAAAAGGAAAATTCATCAATGATCGATTACAAAGGGAATAACAGATAAAGAATTAGGGGTTTGAAAACTCTTTAAGATCAACGTGTCCGACATGGAGGATATTAACATTTCTCTAAAAACAATAGGAACTACTTAAATGGCAAGTGCGATAGTTTCACAAGATGGTATAATTCTACATAAGAGATGGAAACAGAAAATAAAAATAAAAATAGCAAATACATAAAGGATCACTTATTCTAAACACTCTCAACAAGATTTGTATCTTCTAAAATTATTTTCCTAAAATTTTTTTATAGTTATTCTCTTAAAATATAGATATGTATAATTAATGGTTAATATTATAAAAAAAAAAGATGACATCGTGATAATATTATTTGATATTTTAAAATTCGAGATAATCTCAACTATTAAATATGTAACTTTATCTAATTGATTTTCCTCTCAACATACTAACATTAACCTAATTGTGACAATCATACACATGGGGATGATGGAAATATATTGTCAATGGATCGATGATGATAAAATTGGTAGAAAAAGAAAAGGAATAAAAAAATTCATCAGTGAAATCAGCAGATAAAAAAACTCATATTTAAAATCAATAGTGATAAATTCATATCTATAATATGTTATCGATAAATTTGATAGATCAGTGGTGATAAATTATTGATATAGTCTTCAAATTTGGTAATAGTTCTACCTATTTAGAATTTTCGAAATTGTCCAAATTATTGTTAAATTCTCAAGAGTTATAGTGTTTTATTAATGGTTTAGGGATCTTTGTATATCTCTAGTGTACCCAAGATAAAACCACACTGAGATCTATGTAATATATATAATTTAGGGTTGATATTCACAATTTGTTCAAAATATAGGGATATTAATTTACATATATACACACACATAAATAGATATATATATATATATATATATATATCCATACAAGTGTCTTGCAAAATAATCACCTTAGGCCTTATCTTTTGTTCCCCTAATCAGTGCCATAATCCACGGTCTGACTGGCTCCGTGAATGGTGGCTGAAACACCGAAATACATACAATGCCGGTCATCCCCGGTCCCTTCTATATTTTCTTTTGGGGGGCAAAAGTAAAGCACGTTTCTGCTTTTTAGCTGCATGAATGGTGCTTTTAGTCCCATAGTATTGTTGCATTTCCAAGTGCAAGTGTAGGCCGGAAAATTGTAAATAACTCTTTTAAATTTTGTTTAGAGTATAAATTTATGCTATAAACTTTCAAATACTATAAATCACCTCATTTTAACTTTAATAAATTAGTAATATAAATAATATTTTCATTTTTAATTAAAAAAAAGTCACATCATGCTTGGAGTATAGGGGATGCTAAAATATATTTTGATAAATTTAAGAGTGTTTTTTAATCTAACTCAAGTTTTATGGGTTTGTTTTCAATCTATAGGAGTAAATTGTCAATTTATTAAAATTTAGAAGGTTGATTTGTAATATTTAAAAGCTCAATGGATCAATTTGTAGCTAACTTAAAGTTTAGAAGGTTATTTGCATTCTCCCCTTTATATTTTATAGTTGGCTGTGTTGATCTTTTATTGAAAATGTTTTTACAATTCATCGTAACCTCCAATTTTTTTAATCATATATCTATACCTTGTTGTATAATATTGATCCCTAAAGTTTAACAAATACATGGGATACTCCAAGATAAGTTTTCTTAACCATGTAAACACCCTTAATTGTTTTATAAAGGCGTATCCAACAAACACAAGAGGGATATAAGTGTATAATAAAATAGAAATTAGGGGTGTTGTAATTTCAAAAATCTATAGGAACAATAAGGGCATGCTTGAAGGCTATATATAGTAAAGACTTACATCATCGTTATTCTTAGGAATTTTCTAGTATAGATCCGGTCTATATAACCCTTATATTAAAGTAGTAAGTTTTTACAAATCTAAAGGCATAAAACGTATGATTTATAGACCAAATTGTTTATAAAAGAAATTTCCGTGATTTTGGTTTTATACTATCAAAATACCAGTCGTTAGTCCTCTAAATTTTCAAGCATGGAGAGCTGGATTAATTTATACCATCCATGCAAAGGTGGTTGAGTTCTATTCAACAGCCCAAGATTTATTTTAGAAAAGGGTGATAAACAACATTGGCTTCACACACACACAAAAACCATAGCCTATAAACTACACGGCTATACAAGAAATTTCCATAATCTTGGTCTTATACTATTTAAGATACTAGTCGCTGCTTGATCCTGCAGATTTTCATGATTTACTTCGAAGAAGTTTGTGAAATATAGTGACATCATTACATTAGATTTGGAATTCCGGTTCTTGTTTTCAAGTATGTAAAGTATTGCTAACATCAACAATCTGGTACCCCTAAGATGATTGTGATAATATTTCAGAATCCCAAAAATCCACATTCACCCAGATTAATAAACAATTATGAACTGCAACAATGTTCCCCAGGACATCCTTGTACATCTGAGAATAGCAAGAACACGATTTCTAAAAAATTTAGGCCATGAATTATGTTGTCTAAGAAATGTAGTATAAAGGATTTGGAAGCTTGAATGTCCTTTTTGCACTTGGAAGTCCCTCCATGCTACTATATTGATCTCCCAGGATGCCCCAAATCCTGTAGCCTTCACTGACCAGTTGCTTTCTTACTTCAGCCTTGTAACCTTGCACTCCCTTCAACTCATCATCTGGATCTCTACTCAAAGAAAGGAAAAAAAAAAAAAAAATTCAATTTATGACATGGGTGCGGAGCCATGTGTTTTAATTTTGGATGGAAAAGCGAAACAACGATTTGAGAGTTGTTATATATATATATGTCATTGCTAAAAGCATTATGAATAATAACAGTTAACAGGAGGTTTAGCGACCGTTTAGATTTGTACATTTTAAAGTTACATGGAAATGAAATCATATATTAGGAGTTTAGTAAGTCTATTCGTATCTAACCAGTAGTTTTGGGATGCATCTGAAATTGGCCACAAAAATCGTGCATAGATGCAGTTCGCTGCTAGTCAGTCATTATTAAGAGATAGAGAAAGAGAGAGAGTGAGTTACCTGAGTACAAGACCGGACCATCCATGGATACCAACGTTGACAAGATTGTCAATAGTAGCTGATCTTAGATGTTCCCTTCTTGATGAAACCAATATGATCTGAATACCCCTGGCTTTGATCTCATTGAACAGATTGAGCGAATGCTCTAGAGCTGGTGCTTTTGCCTTTCCCATCCACTCTTCTAAAGAAGTAATGTTTAGTTTCTCTCCCCTGTTGAGTTAAACACACACAAAAATGATTGCAAGTAAGTACAAAATCAAGTGATCTAGACTAAACAGATCTGCTTTCCCTACGTTATTTCACCAACTCTTTCTTTGCCATCAACTTTTTTACAATAATTTCCAAAATGTTTGTCCATTAAAATTCAGAAAAGACTAGGAACATACATGTTCTTTTAAGAAATGTGATGTGGGAGATTCAAAGAAGAAGTAATTACTAATTACCCATATTGATGCTTCTTAAAATAAGGAAGAGTTGACAACAGTGTATCATCAATATCAAAGATCCATGCATCTTTGCCATCTCTTTCTAGACTACAGCCAGTGCTGAGATACACAATGCACTCTTCAATTGCTCTTTCTGAGTCCACCCTATATTGTGTGGATTTCATGTATTTTCCAATGTATTGAACACATTCTTCCGGTACAACCTCAAACTCCCTGATGTTATGAAGCTCAACATTCATCCTCCAGCTCTCACAGTAGTTCTTTAAGCTGATCTTCAACCCTTTTCTCGTTTTCTCATTCTGGTGAGGTTTCAAGATGTTCCAATCTGCTGATGTGAAAGTGACTAGAAATGAAGACAACAACAGTAGTGGAAGATAGAGAGTAGCAGCCATCTTTTCTTTTTTCAAATGCTGTATGCCCTGGGCAGAAGAGCTTATTAATATATGGAGAATGGCTCAATATGGAGAGGTGATTTTGGTATTAGATTCACATTAAAAGTGATCTGGGTTTATGGTAAAATTCAATTAAATATTTTTAGATTTAAATGGTCCATTTCAGTTTTTGTATGTTTATTTAAAATTCAATCAAGTTCTTTATACTTTAAAAGGATTATTGAAATATTTTATATTTATCTTATCCCACTATATATCATTTATGTTTAACACCATCGATCACGAAAAATGTCTATAAATTTATTTACTTTGCTTAAAATAAAAACACAAAAGCTTAAATAACTCGCCCAAAACATATAGAACTAAATTGAATCACACAACAGTCATGGATGATTTATTCGACAATCTACTTAAAATAGAAAGGCCAAGACTGGAAGCGTAATTACAAATATAAAAGTTTTTTATTTCTTATTTTTTTATTTTTTATTTTTCGGATAGATCCTATAATTAGACGCCAAAACCACTAGGAGCATGGTGCATCATGTGACTGTATATGACATATTCTTTTGGAACATGTGGGGACTAGGTTTGAGTGAATCACATGGGTGCCTGGGAGGGCTGTCTTTTATCAATTAATTTGTTTTGAAGATCAAATGGTGGTCATTTTTGGCCTTTTCGTTGCTTCATAGGGCTTGAATTGCACTAAACTACAACAATTTGACTTATTAATGAGCTAAACGCTAAATATGTTAATGCTATTTGGCAAGAACAGGTTCATTAGGAAGGAATTGAAGAAGAAGCCCATGACAGAATATGTATATTTTTCTAATTTGATAATTACATTACAACTTTTGTATATTGTCAAAATTAAAGATTATTTTAGAAAAGTAACCTCTTTGCTTTGACCTTTTTTGACCTTAGAAGTATGTATTTTCGTTTTTTCTTCCGCCTTTCCCATATATATACTTTATCACTATATGTAAATATTAATTGATCAACATGTATTAGCTTCTAAGTAGTCTAAAAATAATTAATTTAATAAAATAAATATTATTAAATATATATTTTTTTAAATGATATAATAAAAATAACTAAAAAATAAAAGAAAACAGTTGACCATAAATGATTGATCAAATAGCCACTCATCATTATAGGTATGTCGTGCAATCCAATTATGACAATAAATAACTATCGTTATTATTGAAAAGCAAAAATGACAAAAAAAAAAAGTCTAAAAACCTACTTTGTTATAATTAAATCAAGTAACCTATAACTCAATGAGCATTTTCTTTCCCTCGCCCTTTTTTTATTTCTTTTTTATTTTTGGGTTGAGTTGTGGAGGTGGAAGGGGGCACCCTTATCGGTGGTATGTGTCCACCTACTACTACAATCAAGTCACATAGCAAAGATTTTTTATTTTTTTCTTTTATACCATTTTCTTATTTTTATTTTTCAATTATTTTATTTTTATTATATTATTTGTTAAATATATTGCATAATATTATTATTAGGTTAGTTATTTGTGGATCAATGAAAAGATGAACATGTGTCTATAAATGATATTTACAGATGGAGATAAAATACAAATGTAAAAAATAAAATAGGGTTGAAATACAAGTATGCAAAGTATAGTTTTTTCTAAAATCTTTTTACATTTCAAGTGAGGAGTTTTAATTCTTTTTATTTATAATAAGACTTAATTAGGTGCTCCTTATTAAAGATAACTTATTCAAGTTACTCTATATTTATATCATTATATCTTATTAGTCTTTTTGCTCATAATCAAACAAGATACCATTGGAATTTTTCGAGTAAGCTAGAAGTGTGTTTTTTAAAACTTCTTTTATAAAATCTAATGATTTTTATTGAAAGGACAATAATAAATCACCGATATGTTAATATGAAAACAGTTTTCGCATTATATATAACCATTTCATGACTTATGGAAGTTATGATTAAGACCTTTTTTTTTTTTAAGCTAAAATATGATTATTCTAGATTCCAAGCAGATGTAATTTTGATCTCCAATATATGGTGAAACTTGATTAAAACACCACGCCATCACCCAAGACACAAAAACCAAGCACACTACTAACACTTGTAGAAGATGTACCACCACTACCACCACAATAACAACTACTAACATTGAACCTTGCACATTGCAAAGATCGATTGACTTGAAATGATTCAATTTGATAAGACTAGAATTAAAATTTTTGAAATTGAAAATTGGAAATGCATAGAATCAGGCACACAAATGTATTTAGGATTTGATCATAGTGATTAGGTCCTAATATCACTATTCTATATTATAAGATTTTTAATTTGGATATTAATTAGAGTAGATTAAATGAAATATAATTCAAAATCAAGATTTTGACTATCCATAATCAACAAAGGACTAAGTATACTTGGTGATGTATCAAAATCAAGATTTTAGGATCTTCATTACATATGTATGGGAAAAATATGTTAATCAATGAGTAGGAAAGTATAGTTGGCCCAAAAAAGATTAGCAAAACCTAAAAAACATAATTTATTGATAGAATGTGAGTCATCGGATTCGTATGGCTCATATCCACAATCTTTGATATAGAAATTCTTTTAATCCTTACCACTCATCAATCTTAATGACTATCCTTCTGCTCATTCTTCCAACTTCCACATATGGGAACTTATTTAATTAAATATAGGTTTAATAAAAGACTCCTCTTTCCATAAGACATGGGATTGGTGTCATTCAATCCAATCTTGTTAATTAATTTCTTGGTTTTATGGAACATAGTAATCTTTTCAATTATTTCAACTGTAAGACCACAATCAATTAAATTTATTCAAAGTATCTTAATTGATTAAGTGATGATAGGAAGGCTGATGATTTAAGCTGAAATTAAAATGCCAACTGACTTGGAGCAATTGTAGAAGATGCTTTTAACTTGTCTTTTCCAACTTACTCAACATCATTTGTCAAGTTAGTAAACACGTATTTCGTATATATATTTGTAGCATCTCTAGTCGGCCTACTAAACATTTTCCTAATTGATTTTAACTTTAAACTGAATGAAGTAATTCCTAATGGTGTCATCCAAGTTTCCCTAAGATCTTCAATTAATTCTACAGCTATTATCGATGCAACAATATGTGTGTTAAAAGATGATGCACTGTTGCTGAATCTTAATGTTAAAGGAGATCTACACATCGAGTTTCAGACTTTAGAAGTGCTTTCTACAAATGTTGTAAAAAAGGTTGGTTTCAAATCTAAAATCTTGTGCATAATAATGGTTCTATATATCTAACTATAGCTGGAGGCCAAAAATTGTTGGTGTAGGTGAAGTTCTGGTTAGATTACCTAATAAGGGAATGTTGGTATCAAATATGGATACATATTAGAGTCATTATGTAATATTTTGCCTCTTAGCTTGATTGATGATGTTAGTCACTATATCATAATGAAATTCAATAGCATAGTGTCCTATAGAGTTTTGGTGGTGATGGGAGGCATCATATGTAGAAAATTGCTACCAGGGATGGTGATTCTTAATGGTTCAATGGTAGATGTTAATGCTAAGATGGATTATCACAATTTTTGTGTTGTTATTTGTGACAAGGTAGTGTGTGTATTTTGTTATAACAATGTTTGTTTATTTCATTTAAGCATTTTACAAAGTCAAAAAATGAAAAGAGTTTAGGGAAGGTTGAGTTTACAGAGTCTCAAGAAATACTTAGACACGAGGTATGTTGGTAAGGAAGGGAAAAGATATTTATATGTGCCAGTAGTCATAATTGAACAAAGTTGTCAAAGTAAACAGATAAGGTTATATGAGTATAGGTTGATAGAAACTCATAGATTGTGGGTCCACTACATTTTCCTAAATGTGGGCAACTAGGGACTAAATAAGAGGAGCTTCGTTGCATGTGTTGCTTTGATGGGTGTACATATGCGTTAGGTTGGCAAATTCAAATTAAGATGGAGAACCATTGAGCTTCCACCATAAATTAACTTGAGACTTGATTTTAAGAGAGTCATAAGGAAAAAAAAAGGTTGATTGAAGGACAAAGCCAAAGTGCAATTTAGTAAAGTGATAGCCAACCAAATCAAAATGTGGTTAATTGATATGGGCTAATCTAATTGCCCACATTGTCTAATGCAAGGCAGAAAATCATTTGATTTGCGATTTTACCTAGCATTGAATGTATAGATTGAATAGAATCATATAAAGCTAATAAAATTATAAGTTTGTAAAATCGTATACCTAAATTCATAATTTTGTTATGAGTTTACACTTAGACAATTTTCAATCTATTTTAATTAAGAAAAGTCTTTCCTAAACTCTTAGAATCATATAATTAATTCATGATTTCAATAGCATGACAACTTAATTTTTTTTGTACTTAAGTTTTTTTTTTTCTTATTTTATATATAACCATATGAGCTTTTGTAAATAGTATATGTGCACTTATGGTTATTAAATAGTGTAAGATAAAGCTGAAAATGCTAAGGGCTTAGTCTAAGGAATTATTGTTTTGTGATTGCGAGATATTCAAATTATATTGTCTTTGTTTGCACTAGTAAATAAGTTTGGATCAATATCACGATTTACACTTCAACTTTACCACTTTTTGCAATTATACACCTAAAGTTTCAACTTGTCTAATTATATACTTAATTAAAGATTTAGTTGTCGCTATTTATACCTTAGTTAACTCTAATTCATACTGTTAATCCATTCGATACAATTAACTAGCGATATGGCTGCTCATAGCCTTAGAGGGCTTACCCAACCTATGGCCACCCCTTGAAAAATTATAAGCTATAACCCACCTAAAAAATATATGTTGTGCAACCGTCTATAGACTTTTACAACCTTATGAGGGTTACATGAACCTCCTAAGGTCATGGGCAATCATTCTTTTGGCAAATTATGTCAACTGGATTAATAGTATAAATTGAAGTTAATTAAAATATAGATAATAACAACTAAATTTTTAGTTGGATATATAATTATACATGTTGATACTTTGGGTGTATAGTTGCAAAAAGTGGCAAAATTAAAGTATAAACTGTGACATTGTTCCAAATAAGTTTAATCTTACCTTTGCTTTTTACTCTATTAATTCTTGGGTTTTCCACATAAAACATTACAATTGTTTTAAAATATACAATGGCATATTAAATGTTTCACCTATTTTATTATCATGCCAAGTAACATTTAAATCAAATATAGATTAAGTATATCATGTGATGTCTATTTTGAGTTTCACCTCAACAGATCCTTTTCCGAATACATTACTTATGAGTGATTTATTATTTTCTTTTGTTTTTTTTTTTCATATGTAAGATGAAACATATTATTTAAAGATATGGCTGGATAAGTATACGAATTCCATTTCATATTGAACGGTTGATTTTATTTTATTTTATTTTATTTATTTATTTACCAACAATATTACATGTTAAAATTACAATTTATACGAAGAATTCGAACCCAATTCATCTTATTAGACAATTAATATCTATTGTCACTAGGCTGTAAGATTAAATAATTTTATGATCAAATCGAGTTTTGTCATGTAAAGTTAACCGTATTTATTACTTTCAATTTGAGTTTTCTTTCTATTAAATGGTTTTGGGTCCAGATATTTCAATAAAGTTTACCTATCTTTAACTTTACCTTTTCCCTATCCTCTTCTTTTTCCTTTTACCTATATTTACATTATTAAGCGCAAACTATTTATTAGACATGATATCATAAAATATGTATATATATATATATATATATATATTTGTTGAAAGTTACTCGAGAACTTTGATGAATTACAAAGTTAGTGAGAATAAAATTATTTCACATTTAGTATTAAATAGTTTTATCTCATTTATGCTAGACATATAATGGATGCATCCAAAGAAAATAAATATATTCAACAATGTCACATAAATTAACAATGCTGTTATGATTATCAATTTTATTATATTGTGTTATGTAAGTATTTATAATGCTTTTTTTGTATGTAATATATAGAGATCAACAATAATTATTCTAACATCACATCTACCATACATGCATATTGTTGATAAGGTATTTTAAACATAGGTTCATTAAGCTTATGCCATCCCGATTAAACCATTACCTAACCTGATTAGGTCTATGACTAGCTTGATCTACCAACACCCTACCCAATTACCTCATTGGAAGACTTCTTTGAAGGGTCTCCAAACAAGTCAACTCCTCTAAGCAACTTACCTAACCTCAGGACTATCATAACAATCATTAGATATGCGGATAAGACTCAGAGACTCAGTTAACAATCATGACCCTACAATTCTAAAACACATGAGATCCCACGTTCCCATTATTCAGACTGTGCAAACATGGCAACATACCAAATGTGCTCTCTTGATTCACAGTAACCCTCTTCTATAAATAGCTCCAAGTACTCTTGCAGTAAATTATTTTAACTCTTTGCACTCTAAGGCTCTTTTGCATACCTTAAGTGTTCTTACTTACTTCTCTTTCATTCAAGTACTAATTGAAGCATCAAATTAGCCATGCCAGATAACTCCCTAGTGTCCGTCACCATGTCTTGTTTTGCAGGCCTTAAAGCTTGACTTCATAATACTCTACCAGTAGAATACTCAAACGATATTTAATTACAACAAGCAATACTCCTTACATTAAAGTAGACGTTGGCACAAGGTAGGTTTGTCTCGTGCTTTCATACCGACTTGCCTTACCTAATATATACTTAGACTCGTCTTGTGGGGATAAGTCTTAAACTAGACATAGACTCGATGGATCCACTCTTAAGACCACTAAGGATAAAAAAAAAAAATGAAGGAAGAATGAGTTATTTATTTGGTTAATAGCAAATTTACTATCCAAATTTTTGCAAAATGACAAAAATACTACCTAAACTTTTAAAAGGCTAATTTCATACTTATGAAATTTCTTATTGACATTTTTACTACTCTCATCAACACTGTTAAATATCATTTGCTAAGTTAGATAAATAAACATATCCAATAGCAACATGTATTCTTATATATCCTAGGTAGATAAAATAAAAGGAAAAAAAGAAAAAAAAATGTTGGTGAGAAAATAAAAGAAGACTTGCACCCCTTGACCCTCAAAACCCTTTCGCCATCGTGTAAAACGGATATAAGAAACACAAAACTTTGTTTGTGAGTGTTTAAACATGACTACGAGACTTCTTAGATTACATAATATCCAGTATACTTAATAAGAATATTTGCAACAATGAGACCATTAACTTAGGAAGGTGCAAGCTTTAAATATTATATTGCAATGATATGTTTGTTTGATAGTTGCACTGTGTTTATCTCACTATGTTGTCATTTTAAACTAATTTTTTCCACAGCAAAGACTTTGCAAAGTATCACGTATTTGGTTTTTTGTTATATCTGTTTTGATTAGTTCACATGAGTAGATAATGTAAAGGCTACAAAATAACTTGAGCATGTTTTCTCTCCAACATTTTTTTTTTTTCTTTTTTCTCCTTTTGTTTGGTCTATCTAGTGTGTACGTGACTTAAATAATATTAAAGAACATAAATCATCTTCGAATATGTCTATCAATTCAACTTAACAAATGGTATCTAATAATGTTAACGAAATTAGTAAAAGTGCGATGAAAACTTTAATTAGGTATTAAATTGGTATTATAAAAGTTCATATAGTATTTTTGCTATTTCACAAAAGTTTAAATAGTAAGTTTGTGATTTTTCCTTATCTATTTGGTAGAACTAGTATTTATTTGCATGGGATCAGGAGGAGAGATCTACACATTCCATAACAAGAAAACTTCTGGTAAACATATCAAAGAGCATTTGTGGTCGAGTACATGAAGAGAGCAGTATTAGTTAGGAAACTAGGAGAAAGAGTATATCATAGAAACTCATTCCGATAGGAGCTTCTTTTAAGAAGATAAGCACCCTGGAGAGGACTTCAACTGCCACTGCGTGTTGACGTGCTCACAAGTGTCCTTGTCATCGGGAGCAGTGTTTACTTGGTTGAGGATAGCTCATGCAGGAGGATATGGAGGGAAAGCTTTCTTAATGGGAAGCTCATTTACTTGAAAATGTGAGCTAGCCTCATCGCAGTATAAGCTTCGTGGCTTTGCACCATTGGAAAATTTAATTAAGAAAGACCATCAATCTCAAGTCCTACCTGAATTTTGAGGGTCCTCTAACCCGAACATACCAGATTCACGAGAATCATCCCATCCTTAACGAACCCAAAAATGGGGGAACAAAAGAAAATTGAAAAAAGAACACGGCTTTAATGGCTTCTCAGCTGATGAACTGAACCCGTAAGATTCAACCATTCCAACCCATCAGGTCCACACAGGTTAATTCGAACCATGGTCACATGCTAAAATGTTCATGATTTGGTATGAACTCCTAGTGAATTGAACTACATATAATGATTCGGGTTTTTAATTGAATCACTTTCAATGCAATTTGGTTTAATTTGGTTCCGTTCAATTTAAATTACTTTCAAAAACAGCTAATTTGTTTATCACTTATCTCAATACTCAGTTTGTATCCTTCACTATAATTTTCACTTGTGCAATTTAAGACAATGTTTAAAGTAAGAAATAACTAACAAATAGACTCATAGGGCTCTTTATCAACTGACCCAAACTACAAAATACAGGTTTTATAAATTATGATTTGTTTTGCAGTATGGTTCGAAGAGAAGCTTGTTGTTTGGTTCGAATCGAACCATTTCTTATTGAAAAATTAAAAAATAAGTGATAATTTTTAGTTTCAGACCTTATCAATATTTTAATATATCTGAAGCAAACTCTCTAACTTCACTATCACTTAAAATATAATGTCATAGTAATATAACGTTATGTGACTTTAATTTTTACATAATGTTTCTCATTGTATATTGATGTTTACTTGCAAGCTCCAATAACTATTAATATTACCAACTAGATTAAGATATTTTTAAAATGCGATTTAAATCAAACCAAATGAAATTAAACTATATTTGAAGCAATTTAGTTTAAAATCCAGACAATTGAAAGTGGTTTAGTTTTTAAAGAGTTTGAAATTAAATGTGTTAAGTACTATTCGATTTAATTCGACTTTTGAACTAAATTAAGCCAAGTTATGAATACCTCTATGGACTAATTACATGTATTGCTACTCGAACTTACCCTACAATTTCTATACTAAACCATTCACATTCAATAATAAGCAAGCAAAGAATAATAATAAAATACTAAAAAACTTGCTTTAGTACACCTTATTGCATAATGAGCTACCTGTCCACATCATTTAATATTGGTGTTTATTACAAAATCTAAAACCAAAAGCCTTACTTGCCGTGAATAAACCTTAAGTAAATTCCAAGACTTCAAAAAGAACAATGAAGTATAAAGAATTGATGAAAAATAATCTCATATCTCGTACAATTACCAAACTTATTGAAATTGAAGTGTCGGTAGCTTGAAACCATAATCCTTAGTACTTACTCTACAAGCAAACCAAAAACAGGAGGTAATTTTATTAAAATTTTCGTGATTATTTTTGTTATTTGAACTAATTTTGTATATTAATTTGTTAATATAAACATTAAGATAAACTAAGAATCAAACATTTCAATTACTCATAATGCAAAAAATAACCGACAACCACTTATATGAAATTGTATAAAACCCCATTAGGAGACCATTGGACACCTCCTGCCTTTGAGTGGCTAGAATAATTGCCTAAGGTGAAATGACTTACAAACTACTTCAAAAGATCCATTAATGATATAAATCAATTCATGATTTATCTTTATATCCACATTTATGTGAATTTAAGAGAACAAAAATTTTAACTAGATAATAAATTAATTTTCTTTCAAAATATAAATAGTATATTAGGTATTTTTGCAACATTTAGATACCATTTATGACATTAAAAAAAAAAAAAAAAACAGTTTTTAATTTTAAGGAAAGACAAGAAGTCTTTTAGTTTTGATTCAAGTGGCTCAATTCAATAAGACCTCCTAACCTATCAGCTGATATGAAAGAACCTACACGATTCGATTCAATTAGTTGGATTGTAAGGTCCTTACTATGGCTATGTACCCATGTCTACAATAATTTATTATCCGAAGGATTTGCTCTTCAATCTAACCGCTTTCCAAGATTGCCGGCCACTGTGAGGATTAACCGTCGAGTTATAGCAAACTCCAGCCCACCGGACCCAGAGTAACTTGGATATAATTAATGGAGCATTATATTTCAGTATAAAACTAATGCCATCAACATTTCCTGTTTCTTTTGCCCAATGAAGTTCCAGCAGTAGATTCATTTTCTAGATTTAAAATTTGCAACCGCAGGCAATACAAACAAGTTCATATGGGATTAACGCTGTCCACTTTGGCACCGCACTCCAACTGAATTTCCGTAAATGAAATTACCTCAGCAATCCACAAAGCCTCATTATCCAAAATCTTATGATTTCAAGAACAGTACATGAAGTAACAAAATAAAGTTGGATCGATACAAAATTCTGCAACATCCAAACACAAGGGTCAAAGATTTACTGCTCCTAAATGTAAAAGCAACAAGAAAACATGGGGTAAAAAAGGGAACTATCCAAGACTTCTTTCCTCTCTCAAACAATGGCATTGGCTGCACTTGCAATTCTTGGCCACAAATCAGCACACTCCTTTCCAATGGGTCCGGTAATTGCGGATCCTAACAACAAAGAACCAGGTTTAAAAAACATCAGCAACAGATCAGCAGGCTCAAATAGAGAAAATGAAAAACTCGAGGGAGAACCACCTAAGAAGAGGAAAAAAATAAAGATGACATATTGTCACAACCAAAACTATATTTCCAACCCTTTCATGTTATTTTCTTCGTTGTTGGGTGTCCAAATATTATTGAAAAGTGTCAACATCTGCAAAATTATTTGCAGATTGGACTATCCATGTACAACAATGTGATGAGAACAATTTGTCCACAGGAAGGACTTTATGATTATCAAAATCAAATAGTTTCATCTGAAAAGTCTTAATACCTTTCATTTCACCTTTTGGGTTGACAATCACTCCAGCATTATCTGCAAGTTACCATTCAATCAGAAACCAGAAAACTCATTAGATGCTTCACTAGTATACATAGTAAAGGAAAAAGAGTAACAAAATAAACTACATAGGAATTACAGCAAAATGAGCAAGTTGAACAAGAATAATACAAAATTTAATTAGAAATGGTTACAACTGAAACTTCTCTAGGGAAAATAAGGTTTAGAAAGCCCAGGAAAATCCTAAAAAGTTACATGCACCATGCAAGCAGCAATTCAACTGATAATCTTCAATCCAATGCAATAAAGCTGAGCACAAGAAACTAAAATACAAGAAATAAGGTAGAGAAAATACTGCAGACAATATTTCAAGGCATCAGAAATCAAATATATCGAACTGCGAAAAGTGAAAATCCACATGATACAGATTCCACTCGATATAATATTCGACATGTGAAAGTCAATATAGCTGGTCTCAGGATGCATCTAATCATTATGCACACATATCCACTTTACTAGAAGATAATGTTTGCATCAAGACACCACATGACCAGCAAAACATATCTCAATCAATATGACAGAGATCTATGACATGATTAACCATCAAGCAAGTAACCAAAGCATATGGACAACCAGCAAGATGTATAAATGCAATTTTGCAAGATAGTGCACCAAGAGTAAGATAATGCAAACACTGACCTTCGAAATACATGTAGACACCATCCTTTCTGCGCCATGGCTTGCGCTGCCTGACAATAACAGCAGGCATCACCTTCTTTCTGAGATCAGGCTTGCCTTTTTTGACAGTGGCCATCACCATATCTCCCACACAAGCAGATGGCAACCTGTTCAAGCGACCCTTGATCCCCTTCACTGAAATGATGTACAGGTTCTTAGCCCCAGTGTTATCAGCACAGTTCACTGTGGCTGCCACTGGTAGACCCAGTGACATCCTGAACTTGTTACCAGCAGAACCTCCACGTCCTATTTACCCAAAATAATCACACCCAATAAGGATCGATAGAGAAGAACCATTCTTGCAGCAAAAGAGAACACAGAGGAGAATCCTAGAAGCTAACGGTAGACCTTAAGCACAATGGGGAAAAATGGGAAAGGGTTTTTACTTTTTAAGGATAATTGCACTCAACCCCTAAAATGGGTGTGAGAGATTATTCCAAATCTCATTCTTGAATTGAAACAAAAACTGCAGGCACATATTCAAATTTTAACATGCCGTTCTACATAAAATTACTCAAAAGCCACCCACTCCTTCGTCCTCACCCATTAAAAGCTACATATCCTCCAAGCAATTTCTAACAAAGTGCTCATGTCTGAGAACAATGAGCAATGGCAACAATTTAATAACAGGTCAGTCAATGTAATGGCTCCCTCAGAACATCTGTTCTCAACATTTACACTCAGACAAGGCTGAAACTTTAAAATTTATATGGAGTTCAATCATCGGGAGCATCACTGATGGAAAAATATATATATATATATCAGGTGATATATTTTAATGGGTGAGAGGTCTTTTAGCTTCTGTAAACAGAAAGATGTTCAAAAGTAGGCATTTACAACGGAGGGAAAAAAAATCTATTTATTATGTATCTAAGATCAGAAAAGAATGAACAATAACACCAACTTAATATCAGGGTAGTCAATGCAATGGCTCCCTCAGAACATCTTTTCTCAACATTTACATTCAGACAAGGCTGAAACTTTTAAAATTTATATAAAGTTCAATCATCAGGAACATCATTGATGGCACAATAAAAAAATTACAAATCCAGGTAATATATTTTAATGGTTGACAGGCCCTTTAGCATTGTAGACAGCAAGGCGTTCACTTTCAATGAAAAAAGAAAGAAAAGAACATCTTCCATTTTTTAAGCATTAAATAAAAACAGAAAATGAAAAACAGGCCATTTTGGAAAACATGAATCAAGGTTTCTCCATTTTCACTTCCCAAACAAGCACCGGATATTAATTCTAAATTACAATTCTTCATCCAAAATCATTACACATAATTCTAAGCCAATACGCTAGTGAATCAATCCCTTAAATATTACCAAGAGCATGAAAACTGTAAATTAAAATCTATTTGGTAGCCAAAAGAATAAGTACGATCTCATACCCTGAAATGTAAATAAATAATACAAAGCAATGCAAAACAAAAAGAAGTAAAAAAAGGCCATTTTCAAAGATATAATAGGCTTCAAAACACTTCATCTTGGCTATAACAGATCAAATTAAACATACAAGAAATCAAACTGGAGAGAGAGAGATAGAGAGTGAGAAGGACCTCTCTTTGACATTTTGGAATGCTGAAGAAAACTCGAGACGGCAGCTAGGGTTGAGTGTTTGGAATATAAAGGGAGTAGAGAGGAGGCTCCCACTAGGTTTTATTTTTTCGGTGGCCCGAGAGTTCGGGAAGGCAAAACAACAGCTTTTGGGCTCACAAGGAACAGGCCCAGACGTAGAATTCGAACCATAGACGCCTTAATTAGGATTTTTTTTTTTTTATATATAAATGCAAAAATTAAAAGAAAATAATAATAACCAAGAGCTAAGTCTGGATGGGCTTGGATTATCGGAACGAAACCATCCTCAATCCTCTCCTTCAGACATGCTAGAAATAGTTATGATTTTATTTAGTTGTATGGAATGTAATATTAGTAATATAATATTAATGGATTACATTAGAAATATTGCTATATATTCATAAATTTATTATTACAATGAAGTTCCTTTAATAGATTATGGAAGTTGCAAGTGTGAAGAGAAAACCAAAGAATAATACAAAGAATGGCTATCTTTTCATCTTGAAAAGGAATTATTATTCCTTAATTAGCTGCAAAAGAATTTCATTGAATAGTTTTTTTTTTTTTTTCCTTTCTACAAACTAAATACGATAATACGTTTTATAAGAGAAAAATACCTATTTCATTTAATTCCAATAAAATCAACCAAATATACTATTGTGTTATTAATTTCTACTTATTATCAAACCAAATATAATATAAATGAATATATTGATTGGGTAACTTGTATTTGTGTCACGGATTTTTTATTTGAATGCAATATGAAAAGGGTTATTGGTAGAAAAAAAAAAAAGGAAAAGAAAGAAAAGAAAAAAAAGGAAAAGAAGGGATAAAATAATAAAAGAAAAAAAAAAGAGTGAGCAAATAAGTTGCTCATTTGATCATCCAAAATTAGATCGAGCCAACAATCTTTACTCATAAAACCATAATAAGGCAATTTTAGTTTTTCTAGAGTTTTATAACCTGGAAAACTATAATGCAAAGAAAATTAATTCTTTCAAATTGGCCTCAACGGGAATCTCTTATGTTTGAAGTCTTAATGATGGACTTAGTTGATTAACCAAAATGTATTACTTATAAGATAGATCATAATTTTTAAAATCGATATCAAAATTGAAAATAAACTAAAAGAGAATATTAAGAAGTCCTTTTAAACTCAACAATTTAATGGGATACCTTTTCCTTAAGCAAAAAAGCTATCAGTCTTGAAGCTCAAAAAAGATAATGGACACAATTGAGCATGAAAATTCATATTTCAAAAAATTGAAATATTAGTAACTTGGCACTTAGGGTCATCCAAGTGAATTCCATATCATGAATCAAATAAATTACATCTAGTGAGCTAAATGAATCCCTTAGGATGAATCAAACAAATACCATAAGGTGAAAGAAAAAATCCCATAAAGTAAGCCAAGTGAATCTTGTAAAGTGAACCAAGTAAACCTTATAAGGTGACATCATGCTTCAAATAAGTAAAGTTGCAACAATCTTACTGTGTGAACCATCTTAAAATGGAAATCGGCCTTCTAGCTACTATTGTAAACTTAATTTATATAAGGCGTACTCAACTCAACAGTTTTGAAGCATTTAATTCAAAATCTGTTTAATATAAACTTTGTGGTATAATCTTACAAAATAACTTTTATAACAAACTAACAGTACTTTTTTATAGAGAAAACACATATACAAGTTTACATTTGAAATAAAAGTTTATTGATTCATAAGTATTTCTAAAAACATATGAAACCAATTGTCAAAAACTACTGGGTCGTCCAACAAGATCCACTTAGTTTTCCTAAGGAAAGAACTACAAATGAGATAAATCCAACTATGTCTTCAATATCCTCACTCCCTAGCCCCAATTGCTGTTAATTTGGAATTTGGCAAACTGTTACATTCAACTCTACACTTATGAAAAAAACTATTGAGGAATGAGCGATAACTTATTTAGTAAGTAGGATAAAGATAGAAATATGTATCCAATACAAAACAACTAAGGTTTTTAATCAAGTTAGTTATAGCAATGCATATATAAGTAAGTGTCATTACATGATGTGGTTCAGTTTGTCATAAGATTACAAAAATTATACCCACTCTAATTTAGGTTGAGGAATTTAATGTCACACACTCAAAATCAAAGCCAAATCAATACTTATGTAATAGAGAACATCTTTTGCCTTAGATTACCTTCAAACCATTGTCTCCTTCTTCTTCTATCACTTACTTCGACTAGTGATAGGGAAATGGTCATTTCAATTATCTTCATCGAATAGTCCGTGTTTGGCTTAATAATTCTAACCGTTTCTCCTAGTGAATATTGATGCATGTCAAGTTAAAATTTAACCCGAGTTCAAGTTAATTTGTTTTAGGGTGGCCAACCAATTCCAAATAATCTAAATAAAATAGTATTCACGAAAAAAACACCACATGGAGCTCAACTCTCATAATAGTTGATCAATACTTAAGCACAAGTGTTGCACACTTACAAACAACTATTTATAACCACAAATAAGACATACCAAAATCTTCAAATATCCTCAAATAATATTTCAAAATGCGGTAAGGTATCGAACCTACTTACGTAGAACTTTGTTGGTTGCTAATCATTGGTGTCGTATTCATCTCCTTTGATCATCCTTATATATATTCAATCAATCAACTTTAGTTTATATACAAGCTACCAAATAACAATAACCAATTCCTTATCATATAAATTAAATTGTTTGGACATCAATTTTATAGTAATTTATACTTAATTGTAGGAAGTTTAAAGTTATTTTATAAGTAAATTTTGCCTTTAACACTTTATGAGCTAAGTTCTAAGTTAAGTCATCATTGAAATTTTTAGACTAGAAAGCTTTTAAGTGACCCTTTGAGCCATTTTGAATTCAACATTTGAGTTTGATAAGTACTCAAGATTTCTCACAAATACCCTTTGAGGTAGCTTCTAGGTGCTCACACTCACCTATTTTCATTCCAACACCCTTTAAGTCACCTTCTAAGTCAACTATTGAGTCTAATAAATTTTAATTCTCTTTAAAAATATATCCTTTAAGCTAACCTTTGAATTCAATTAACTTCAAACTTCTTAAAATTTATCCTCTAGTTTAGTCCTTGAGATTCCTCAAAAATTGTAGTTCTCAAAGGAATTTTCTCTAACCCAGCTTTTGAGTGCAACCAAATATGAAATGTTCACTTTAAAAAACTTTGTATTATCTCCTAAACTTGTTCCTATACTTTTGAATTCACCATTTCGCTCCATATCAATTTGAATTCTTGAAGTTTATAGCAAACTTAAATAGATCAATTTTATAGAAGCTCAATTCATTTCTAGAAACAAGTCACAATTATTATTGTAACTACTCCCAATCACAAGTGCATAAGAATTATAAGTTTTAAACCACATAACATACCATTTTACACACAATTCGAATAAGATTAGTAGCCAAACCCATTTTCAAACATCAATTCATTTTATTTTCATAGGATAGCTTACCTATCAACTCCAAATTCCTTTAGTTTACTATACAAATATGCTCAAAATCATATAGTTTCAACTTTAGATTGAACCTTTATACAAAATCATCAACTTTTAGCTCAAAGTTTCTTGTTTGGTTTATTGTACAACTTTGAAAAACTTGGCATAGTATGTTTACATAAAAATCAAGTTAGGTCTTTTAAAAAAAATTACACCAACCTGCTATTTTGAGGAAAAACAAAGTCTTTAAGGAGTTTATACAAAAGAATTTAGATTGAAACTATATCTTTTGGATTTTTGAAAAAAGTGATAGAAAATCAGTATATAAGACTTTTTCTTAAAGACCATATAAATGTACTTAAAATTTATAAAATTTGATTTAATATTTAAAATCTACATGTAAAAATACTTAGGAAAACTAAGTTTTCTAATTCTTGAAAATCATTTACTATTTTTAGTAAAATTTAGTTAAAATTGAGAAAATCAAACATTCATTAATGACATCAGGCTCTAGTTGCCATTGAGAGACGGAGGTTGGTCTACCCACTTAGCTTAGGGTTTCCCTTCAAGTGGTGGTGGTGCCACACTTCTAGATATTGCCTATTCCATTGAACTCCAATTAAACCTAATTTCACCCAATTTTTGTAATAATTTTCCTAACTTCTCTCCAAGTCCTCTCAAGCTCCCATGAATTTTCCTTAATTTGCAACTGATCGAAGTGAAGAATAGAAGTGGTTACTGGAGTTTTACCGGAAGGAAAAAGAAGTTGATAAATTTTGCATGCATCCTACGTTTGTTGTTTTCCTAATTTTACTCTAACTAATTGGTAGATGCCCCAAGGCTGTCAATCCACTTTCACTATTAGACTTCCAAGTTGTGCCACGTCCAACACTTCTCAGGAATCAGCCATGTGTGGTGTTTTATTAATTTGTTATTAATTTATAATGTTTTAGTTAATATATTATATATAATTAGGATGTATCTCATTATAAGTAATATATTTGTACATAAATAACAAATGTTGTATTAAAGATTAGCTTGTTAGCTTTCTTATTATTTTGTTATTATATTTATGAAATCTAAACGTGTAGAGTTACTTTGTTTACTATATATATATATATTTATTTATTTATTTATTTTTATTTCATTTTTTAGCCAAGTCCCCCTAATACCCTAAAACGAGATGTTAAGATCTATTTACTAAAGCATGGAGCTCACCGTACACTTGATTAAATAGTTCCCATGATTGCACTACATCAATGTGCAAGATTAAATTTCGCTGGTTCACACATGATTAAGTGAACCTCATAAGACTGGCCAAACAAAACATGGTAACAGTCCCATAAGAATAACCAAGTTTATTTTAGCTGAGCCACATCTAGGTTCACTGGCCACTCTAATACCTCTAAAGTTTAAGCCCATCAATCGCCTTAGGACCTGATGAGGGGCTTAGGCTCAACCAACATACTTCCTTTCTCTCTCTTGTTGCCGTCCAGCTGCGCTTTTTGTTCTTGTTTTTCTTTTTAATTTTCTTATCTTTTATAAATATAATTTTTAAAGATTTTGCTTAAGAAACGTGTCTTTTTCATATAATTGATGTTCCGCTTAGATGGTTAGCAGCTTTTCCATAATTTAATATAAAACAATATAATTTTTGCATTCACTAAACTTTGATCCTATACTTAAGAATTTTTTAAATATAAAGCATAATTTCATGAAACCATGTCAAAATTATAATATGTTATATTTTTTATAAAAGATAGCAACTATTCTATATCTATAACAATTTATAAAACATATATTGGCAACATGCAAATCATAACAATCTTTTCACATAAATTTATTATTTTTACCAATAACTATATCATAAACCAAAATCAGTGTATAGAGTGGACTATTCCAATTTATATAAAAAGGAGAAACTAGTTTTTTAGTGTATTTATATACTTCAATGTTGTATTTTTACAATGTCATAAATCTTGCTGATGTAGAAAATTAGATAACAAGGTAGATGACCCATTATAGAGGAGTGACATATAATTATGAGAAAACATTTTGCACACAAGTTGGGATGATGCAAAAGAGAAAGTAGGTGAAGTAAATGACCTTAGATTAACAATACAACAAAGCACAACCGTATATAAATGAAGGACAATTTAAGCAAACAATTATCTTCATTTCTCTACAATCCCCCTGTTAATTTGCAAAAACAAAGTGTGAGTTCAAGGTCCAATTAAACTTAGAGGCTTGCATCGCATTAACCTTCAGCCAAAATAAAGCTCCCAATTGCAGAACAAAATATGCCCTTTGCGTCGCTTTGGAAGCAGATGATCTGAATTCTTAAAGCAAGCAACTTGCTTCACATCACGACCAAGCCTACCATATCATCTCCAAGTCAAGTAACTAATTAACTTTTGTTCCAACTGGGGAATTCTTGTATACACCAAATGATCCATAGACCATAAGTTTTAAGCCTTTAGAAGTGCTTCAGATCACATAAAATCATAGCAGGCCCACAAATTTAAAGATTTACAATGCGCGATCCATGTAAATCAAATCTTTACAAAAATTATCCAAGCCACAAGTCAAATGGTGAGGGTAAAGCATAGGCCCTCAACCTGGTCATGACCAGCAAGCTACACATTAACAAAGCATATAGTAGAATTGCCAAACAGTATGCCATGCAGGAAACGGGCAAACCACAACCACCAAATTGTTTTCAAGCAAGTTTCTAAGTATGTACTTGGCGTAATGCTTAGGAGATAAGAATTACAACAGAATGTTAAATTCTATATGTACTTATTACAAAAATTTAACTAACTAAGTGATTATTCTATATATTTACCTTCAATTTTGTAAGCAGATTCCACTGCCAGGAGTGGAATTTAAGAGCACAAACATCACTCCATGCTACAAGAAGGTCGAGGAAGAATGATAATTTTGAGGAAGCATATCTGGAATGAAGATTAAAAAGTAGTTTACTCGACACATCAATTAATTGGGTGAAACAAACGAATTCATTACCTTCCATTGCACTTGTAATTGTTGACCTATAAATATAAAAGTTATACCAGATTCAACAAACTTTAAGTTTTTAGGTTGAATGATTGTGCATCTAAAGTTCAACACATTTCATAGCAGAAGATCCCGAGTTTGAGATCCTGTGCCTATATTTCACCCCATTTAATAAGTGGCCTGCTTGATGGGATTCAGCAACAGCCCAATTTCACAGTGGAAGAGTGTTAATAATATAAAAGCACAACCCATATTTACAAGCTTAAGCTTATTAGATTAGCTGATTGTGTAGATGAATCCAACAATTGTGATATGTATCTTTCACATCCCAATTATCCTTCAAGTTTGTTCAATTGCAAGATGTCTCTGAGACAATATCTTTCTAAGAGTTCGATATTGACTAAAGATCCAATGCATGAACAAGAGAACCTCCTATTGATCATGCCAAATAAATTGACCAAAGCAGCTCCTGCTGGATATTTCACAAACAGAAAGGCGACCTTGTTTAATCATTGAAAGATATCCCAAGAATTCAAGGTAAAAGCAAGGAAAAAAGACATCTACATGGATTTAAAATGACATGGAAGAAGGTGTAGATGCTAAATGCTGACTGCATGAGGTCAGTTATACGTAGCTTCTAGACTACTAGATGCAATCTAATGTCATTTCTTCCTAAGGCAACATAGAGACAGGAACCTTATTTGAATAAGCTGTGATGTACTAAACATAGTTGATTAAAAGAAAAAGAAGTATAGTACGGTCAGATCATTTTGGTGATCAGCAGTAAATTACGAGGCAAAATAAAACTGGTCAAGAGAGATGGGAACCTAGAAAGCACAATTAGCTTGTATCCAATACCTGAAAGTATATTGAGGATCATTTACTAGGATATCACCTTCACCATTCATGTGCCTCCTTCATCTATGATCAGGATTTCCTGGTGACTCTTTTCATGCATCAATTCTTCATTACATCCATGCAAGTGAAAATGCCAAGGATAATTTCTAGCCCACATTAATGATAGATCCTTAATTTGCTGATGCAGGTAAACCTTGAAACCACTGCTTGCAGCAGTTCTGAGGCCAAAGAAGATATTTGGCAACATGTTAGTGCGTATATATCTATGCACATCTTCATCAAATCCTGTTATTTGACATATTGTAGTTTTGAAGTTGATGAAGTATGGCTTCTTATTTGAGAGAAGATTATTAAATCAACTTTTGGAAGTATATTTATATGTATATCTATATATCTATGTGTGTGTGCATATATATATATATAGTTTTAAGACTAGCACCACAACCATATGATTTTAGATAGGATGATCGTGGTGCTAGTCTTAACATGGTATCAAAGCAAGACCTTTGCAAACCTCTCAACAAGAGAGGGAGAGGGGCAGATATTGGTGCATGTGAGTATGAAAATATATCATAGAGGATTACAAACTTTGCATCCACTCAATGAACCAGCAAAACATTGGCAACCACACTGACAGCAATCTCGAATAAATAGGCAAAGAACCCTGTGGCACAATAGCATCTCTGTAAAACCTATACGAGTGAAGTAGCAAAGGCCACTCCATCAACTTGCAAATGGTATTTTCTACAGTACACAGTAACTATATAGACATCTTCAGCAGCCAGGAGAGGTTTACTATTAGCTTCAGTTTTCGCCATGACCATCTCAAATTTTGGCAAGCAAATTATCCCCACAGAAGACAGATGAAATCCAGTGAAGGTCTTGCATTGCATTCCTGAAGCAAGAAGTACCAATAAACTTTCATGCATGTATACATACCAACCCACATTTAACTTCTGCATTTCCACCAAATGGAGTCTTTGACCCAAAGTATATGCAAATAAGTCCAAACCACTTCACTTCACAAAGACAACGTCACATATTGGACAGTTTGTCAAAATCCAAGAATATTCTCCAACTCAGATTTGCATTTCTGATGAACAGTTTCTCAATGTTGAAACTGTATCTTATGGTTTGATTATTGAATTGCTATCAATTTGGTATCTAATGAAACTCTAATAGAGAGAATAGGGCCTTCTCCAATTGTATCATGGACAAGAGCGACCAAGGGAGCAAAGGAACAACTTTCCATGAAAAAACATGATCATCTGTGGGTGAAAATAATAACTTCTCTCCACCATCATAAAATAAATCCCTTGATCCAAGAATGCTGCATCACAATTCTGAATATAAACGTGATAGAGCAGTAGGTTAACTCAAGCTAGCAATAGGTAGTGAACTGGATGCTCTACCAGACATCCTTCTTAAATTTCTTGCCTTGAAACTTTTTGCACAATAATTATGAATATGGCTGAACCTGTAGGATAAAAAAGAAAAAACTTGTACCATAGCAGAAGCTTTCAAACAACCAGCTCCAAGATTCTATGGAAGACATTTGCAATTTTCTGATTCGAAATAAATAAACAAGAGAAAGGACAGAGCTAAACCTTCTGCAGCATTCTTTGCGGGCAACTTTTTAATGCAAGAAATTCTTTGAGACACATGTCACGTTCAATTTCTGGAACCTTAGCTGCAACACAGCACCCATATTCCTTGGCCTGAGCTGAACTGCAGAGCAAAATGTGGTTAAGCAGAGTAGTTGCGTTTTGATCCTTCATATCTGCTTTACCGAATTTAAACAGCCTAATAGCAAGATTGACGAAGTTGATGTTTCGATTGCAAGATTAAATAAAAATGGCAAATGAACTAATTGCTTATCATTTGAAGAAACTATCCATAGTATGTTAAAACTAGCACCACATTTGATCTAAAAACATAAGCTCTTAAATCAATTGGTTGTGGTGCTAATCTTAACATATAAACACCACAATATAGATTTCAACTTTCAGTATGAACTTCCTACTAACAAAAATGATCAGGAAAATGGAAGGATGAGCCTCAAAATCAGCACAAAATATTCTCCCTATTGTCCAGGAGGTTCCCTACACACAACTTCTGGAAATGACAACCATAAACAAATGCATCAACCTCATAATTTGCTCCATTCTACCAAGAGTAATAAAAACTAGTCTAACCTTGCTACTCTTGATTGTTTGCCGCCACTCAATTCTGATGCAATTTAGCATGGAGGAAATTGCTCTTCTTTAGAATATATGCCACCGCAATTGCAAGTGACTGAAGAGCTGAAAAAGTTGATTGGAAATGAACAACATGGAGACCCTTGTGGACATTAATAATTCTCAAGGAAGGAACACCATGATCTAAACCCTGAAAAAGATTGTATCATGATCAGTTGGTTCTCTCCAAATTCATGGAGTGCATTGATGAATGTCCAAGGAGAATAAATTGTGCAGAATATATATCAACATATGTCCTAATTTAGAAGATCAATATCATATCATCAGACTAATGTCAACCAATAAATATAGAATCACACCAAATTCGACAGGCTTAAACATCTATATCATACAATTGTGTATCTAAAATATGTTATGGTACTGGAGCAGGAGACTGTAGTTCAAACCCTCAGGCAATCGTTCCACCATTATATAATTAAGTGGTACATAAAATGGTGCTTCAATGATGCCTCAATCTACAACAGAGGGGGAATATTAACCAGCAAATAAACAAATATATCAAATCTAACAGGCTTAAGCTTTTAGACAGATGGCTGTGGATCTAAAATTTCTATTTGAGATGTGACAAAGTAGGGAAAACTATATCCTGGTGAGGAGTGTCAACATTAGGAAATGGCAGAATGTAGCTACAACAATGTACTGATTCATTAGTTAATAAATGACCATCTTGTATCAAATTAAATCAAGACAGGACAAAAAAACAAAAAAACACCTGTACAAATACATCAAATGAACTGCAGTCTTCTTGATCATCAGTTTGTCTGAAGCTTTCTTCTTTGAGTGATCTGGTCTTGAATATTGTAAGTGGGCATCCCAAATCCCAGCCGCCACAATCACAGCATCCACCAGACCTCCATCTTTCCACGAGAGTAGAAGGACCATCATGCCCGGTCATTGGTCCACCATGAAGGCCTGCAGGAACTATTATCTCCAGGCTTGAAGAACTATTACTGCAATCATGAGCACAACAGTCAGAAAGAAGGTCTGCATCAGAAGTCTTCGGTGTCTCCTTGACCCCTACTTTCCTGAGAAACTTCAAGCCCCATCCTCCAGGTTGGTCATCTTTAAAATGGTCCTTCACAATAATGGTGGCTAATTCAAGATTGGGAGGGAGGTTACTTTCAGAAATGTTATCAGCACCCACTGTTTCAACATTTTGGCATGACTCCAGAGAGTAATTTTCATACATGGTACTTGTCCGATGAATTTGAGGAACAGTTCTCTGCTTGGATGAGTGAATGTTCTTCAACACTTTGCTCACTTTTTTTGATAACCCTTTACTTTCATCAATTCTACTTCCTGAAATTTTTATTTCTTGCGCAGAAATTTCTTTAGTATCCCACAAGACAAACTCAGTCTCCACTATTTTTGAATTATTTGGGCAAAGGGCGAGAGTAGTGGCTACCTTCATTTTACCAACTAGCCGTATTTCCTCCTCGATATAATCTTTTTTACCATGCTTTTTCAGGTAAAATAAATATGTCAAGTCTGGAAAAGCCTGAGAGGAAATTGTCTCAAGATTCATTGGGTTGGCCACATAGACCTCCCCCTGGTCATCCAAAGAAAAGACAAAACGTGGACTTGAGTCCTTCCACGTGTAATGAAGCATTCCATGAGAAACTGCAGAAGCAGAGGAGCTAGATGATTTATCAGTGCCTGTTGAGTTTGAACTTGACAAGGAAATAAATCTTCTATGCTCGGAGTTTGTTTCACTACATGTAATCCCAACAGTTGATGAGCCCTGGTTAGGCTTTGATGTGGAGCAAACACTTGACTGGCTAGGAGAATTCATGAAATTATTGCATGTAGGGTCTTTAGAAAAATGCAAATTCATTGTTCTAAAGTCAATGCCATTACCTAGGACGCCATCCCGATGAAACAAAGGACTCATTACTATATTAACCATACTCTTGTGCTCTCTTATTGAATGGATAATAGATGGCTTGACAGGACAAGAAACTACATTATCATTCCTAGTAACCAACGAGCATTCAGATACAAAGCCTGATAAATTATCTCTGATTTGAGCTGGATACACACCACCCAGGAGCTTCCTCATCTTCATGGTCCTGTTGTTGTCCAAAGCTGAATTTGATGTTATGATGTCTACCAATTCTGTGCCAACCACAGAATATTTCTCATCTGTATGGACCATATATTCAAAAAGCTTTCCACCAGAACCTGAGATATGCAAATTTTGAAGAATTCCGTTTCTACACCTACTTCTGGCTTCAGGCTGCATAACCTTTACTATGGGGGTATCTGAACCCAACCTCTTGAGTATATTTTCCAAAGTGAAATTGAAAAGATCCAGCTTATCAGATAATGAATATCCATCTGCATCAGTTCCATTTAGTAAATTTTCTTTCTGTTCTTCATCTTTCTCAGAATCTGTAGGTTTGCTAACCATATTTGACTTCCTTTTAGAGAACCCCATGAAAATAGCTGCCACTTTATGTTTTCTTTATCCAAAAATTATAGCCACTTTATAACCCCATGCTTTATGATCGTTTCCATCTGATTGAATTAGCTTGATGATAAGTTATCTGCAAATCAACACGCTCAACAAATTAATAAATTGGAGAATGAATGAGGGCAGAAATTGTATATAGAAGACAAAAGGCCATACATGTAAATGAAGGATTCCTTTTCAGATTCACGGAGCACTTAGAACTAAAAAGAGAAAAAGCAAAGGTACAAAAAACTACAAGTTGTATGTAGAGAACAATGCAATCTTGCAATTTCCCTTTCCCTCTATAATCAAAATTATCCAAACCCCTATCCATATCAAAGTCTTCGAGTTCAAAACATTTGAGCTTTGAGATCAATTAGTAATGGTGCGAATTAGTACATGTCCATCATGTTGGAACTGATCAAGCATAGTAAACAATCAAGAAATGAGGTATGAATAAATCATGGCAGAACATAAGGGAGTAAATAAAGAGAATCAAAAAACAACCAATGTCATCCCAGACTTCCAACAACAGAAAAGAATTCAACAAACCACACCTCATGGATCAACTAAATGTAATGATGCAGACTGCAGATTTTGATCCTTGTAGAAGCTCGAAATTTCTCCAAAGTACTAAAAATCGACTTTAACTATCAACCCCAAGAATTTCCCTGCTTGTGACAGTCCACCATATACACTTATACAATTCCTTTCTACCACAAATTTCCTCTAGAGTACGCAAAGCATCTACACAATCAGAATTATATATAGCGATACGACAGTTAATATATTAAATATCCATACCCAAACCATCCCCTTCTACCCCATCAAAACCCAGAAATTTTATCTACTATGCAATTGTGACAGCATCTTTTTTATTCCAAAATCAACAAAAAAAAGTACAAAACATTAAAACTGTAAATAAACAACTTTCAATTAACTTAAGGAAATATATACAAAGCATCACTACCGATATGGCGATATCCAAGCAGTAATACTACCTACCAACAGCACAAAACACTAAAAATAATGGGTTACCTCAAAGTCTTCAACTCAGAGGAAAAGCTGAACAGCCCAGAAAGCAAAAAGGCATCCAATACTTTAAATTCCGTGCTTATCTCCATATGGTACATGAATATGATAGCAACCTAACTAGACAAAGAGAACATGCAAAAAAGAAAAAAGTCAATAGTTGTTGTTGAAAATGCCAAAACACATGGAAAATATTATAAAAAGAAGAGTGCAGTTAATGAATGTCTCGAATTAGAATCGTAATTTTAAAAATGATTTTCAAAAGCTGATTATCCACTTCATCAAAATAAATAAATAAATATGAAAATTTCTTCTTTTTAACCATTAACAAGGTCCGAGCAGTGAGCACACCCATTAATACTTAAAAAAAAAAAAAAACGCTTACTAGATTCCACCTACAACGTTGTTTTGGAAGCAAAAAGTTGGTAACCTAAAACAGTTTAAAGCCACTAGGAATAGTTATCTAAAAGACTTCTTTTAAATCTTTCGCTTGTAGCTGAAAGTCTTTCAAAGTGGAGAAAGGAAGAGACCATTAACTGAAGTAGTGGCAGGGACACGGGATGTGATTGGAAGCCACGTTTTCCCACCGTCAGCATTATTTTCCTACCATACCGATACTATATATGGTAACTTCACGTCAACGAGGAACTGTAAGATATCCTAAGATAATGCGCATGTTATCTATATTTGAATTCAGTAGTTTTGAATATTTAGTTCGATTTTAAAGACGAGATCATTCTTTCTTGTGTCAGAAAAATTACATAAGATTAAGCTAAATAGAGGTCTAAACGAATTAGATTACTCAAGTTTGACTTGATATTTATTTGAGTTCGATTTAAGAATAATTAAGTCGAGTTTGAATTTAAGCTACTTAAATAATTAATCAAGTCAAGCTCGAACTTTATATTATTTGGCTCGATTAGATCACAAACTTAATTAAGCTCGAATCGAACATTAATACTAATTAAGTTTAATATTCGATATTAAATTAATCGAGTTCAAATGAGTTTACTTAATTTAAGTTTGAATTTATCGAGTATTATTTTGAATCGAACTTAAACTTAAAATTTTAAATTCAATCAAACTTAAATCGAATTCGAGCTTAATATTATATTCATGCTTACAATTTACAATACTTTATATCATGATGGTAAACTTGTCTTGTCTATAGGAAAAAGAAGTTGCCATATATTCATTTTTTAACCGGTATTTTAAAGCATCCGATAGCCAAACTTAACATATATATATATATATATATATTTATTTATTATAAAATAATTTATCATTTATCATAACTCACGATTAGGTTGTATACATTGTCTTTGAATTTGTTTTGTACACGGTTGGTATTTTAATCTTCGAAATAGATTGTTTTGATATCTATGTATTTAAAAAATGTACTTTCTGACTTTATTTTGCTATTTCTTTCAAAAATTAATAAAAAATAAAAGAATACAAAATATCAAATAAAGTAGTTAAAATAAAACCTCCTGTTATCTTTTTTTATTTTAGTTTTTAATTTTTTCTTACTCTTAATAATATATGTATATATATATGTCCTTTTGTTGTTAATGTAAAGTCTAAAAGTCCTTTTAAAAATTAGAAGATCTAAATGTTCTATTTCAAATGAAAAAAAAAAAAAATCTAAACTCGCAAGAAAGACTCATATGAAACAGTACGGTATTTGTAATTTACCGTAAAAATAATGATAAAAAAGCTGATATCGTCCTACATGATTAGAACCTGAACTTATGCTAAAGTTAAATTGCATAGAAGAATTGTGTTACGACCAACTTATAAACCCTAAAAATGGAATCGCTTTATTCATGCACCTACCTCTTTTAGATTAAATTTTAATTAATTAGGTGCTACAATTAATTTAATCAAAGGAGAGAGAATGATGAAATAAGAAATTTTTTTTTTTTTATAAGTTTGAAGGTAATTAAAATTTTCATCATATAATCGTAGAGGATGTCGCCTTAATCCACTAAAATTAAAACAAAACTATATGTTTGAGTTTTATTTATGCGAGTGATATTTCAAACCACAAGCCGCTTATTATTTATTAGTATTTCTGTCCTTCTCGAAGTGAATTAAAAAGCATATATGTTTGTATTTTATGTAGGTACAACTAGAAGATATTATAATAACGATTTTTTCCTTTAAATAGTGGTCACATTTCAGAGTTTTACTGGCCATCGGTAGGATTAAGCCAACAGATATGTCCGTCGCTGAAAGATTTTTTCATGTTTTTGTCATTTAGTTTTTGGTGTCTCCGAGAACACGTGGAGAAAGGCATCTAACCTAATTTTAATTTTACATCATAAGGCTAAAGGTAGACGACTCAAGAAGGGGCATGAAGTGGCATTGCATATACTCAAGTCCAAAGCATTTATGCTCGAGGCGAATTAGAATTTCATTATCCTTTTACTCCCTATAATGGTGTTCGCTTTATTTTCCTCTTTTAATTACGAAATCCGTAGAAGATCTAAATGTTCATATGAGTCTTTCTAATTGATGTGATTTTAATTTAATGACTATCATCATCATTACCGCCATCATTAGCCATCATTGGTGTTATCATCACTAACCACCATTAGCGATAGCTTCACTAGCATTGGTACTGCCACTACTACCATTATCATTACCATCACCATCATCATCACCGTCATCATTACCACTACCACCGTTACCATCGTTATGGCCACTATCACTAATCACTACGTCATCACTGCTACCGTCGCTGCTGTCAATCGTTATCATGCCTTTGCCACTATTATTATCGTCACTACCAACCATCATAGGCATCACTACTACCACCACCGTCACACCACCACCCCCCACCACCATCCCAATCACCACCACCACCACCATTGCTGCTAACCGCCATCACCCCTAATCACTATCAATTACTTTGGGTTGATTAAGAAAGAAAATGGACGAGAGTAATATAGTCATTAAAATTATATTACATATTTATTTTTAAATTATATAGATTCACCTAAACAAAGTAATAGGTATACATTACTTAGGAATTTCAATCTTATTCCCTTTTTGTTTCATTCAATAAAGTAAACGAAACATTAGAGAATTATTACATATCTTGTTTAAAGGATAGATAACTCAACCATTTGGTTGAAATTATAAGTCACTTGTAAATCCATTACCATGGTAGGATGCTTTGATTTAGGAGAATCAAGTATAGTGATTTCTAAGGAAAAAAAAAAAAAAAAAGGAGGAAAGAGGAATTGGTTTAATGCAAACCAATTAAGGCATTGGAGATGAAGAGCTCCGGTTACAAAATAGACTAATTGATTCCTCGTAACCAATTTCAAATTCATTGCATGATAAATAACTATTGTTGGTACACGTTCTACTATTCTTGAAATGCCTCTTGGCTCTTGAACATATATCACATTTCTTAATAAATTTGGACACATCTCTTCTCAACCAAGGCCAACAAAATATTGTGCTTATATATCATTCATATTTTCTTGAATTACTCTATAATTAGAAGAAGAATAGAAGTACTTACAATATAGTAGTTAAATTCTTCCAAAACAATAATAATTTATCTTTAAAGTTCTTCAACACCACAATTTCGTCCTTATTAATTAATTTTACAAACGTTTTTAGGGCTTGTGAACCATTAATCGTCATGATGTCTGAAGAAAAATATGCTATAAAGGAAACAACACCGTTGATTGGTTTCTATAACTTGTGGGTGGGGGAAGAAAGAAACATATTGTTTCTTTGAAAGACAATGTACGTTTTAAAAAGTAAGAGGATGGCTTTCCATAAGAAAAGATTAAGTTTAAATAGTTAGATACTTTTGAGTGAAATTACTAAAGTGACCCCCTGAGTAATATTATTCAATTTAGGGTATTTATTTGACTCCATGAAATACCTGGATAGTAAACATCTAATGTGAGTTGAGTTTAGGTGCTTCAATAAAAATTATACGAATTGAGTAATTGACACCAAACAAGAAATGAGAATTAAACACTACAAATTACGCTTAACTAAACCACTAAATAATAACTCAATTCTAATCGAACCGCATTAAACTCGTTGAATAGCGTCCGACACAATCGCATGCTGACTAGAAGAAACCACACACCAATTGGACTTGGAAGGACCATATACTGAAGTGCCTCTTGCTTGTTTTAAATGAAATTAACCATGGTCTAAAGTAACCTAATTTTGCAACTTCTAAAGATTAGCATAAGCACTTTCATTCAAGATTTCATTACCTATGAGATTCTAGATTCATGAGGTAATTAAGTGATAAATTATCTTTGATTAATCAATTCATTAAACAGAAAAAAGATTTTGGGAGTCATCTATACATATGGAGAGAGAGGGAGGGAGAGATTTCTTTCTAAGGTAGAAATTACATAAATAAGTAATTTTACGGAAGTATGTTTTCTTACACTCACAAAAACGATAGAATAACTATCTATGTAATTTCTGCACATAAATAAGTATATTCCCTTCCATCAAGTTGGATCAAGTTACATGGAATGATTCAAGCCTTGATTCATATACTCTTCAATCTTTGAACTCTTATCATATGGTTTGTTATCTTCTTGAGGAAAACTTATGGCCCATTTACTTAGAAGTAATAGAGAATGAATAAAATAATTATTCTCTTTCAACTTTCTGTTACTTTATTTATTTGAAAAATAGGTCAAAAATTTCAATTGTCAAGGCTTTCTATTCCCACTCTATTAGGCATACTTGTTATGAATGACAAAGTGATTTTTTTTTTATTCCCTCTATAGAGTAAATAAAAAGTTTAAATAGTATTATCAAGTTCTATTTTTATTTTTTTAATTTAACCTCTACTTAATATAGATTATTTGATATTTTATTAAGGAAAAATATTTTTGAAAATAATTTTGAAGCTACCAACCAAAAAAATGATAAAAAAGGAAATTAGGGTTTTTTGGGTTAAAAAACCCTCATTTAGCTATTAATCTGTGAATTTTCTAAAAAATATATATTTTTAGAAAATTTAACTAGAAAAACCTTAATTCGGGGGCTAACCTATTATAACCAAATAACTATATAAAAATTAGAAAAAAAAAACTAACTAGTGGGCCTTGATTGTTTTTTTAATTTTTATAAAAATGCAAAAAATATGAAAAAATATGAAAATGCATGAAAATGAAATATATATATATATATGTTTTTATGAATTTTCCTAAAAAAATTTAAAAAAAATAGTTTTCTACATTCTATGGTTGCTCATAAGATGCTTACATACATGTTAGTTGAGATCAAATCAATGTAATTCTATTTTTTTAAGAAAAATTTAGTTTGTGATTTATTTTTACTTTTAAAAATGGCCAATTTTATATTTTTCTTCAATTTAATTTTTATTAAGAAAAATCCTAAAAACCTAATTTTTATTGCCAAATTTTGAAAAAGAAAACCTAAAAAACCCAATTAAAAATTTTATTTAAAAAAACACTTGATTATGTGACAAAAGATTCTTTTTCTAGGAAAATCCCTAAAATGCCAAATTTAAAGAAATGAAAACTTAATAAAAAAAAATATAATCCTATTGAAATCTTTTAAGATATGCAATCTAGATGCAAATGTTAATCGAAAACATGAATATTAAGGAAAAGATTCAATTGTACCTAAAAGATGTAATTTTTTGTAAAATGATGAAAGTTAATCTAAAAATGAAATTTTATCTAAAAAAAAAATACAATTTTCTAAAAAATAATCAATCTTACCTGAAAAAAGAAAACTTCTAAAAATATGCAATTTTATCTAAAATATCCAAATTTATCTAAAAAATGCAATGTTTATTTAAACTTCTTAAAATATGCGACTTGGGTATAAAATTATGCAAATACTCAAAAATTTGTGAATAAATGCATATTTTTATTAAATATGCAATCTATACCCTAAACATGCAATTTATATTATAAATATCCTACTTATGCAACAAATATGTAATAAATGTTATAAAGATGCAATTTGTTCCAAAAAATGCTAAGAATGTGATTATAATGTTAAATATGCAACAAATAAAACAAGAGGATAAAGGGTAACTATTCACATAAGATCTTGCAAAGAAAATTCATGTTAGTTTAAAATATCCTAAAAATGCTAAATTGATCATGACACATATTAATGGAAACAATATAACTAACAATTGTAAAAAAATAAGACTAACAATTAAAATAAAGACTTAGACTTACACCAAAAATAAACAAAGTTAGTATGTTTTATAACAAAATAGATAAAACAAAATAACATAAAATAGAAATAAAATAAAAAGACCAAAGAAATAGCAAGACATGCCTATTCAATGTAGGATACAGGTCGGACTAAGGGCTATCCAAGTGTGGGTCAGATCAGGTTGGACTCAGAAGCTTCAAGTGGATCATAATCCGGGTTGCAAATAAAAACCAAGTGTAGCAGGTGAGCCTTTGCAATTTCCTAATTGAGTAGGAGATTCAAGCTTTGTGAGAATGTTATTGTCGAAGGTGGTCTTAGCATCAACACATCAACGTATGGTAATGTTTATGGCGTAGGTAGCAATAGTGATCCTTAGTTGATGCAATTAAGGGTGTTTCAAGGTGGCACAGGAATGGTTTTAAGGGTTTTGGGGTGTGAGGAGGCTATTGGCAGTGGTGGTTTTTGTTGGGGAGTAAGGTTGGTGGTGGTTTTAAAGGGAAGTCGATAGGTTGCTTTAGGGTTTAATGGTGGTTACGCTAGAGGTCCGACCTTGTACTAAGGTAGTTAGGTTTGAAAGTTAGGAGTGTGGTGGTTCATGTGATGTGGTTGGTTGATGTTGGTGTCTTGTGTGGCATGAGCTTAGGTTAAAGAGAGGCTATGGGGTTTCGGTTAGAGAGTAAGTAGATTGTAGAGAGAAGGATTGTTTGCATGTTGGTTGTTTTTTGAATTGAGATTGTGTCCTTGATTCCATTATCAAACTTCTTTTATAGATTTTGAAATTAAATCTCCTTTGAATCTTAGATTGACATGAATAGGCCATGGAGAAGATTTAACCTTTACTTAAACTTATTAAATCTTTTATTTGTGAATATTGATATAAATGGACATGATATTTGAATGTTTTGATAAAGATTTTATAGATTTAGATCAATTTCCATAAAATAAATAAATAAAGATTTGGAAAGATTTGACAAGGATTCGAGTTTTAGAAGATTGCACAATTTCCCTTCTCTTTCTACTTGATTCTTAGGAAAGCTTAGAGAGGAGATGATACGTGTAGGGGTGAGTGTGGTTCAATTCAGTTTGGTTCGGTTCGGTTCGCCCCTTATTACTAAACTGAATCTAATATAACAATTCGATTTTTTTTAAGTCGAACCTAATCATACGGTTCGGTTCATAAATTTTTTGAACCTGATTAAAATTAGTTCGGTTTGGTTCAATCCATAGTTCAAACTATTTGTGTCAAATTTTCACTAAAATTTTTTATCTCCAATTAATATAAAATATCAAATGAAATTTACTTAACTTGATCTTGATAATTAATGCAAAATTATGATAAAGAATAACAAAATGTAAAAAATTTGATGAAATTTATGAAAATTGATGGAAAAAAAATTTAAAAAGTACAAAATAATTACATAATTTTTTTTTATTTAACTAAACGATTTGGTTCTAAACTGTACAATTCAATCTACTTCCCCAAATTGAATTGATAATTGTTTATACATAACCGAATTGAACTGTAAACCAAACGGTTCGAAAAAAAAAAAAACGATTTTTCAGTTCGGTTCACGGTTTGATTTGCGATTCGCAGTTTCTTTTACTAACCCTACACACATTTGCGCATTGAAGGGGATTAAACCTACAACCTATTGTAACCTATGCACATGCCTTACCAGCTCAACTAAGCCTTTTTTCTTATTTTATTATGCACACCAATTAGACTTAAGCTTTTCTTGTTAAGCCAATCTTAATTTTTGTTTCCAAACCTAGGTCCATTTCGCTTTAACTTGGTTGGAAATGACCTAAACACACTAAAATAGCCTCGAAATGTACATGCTAAAGATTTTCAACACAATTTTAATTTAATAATACCCAAGTCTTATTTTAATTAGTCTAGTTAAAATTATTTTGAAATTCAAATTTTAAATCAAATAAAAGATCATTTCATGAATTTAAATATTTTATTGGACCATTATTTCAATGAAGCTCAATTTTCCTTAAAAACTCATAAATTTATTAAATTGCATGTGTATTTTTTTATTATTACTTGATTCGATCCTAAAAGACTAGTTGACTTGACTCAAACACTTTCACCATTTTTTTAGCTTTTCAATTTTTCCATTTTTTTCTTTTTTAATTTTTTGTATTTTATTAATTTTTTCTTTTGCATTTTTTATAAACTTGGTCCAAGAACAAAAATTAAAAGAAATAAAAATAAAGAATGATAAAAATAAAGTGTTTACAATTGTCCCTTTTTGTAGGAGAGTTTAAATATAGTTTCGTTACTAAGACAAAAGGATATGTCCATTTTTGTTGAGTCATGGCTTCAATTGGCAGGGTAAACGACTCTAACCTGAAATGTCAAGTAAATAATTTCTCAGCTTGAAAGGGTGAAGTAATAAGGGTCTTGACTTGAAACGTCAAGGTAAAAGGTCTATGACTCAAAGTGTCAAATAAATAAGATCCTAACTTGAAAGATTAGGATAAAAAGGCTCTAATAAGTTAGGGTAAAAAGGCTGCGAGTTAAAATATCAAATAAATAAAGTTCCAACTTGAAAGGTTGAGGTGAAAAGGCACCAATTTAAAATGTCAGATAAATAGGGCCTCGACTTGAAAGGTCGAGTATCCTTAAGAGAATGGCTCTCTTATAAATCTAAAGGTTAATTCTCGACTTGGACTAAAGGTACCATAAGGAGGATAAATCTCTTTAAGGATATAATATTTCTCTCAAAACAATTCATTTGAACATTTCTTTGAAGATTCTTAGAGATTTTTTGAGATTGTTTTACCTAGAACTGAAGAATTTCGCAAATAATGGCCAATTGACATACCTTTTATGGATTCCTGATATTCCCTCATTTGGAAAGCAAAATGTTAACACTAATTTTATTAGTAACCTTTTGCAATATTACTCTTCCCTCGAAAGAAAGTTCGCCTTATCTTTAGAACTCATATTAAAATTTCCATATATTGTAGCAGAATACAATCAAGGCTTTTAGTTGTAAACTTTTCTAATTCTTTAGCTATACTATGCCTAACTTCATGTTTAATGCTTGTCATAGTCAACTTTTTACTTCTAACCCGTACAAATGGGTTAATTTGAAAAAATAAACCTCTTTTCCAAAACACAATTAGACTACTAAAGCACCTAATCCCATTATTATTTGGTTATTTAGGTCTTCTGGCGATAAGATAATCATTTAGTGTTTAAGGTTGGGAAGAGAGATGTTGAAAGACTTATCAATAATGTGTTTATTGGTCAATGACCATCTGGAATCGACAACTATCATGGATATCAACTTTGCTTTTAAAAGATGAAAGATTCACCACAAACAATTTTTTAGAAGAATTGGAATCTTATTGAATTTAGAATTTCAGGGGTAGCACGATTTAACAACATCTGAATTTATGGGGTCCCTTAAATCTAAACTATGAGACTCGTACGACTAAGTTTTAGTAGTTAATTTAGGGATGTTAGGAAAGTAACTTGATTAAGCCAGAAACTTATGAGGGACATGGCAATGATAAGCGAAGAGTTTCCTTAGGCTTGGAATTTAAAAATACAATAAAACAATAGAGATATAGCTAAAATAATGAAATTTACTATATTATAATATATGTACCGATAGCGTGTGGATTAGGTCCCAATAATTAACAAACACCAAAAGATAAATTATAGGAATAATATAATTAATAACGTACATAAAGTAATATATATATATATATATATATATACATCGGGTATAATTAATATATAAATATATACTCGTGATTATTGAAAATGGGTAAAATTCATTAAAAAATAGATAAAAAATTTTTAAAAAATGCAAAATTACTAGGAAAACTTCTCTTTATGTTGTGGCAAGCTAAGAAGCTAGCTGTTAGATTAGGAAATGTTAGAATTACCAAACATAGACACCTAATCTAATAGGGAATGCATGTTACTAGGAAGAGAAAATTGCAAACCACCATCAAACCAAACTTCAAAAAAACAAACCTCCTTCTTAATGAAAGTTTAGTTTAAATAACATTAGAAAAATTATGGAAAAGGAAAATAGAGAGGAAAAAGTGAGGGAAGAAAAGTAGTATGCAAAACAAGGTATTGGTGAGTTTCTAAAGAAAACAACCAATTGGAAGTGAAAATTGGTGGTTGCCTGAAGGAATGGCATGTGCCAAGATTGGTAGACAAGCCCTTTTCCTTCTATGGTAGCTAGAGCTCCAATTTCTAGTGAGTCGTTGACTTGTCTCACTTTTAACTAAATTTTGGGAAAAACACCAAATGACCTTCAAAAATTTTAAAACTTGCTTTTCTAAGTACTTTTGAGTGAGGAATGAGGAATTTCAAAATTTTGAGTGCTAATATAGGGTCCTTAAAAAAAATGTCATGTACATTAATTTTTAGTCACATTTTTGAAAAGCCAATCTATTTAATCAACTTGAATTTTTTTTAGTATACTCCTTAAATGTATATTTTGATGTAATGTGGTTGGATTTTTAAAAATAAATTGCTGAATTTTTGGGAAAATTCCATTTTCGTGGAAACAATACATTGGTAGTGCTGTTTTACTAAAGAACTTGATGAACTCTTTACAAAATAATGTTACAACCCATAGTTAACCACATGTGGTAACTAAAAGTATGTTATTGTAAGTTTAGGAATGATTATTTTCAAGTTCAAGTAGGTATTTTGTAATTGAGGGTTTAAATTCTCAAAGTATAAATGAATGTGTGGCTAAACGGAAGAGGTAATGGGAAGTGTATAAATGAATTTTAGCGTTGAGTTATTACTTATTATTTATGCAGGTTATGGAAATTCTGGAACTTGGGGTAAGTTAGATTATATGTGAAGTAGTAAGACGTAAAGGTAACAACAGGGTCAGAAATTGTATCAGAAACTCAGTCAAAATGTAACCTAGTGTAAATAATTTTGAATATATTAAAATTAGATCTAGGTTAGAAAATTGTTTATATTTAGGCTCTACATCCTTATTAGAGTCAAAACATAAGTCAGAAGTCTCTTGGGTAATAACCTATACTATAATGCTAGGTTAGAACCTAAGTAAAAAATTTAGTTGAAAAGTAGTTTAATGAAAGAAACTAAATGTAGTAGCCATTGGAAGTTTGAAGATGGTGGAACTAAATATTGGATCACCTAGAGTTAGAGAGTAGGTTAAAAAGTTGCTTACTTATAACCTCTAAGAATTTATCGGAGTGAGAACCTAGGTTAAAAACTATTGAGTAGCAATGTATGCTAAAATACCAGGTTAAAACTTTGGTTATAATGTACATTACTTGACTAATACCTAATAAAAGCCTTGGAAAACTCACTTAACTCAATCAAAGAACATATTGAATGTCAAAATGAACTCTTATGTTATGAGTGTTAAGCCTAGTTTTTCACCTCTTAGTTTTTTTAGAAAATTAAGTCTTCTTTAAACCAATCAGTACTAAACTGTACTTGTTTAATATTGACCCTCAACTAGAGTTTAAAGAAAATTGGTTTTTTTTTTTTATACTTTGAAAACGTTTTGCAGTCGCCACTCAACTGGAGTCGGGAAAGAAAGTTAAGTTATAACCAATTGAGTGGATTGGTTTGGTTATAACTTAGCCACTAGTCTTTCGATAAAAACCAACTTAACCAATTTTTGTAAAATAGTTTTAAAATAAAATATCCGGATTTAGGGGTTATGATTTTTAAACCATTAAGAATACTGTTGACTTTCCAAATTTAACCTTAATCTTAAAAATTACCTCTTAATTTTAAAAGACAAAACTCGATTATTATTTACTTCTAACTGGATCACTTAAGTAATCTAAATTTTAAAAAAAGGAAAATTAAAATTTTTTTAATTTTATCGTCGCCACGTAGGTACCAACGTATTCGCTATTCAGGATTAGATGTACGTTGTTCTTTTTATAAAAAACTTTAGTAGGTTGAGTCAATTTTAATTTTTGAAATAGGCCAAGTTTACGTTTTTAGTTCAATTTGATTTATTTAAAAAAATCCCTAAAAAAGAAGGTCCTAAATTGTATTTTTTATCTATTTATTTATTGTTTTTAGAGAATTCTAAAAAGTCATATCTTTAAAAAGAATCCAATTATATTTTATTTTGAAAACTTGATTTCTAAGTATTTAAATAATAATAATAATAATCTTTATACTTATTTATCTTTACTTTTACTCTTTTTTTATTTTTTTATTTTCTTTTTTTTATCTATTAAACTAAAAATAAAATAAATAAATAAACTACTTCCCTCATTTACTTTTTTTCTTTTTTTTTTCTCATTTTTTTTATTTGGTTACATTTACAATTGGGAAATAAATAAAATATAGATAAATAAATAAAAAAAAATAACTTAGATTTGATTTGATTCGGACCAGGAAAGAGGCGTGGGTTGGTCCATAGGTCGGCAGGTCGAGTTGGATCTTGGATCGGGTCGATAATTGAAGAAGAAGAAGTAGTGGCTACTAGAGTGGTTTGGCTTGTTTCAGCCACCAAAACAAGCGGGTAAGGAGTGTTTTGCATGTTTCTTATTAGGGTTAGTCAGGGTAGGGAAGTTGCCGTGGCCGTAAGGGGTGGTTTAAGTGGTGTTGGTAAGTAGCAGTCAGCAGTGGTTGATGGGGAGTCGTGGTGGTTGTTGTTGGGCATGAAATGGAGGTTGGTTTTAGTGTTTTAGGGTTTGGGTAATTAGGCTATGGTGGTCTTTTTGGTCGAAGAGGGTTGGAAGTGGTGGTTCGAGAGGGGAGCGATGTAGTAGTTAGGGTTTTAGGAGTGGTGGTTCGGTGAAGCAGCTCAGAGGCACGACAGAGGTTGAAAAGGGGGGTAATGGAGAGCTTAAGCTATGTGTAGTGTTCTTAGGGTAGTGATTTGGCTCGGGCTTTGAGTAGAGAGAGAGAGTCAAGGAGAGAGAGAGGGTTTGGTAGAGAGAGGAATTGATCGAAGGAGAGAGAGAGAGAGAGCTTGTGCATGAGAGCTGCTTGTGAGTGGTTGTTTGTGTCCAATGAGCTCCCTTAATACCCCTCTTATACACGAATTCAACCTAGAAACCATAGAAAGCTCGAATTGGCCTTGAATGCAAATGTTGAAATTTTAGTTTTTTTCTAACTTTTGAAGCTCAATTTGAATGCATTTTTAACCGAATTTAGACGTGTTAATGAGTTCAATTCAAAGTAGGCTAGATGTTTAACAAGATCAAAGCAAGAAATTGCATGTGTATATGTAACATCAGCTCCAAAGTGAACGTGGTAAGATGCTTTTTAGCTAAGAAAAGGGGGGAAAATCGAGGGAAAGAGGAAGAAAGAGGAGGGAAAGATAGAGAAAATGCTGACTTACCATGTGTCATCACACGACATGTGGTAGCTAATGTGGCATGCCATGTGACTTAACACGTGGCGCCACATCAAGACATCCTCTAATCCCAACCTGCCATGTGTAAAGATACGTGGCTCAAATTAGATCCTGATACGACACGTGGCAATCCTTGATGTGATGAAAAGTAAAAAAAAAAAAAAACTTTATATGCTCCCTCTAAGATTTGAACTCAAGACCTCATGCTCATACCAATGTTATATTTATGTACTTATTCATTAGGCCATTGGCTTGTGCTTTATCCATATGTGCAATTAAATTGCATATATAAACCAAGTTAGACTAGGTTAGATTTAAATCTAAACCTAAATCCAATAGCCTAATTTCTAAACTTATTTCAAAATTAAAAAATCTATCCTAATAAAATGTTATTTTCTAAATTCCTTAAGATCTTCTATTTTTTTTTTTTCAAATTTTCTATTTTATGTAATTTTTCAATTTTCTAATTTTTTCAATTTTTTATTTTCTAAACTTCCTATTTTTTGGGTTTCTGTTTAAACTTCCTATTTTTGATATTTTTCCAAATTTCTCATTTATTGGTGCTTTTTCCTTATTTTTGTATTTTTCTGCATTTTTCTAAATTTCTTTATTTTTTAGGTTTTCTTTAATTTCCTATTTTTTTTGTTTTTTTTTTCCTAATTTAGGACCCATTGAGAAAATAAAAACATAATAAAAATAAAATAAAATAAAGAAGGGCAAAAATTGGGTGTCTACAATAGATAAGAGTTGAGGAAGTTACATTAAATTCTAGGGGTAATAAAAGTAGACGAGAGTGACATACGAAGAGAACGAGTATCAATATCTAGATAAGTGAGATTAATGTTTCACAGTATTTTGGAGTACTTTAAAGTACTTTGAGGTTTTGGTATGCTCTTGGCTTATGATTAGTTGTTTGTATACATGCTACACATTTATCTGAATATTGATGTGCTATTGCTATAGGAGTTGAGCTCCATGTTGTGATTATTTGATGTACTATATTTTGTTTAGATTGTCTAAACTTGGTAATCACCCCAAGACTAAATTAATTTGAACTTGACCTAATTTCTAACTTGACATGTATTGCAACCCATTAAGGGTAACAATTAGGATTTTTAGGCTAAATATGGACCCCTTCAATGAGGATAATTGAAATGGTCATTTCCTTGCCCTCAATCAAACTAAGTAACAGGAAAGGAGGTCACGGTAAGGTTAGGGGCCATAGTTCAAAGAAAGTCTTAAGTGAAGGGTGTTCTCTATTGCACAAGCTCTGGCTTGGTTTCAATTCACGAATGCATGTTGTCAAATTTCTCAACTCAAATTAGAGCGAATACAATTTCTCTAATCTTATAACAGATCGGATAATATAGTGTAATGGCATTTGTTTATGCATGCATTACATCTAACTAACCTAGTTGAAAACCATGAATGTGTCTGTAAATGCAACTTTTTATCTCTGTCCTACTTTCTAAGTAAGTTGTCCCTCATTCCCCTATAGTGGTCTTGTAGATTCAAAATAGACTTCAAGCCCACCATCTAAATCTAGAAGATTAAACATAGGATCGGGAAGTAAGGATGATGAAGAATTGTCTAACCTATGTCCTAAACGTTAGTTTTACTAACTTATAGAGAGACTACAAGGGTCTCCTTGTATAAACCTCTAGTTTTCCACTACTAACATATTACTATTTTTATAGACCTTCAGACTTTTGTAACCTTTATCTTAGATTTGTTACTGTTTTCCTTACAAATGTGACTTTGTAAATACTTATAATTTTTGAATATTTTGTCATGTATCATTTTCCAAAACTCAAATCTTTTGGAAAACCTTAGTTACAAAATCAAGTTTTTACAAATATCTTCCAAGCTTACACAATAAGTTTAAAACAAATGAGTACCTAATTGAATGCTTCAAAGTGGTTGAGTTGAGTTCACCTGGTATAGACTAGGTCTATAATAGCAACTGTAAGGTTAGTTTCTATTATAGAATGGTTCATATGGTAAGATTATTATGACTTTACCTCTTCAGGTCGTGACATGGACCATACATCTATGCTAAGACTAATGCACCTCCTAATAGTATCCTTTTCATAACATAAGGGCCTTCATTGTTCAAAGAAAATTTCCCTCTATGATCCTTCACATTCGGTAACACTTTCTTCAACACCAAATCTCCTTCTTTGAAATGTTTCGGTTGTGCTTTCTTGGTGAAGGCCTTGATCATCCTTTGCTAGTGACATTGACCATGACAAATTGCTACTAGTCTCCTTTCATCAAGGAGATTCAAATGCTCCATTCACTTTCTTACCTACTTTGCTTTATCAAGCTAAGTCTTCGCTAACAGCCGAAACAAGGGTATTTCTACTTCCACTAGCAATAACGCTTCAGTTCCATACACCAATGAGTAAGGAGTCGCTCCTATAGAGATTCTGACTAAAGTTCTGTAAGCTATGAAGTGAAGGGAAGCATCACATGCCAATCATTATAAGTGAGTGCCATTTTCTTAATGATTCTTTTGATGTTCTTATTCGCGGCTTCAGTTGCCCCATTCATCTAAGGTCTATATAGAGTTAGGTTTCTATGATGGATCTTGAATTGACTACATATCTCAACCATCGACTTATTATTGGAGTTTAGCCCCTTGTTTATAGTGATTGACTTGAGCTCATCGTATTTAGCAATGATATCCCTCATTAGAAACTTGATCACTACTCCTTTGGTTACATTAGCATATGACGCTGCTTCTACCCATTTAGTGAAATAACTAATCGCAACTAGAATAAATCAATTTCCATTTGAAGTTGTTTGTGATATTGGATCGATCATATCTATCCCCCCATATTAAGAAAGGCTACGGGGCTGACGACACATGCAACTATTGGGGCAAGGCATTGATTTTGTTAGCGTATACCCGATATAAGTGACAATGCGTGACTAAAACTAGTATTTGGGTCTATGTACTAGGTTATAGCAATTGGGTTATATTGGCTCAACTTATGTTGTTGATTTTGGGTTATGTTGAGTAGATGTTGGTGTTTGCTTGGTTGAAGTGGTGAGAGTACTATTGAGGAAGATGACAGATCTAAGTGCGAACATAGAAATAGAAGATAACAAGAGTGGTGTTCACCATTGAGGAAGGTAGATTCTGGCTACCTTAAGAGTACATATGAACGTTTTGATGAAATGGCTACAATGATTACTGAGTTGACTCAAGTGGTTTGTGACTTAGCTATCTAACCTATTGAGGTCACTCACAATGGTCCCCGAGTTGCACTTGAAATTAGAGATGCCACTTACGAAGCTTGATAAGACAAAAAGCCATTCTTAGCTTGGTAAGCTCGAGATTGAGGAATAAGGAGACATGCTCAAAGGAGGATTAACTTAAGGGATGTGGAAAAAGGAGGTGATGAACAATATTTCAAAGATAAGGAAAGAGCTCATGCATTATGAGCGATCGACCATGTGAAATTGCAAGCGCCTACTTTTAATGGTATTAGTGATGTAAATGAATACCTTGATTGGGAAGAAAAGGCCAAGAAGATCTTTTATTATTATCAGTATGAAGATTACATAAAAGGTTAGAATAGCTGGCCTTGAATTTATAGGGTATGTTGCAATGTGGTAGAAAAATTTTCAAGCCATGAGGAGAAGAGAAGGCTATTGTAAGATTAGGACGTAACTCGAGATGAAGAGTGTTATAAGAGCTAGGTTCATTTTAGATTCTTATTTACGAGATATTTTTCCCTGATCACAAGAGTTGAAATAAGGAAATTGTGTAGTAGATGAGTACTTGTAACACTTCCAAATCATCACGATCCGCTATAAAGTCAATGAATCGAAAGTATGAACTATATCTAGATAGCTTACTAGCTTGAAGTATGAGATTTGAGATGTTGTCGAACTTCTGCAACTTACTACACTTGATGAGGCTATCAAAATAACCCAATATGTAGAAAGGTAGAGAAGGAACAGACTGATCTAAGCTCCATTTAATAAACTTATTCCATCCAACCAACCTGCCTAAGGTAGAAACCAAGCTCATTCCATTGTTAAACTAAGTAAAGGGATGAGAGCTAACCTAATTAGTTGGTTGACCTACCTAAAAAGAGGTACTAAAGAAGCTTGAGAAAGATCGATCATCGGGTAAGAAGACAAGTGAAATTAAGTACTTTAAACACCAATGTTTATGACACATAGCCTCCTAGTGTCCAATCTGTTGTACCATGGTCATAAAGGGAGAAGTCTCAACCTTTGAAGTTGATACTACAAATGAGGAACCTAAGGAAAGGAATGAGGTACAAGATGATAACAAGGAGGATCACAACCAGCTTATTGAGGTAAAGTGTTCACCAAAGATTTGGACAAATTGACTTTTGTAGTCCAACATATTATTAGCATGGAACCATTTGTAAAAGATGAACAAAGAGAGAACTTGTTCTACGTCACTTGCAAAATTAGGAATCAAGTGTGTGCACTCATTGGGATAGTAGGAGTTGCACTAATGTTGTCTCTACTAACCTAGTCTAAAAGCTTAAATTGCTAATCTTGTCACACTCAAGGCTATATAAGTTAAATTTGCTAAATGAGAAAGGTGCACTTCACATATTTAAATAAGCGCTCATGTCGATCTTCATTGGGAACTATTTCAATGAGATCCTTTGTGATGTTTTTGCCATTATGCACATTGCACGTATTATTAGGCTAACTTTGATTGTTTAATCAAAGGGTCATATATTATGGATATTGGAACAGTATGCTTTCAAGAAGGATGGAAGGAAAATAACCGTGAATTCAATGACCCTGAGCTAAGTTAGTTGTAGGAAAAATTGACCTGAGGTTCTAAGAAGGCTCCTATCCTTAGTCGCTCCAAGCTGAAAGAAGTTGTAAAGTCGAATATGCTAACCTTCTTGTTGGTACATAGGCTACTAAAGTTGAGAGAGCAAGCTAATATGGTTAAAGAGGTCAAGAGACTAGTTAAAGAGTTTGCTAACCTGTTTCCTAAGGAATTACCTAAGGGGTTAAACCCATTTTGAATGATAGAACATTGCATTAACTTAATACCAAGTACTGCTTTACCCAATAAGTTAACCTACCGAATGAACCTGGGACAGGTTGTCGAGCTACAAAGGCAAGTTAATGAGCTAATGGAGAGAGTATATGTGAGAGTGAGCCTTAGCTCATGTGTAGGCTCGACATTGTTTATGCTAAAGAAGGATGGGACTTGGAGAATGTATATGGACAATCAAGCCATCAACAAAATTATAACTAAGTATAGATACTCCATTCCTCAACTTGATGACATGTTAGATGAGCAACATGGAGCATGGTATTTGGTGTCATAATCTCACTTCCACTAATATCATGCACAAATAAGAATCTATCCCTTTTTAAAATAGTAGAATGCTATACTATCAATGGACTTGCTTACGAATATAATTAATTAAATTTTAGTGGTAACCATGAATGAATGGCAAGTATTCCAGTCTATTGATAGTANATTAAATTTTAGTGGTAACCATGAATGAATGGCAAGTATTCCAGTCTATTGATAGTACAAGGAGAGTAACCAAGGTCGTATTTTGCGGTGAAGGAAAGAATAAAATTTAGAAAGATAACAAAGTATTAGATCCTACTATTTCTATTATAATCTAAGCAACTAATTTAGCAATTTTAAAGAAAAGAACATGCAAGTTATCTAAATTAGAAGGAAGAACTATAATGAAGTTAAGTGTAGACTTTAGCAATTTCTCGATATTAAGATGGGGATTTCTCTATAAAAAATGTATGAATAACAAATAAATGATCATCTGAGATTGTTGTGGCCATACTATTCGAGTATTTATAATAGTTTAAACATGGATTTTACTCACACTCATAGAATTTATCTTACCTTCGTTTCATAAATTCTATCATGTAACAAGAGTACTGTATCATTAATCTCTCATTTGCACTATCAGCTTACTATTCAAGTCCCATCGCTACTTAAATAACTATGTTAGAATTGATTTCTCAATCAATCCAAATTTAGCTCTCGGAAAGTATATGGATTTGAGCCCTAATTCTCAAGAATTATCCATTCAAATTAGGAACCTTAGGTTTTATTCGGGGTTTTCGAATCCTATTATGGTATCTAGACCCTATTAAGATAACAAGGAGGAAAGCCTAATGTATGGGAATCGTTATCTAGCTTGATATTATCCCAACACTCAAGTTATACCAATTTATATCATAGAACTAAGTAAAATTCCAAGTTTACACTATAACAATACAAGAACATCAATAGCCACATCAACTTTATCATGTTCACTTACTATCCATAAGCACAATAAGCATTATTCATTACATTCATGGAGAATAAGCATTCAACACAAAATGCACATGAGAATGAAAATAAACATTACATTAAACATGGAAAAAGTATGAGAAACATTACAAAATTGAGCTCCTCAACCTCAACAATAGAGTTCTTCAAGATTTTCCCAACAATTTCCCTGGATGTAATGAAAATGCATAAACCTAAACCTTAAAAAGAGCTAAAATCCACCAAAAGTCTACGCTACAAGCATGAAAATACAAGAAAATGCCATGGAAATAATAAAAGTACCCTAAGAGTAACCTAAGATAGCCTAAAGAAGAGAGAGTGGCAGAAACTAGAAACCTAAAACCTAAAAAATGTAAAGCAAATTTTGCAGAAAATGAAGAAGTTTTTATATCAGGTAATTGCTGGCATGACGGTAAGTAAGGGTACCATCAAGTTGGAGGACAGGTGTTAAGCACTTCTTATCTTCCTTTTTAATAAAACGGCGTGTTTTGCTTCAAGGGTCTAGTATACCATCATGACGATAACTAGGGATACTGTCAAGTTGATATATCCTTCTAGTTTTGCAAATTGATTTGTTTCTATTCAAGATACCAGCTTGACAATGACTAGGCTTACCGTCAAGCAAGTAGTTCTAGCTCCAAGTTTCCTTCTTTTCTTTATTTTGGCTTCTTGAAAGAGGCTACCTTAAAGATCAAATACAAAAAGCTTAAATTCTTTAAATATACATTACTTATGAGCATTAAAGCACGAAAATATGAATTACACTTATGTTGAGAAATTAAATATGATTTTAACGAAAATTCATATACTTTTGCTAAAAAATCTATTGTATCACACATATTTATTAGAGAAATCTTTTAGATAAGTATGTGATTTCACATACATATCAGTATTTAGCAAGATCGATCTCAAATTTAGATACCATCAAATTAAGATGAGGCTAAGGGATTAGTAGAATGAAGCATTTAAGACTCGATATGGATTTTATGAATGGTTATTTATGCCATTTGGCCTATCCAATGCTCTTAAGACCTTCACGACTTTAATGAAGCATGTGTTAAAGAACTTGATCAAAAAGTTTGTTATGGTTTTGACAAATATTTTTTCAAAAGATTGCAAGCAAGTTCAATTTATTGTATAGTGTTTCCACTATTTTTAAAAAGGAGCAAATTTTATATTTGTGCATGACATTGTGGAAGGTAATCACGAAACTAGTACCTTAGAGCCTTGTTTTAGATAAAGACCCATAGTTTGTAAGTTACTTTTGGAAGACCCTATGGCACTGACTTGGTACGAAATTGATGTTCAACACGTCATGCCATCCCTAAATAGATGGACAAACGAAGGTCATCAATCGAACATTAGGCTCTCTACTCTAAGATACTATGGAAACAAACTTAGGAGATTGAGATTTGTGCTTGTCAAAGCACCATAGGCAAGACCCCATTTGAAGTAGTCTATAGTATCAACCCTGAGCTCCCTCTTGATCAAGCACTGATACCTAAACCTAACTTAGATGACCTTACAGTTGATGATCAAACCTAAGCTCTCTAAGAGATATATCAAAAGGTCGTAACCCAGTTGGACAAAGCTATGCAAAAGCTAGAATAGAGAGGATAAGATTAGAGAGTGAAGCAATTTCAACTTAGTGATCTTGTGTAGATGCACTTGGCAAAGAAAGATTGCTAAACAAGATGCTGAACAAGCTAGCTCCATGAACAGAAGGACTATTCTAAGTGCTTTAGAAAATCAACAACAATGCTTACCAATTAGAGCTACCTGATGAATGTAGGGTCTCTAACACATTCAATATTGCTAACTTGAACCTTTATTTACCCGAAGATGAAGAACCACCAGGCCCTTTGGATTTGATCCTAAATCCTAAATAATCTAAAGGGGATGATAGGAATCAAACTAGAGGCCCCATCACATAAGCACAGGCAATGGGACTTGAAAGCATGATACGATTAGTTGTCTCCCTCTGACCTACTGCTGAAGAGTTGCCTTTCTTGAGCAAGGCTAACCTAATCAACATATCAAGCTTCGACCTAGTCTTTACCTTACTCTTGAGCGAAGGTGAAGCTTTTGTGTAGAGCTAGTTGATGTAGGCAAGTGCATCCATTAGTTTATAATATAGTGAATTAAATCCAAGTGTTTATCCATCGGAGACTTTAATTATTGGTACTCATTAGGTCTTTATTATTTAAACGGAAAATTAAATTTGAAGAAACTTAAAGAAGTAAATCTAAATTATTACTAAAACTAATTTAAAGATTAACTAAGATACAATTCAAGAATTAACAAGAAAATTAATTCAATATTCAAAGTTATACCTAGATCTTGTTTTCCTTAGATCTAACATGTGATTTTCCTAAAGATAATCTAATTTATTCTTTAATCTTTCTTGATCGGGAGAATCCTCTACTAAAGTTAACCACTTTCTCAAGTTAATTAACCCTAACTCTAGAATCACCTATTAGAATCTTTTTTTAATAGCATGACCTAAGATTGCATTATTGAATAATGAATGATCCACACTTTAATTTGAAATTCGGAAGAATCTTACAAATTTTCTCTAATCTTGCAACAATTCTCATCAACTATGCCTAGATCAAATCTTATAAGAAATCTCTCGATTCTCTTATAAAATATTAAACTCTAGATTACTACTTGTGGAAATAATAACCTAAATCATAAAGCAAATATAGTTGAATCAAGAAAATAATAAAGTACTAAATTAATCAAGCAATTATAATATCACATGAATAGATTTAAGTTCCAAAAAACCTAGATACTAAGGTTCTACTCTCTATATATCGCAAAATAGGAACTTAAAAATAAAGTATAGAAAATAATAGAAACAAACATCATGAAATCCAAACAAAATTGAATCTTGAAATCTTCTCTTCTCCTCGCTTTCTTAATTATTCTTAGCTTCAAAAACTTCTTGAAAATTGTGCCAAAAAGTTCTCCCTCAAATAAACCCCAACAAGGCTTTATATAGGAAGAGGTAAAAAAAAAAAAAAAAAGGCTGACTGGAAAATATATGACTAGGGACACAACTGAGTCTTTTAGTTGTGTACTTAACCGTGCTTCATGTTTATCTTTTTTTTTTTTTTTTTTACTAGAAACGATGCGACCAATGACATGGTCATGTCTTAGGCTGTAATAGTAGAAAATTAGCTCCAATTTTGCTTGGAAACAATACGATCGTGTCATTTGGTTGTATCGATCTTCAAACCTTTATAATTGGCTCATTTTAGCTTTAATTTGAGTGAAATTTGTTTTTATCTTCTTATTTTCTAGCTTAGATTGACTTAGAAAATAAAATTTTACTCAACTAAGTATTATTATCTAAAAATAAACTCAAATATCAAGGAAAATCATCGAAACTCATCACTATGCATCTTAGAGCCACTTCCAATCAATCAAGTTGCCTCTGAGATAGTGCTTAGCCTTCCTAAACTCCTTAAGCAAAACCTAACTTATCTACACTTGATACAAACCATCCAATACCTTGATCAACGAAAGAGCTTCGCCTTAACCTGATTACCCAAGTTGCTTCAACTAGCTCGATTTGCACAAGTTCATTATAACATAGAATATGACCAAAGAGTTGGTTGATACGTGCCTTTGTCCATTAAGTGCATTGTACTATTTAGCAAGATATTCCTTTCTATCTTATTAACTCTTCACCCCTTTAAGTTACTTGTATAATCCTAGTATTCTCCTTTTTGGGGTTTACGCTCCCTTTTGTATATTTGTTATTAGTTATTGTTGCCATAGGAACTGCGATATAAAAGCTTACATATGTAATCAGTCGAATCATCTTTATCATCAATATACTTGAATATTTCCTCTATAATTTGTGCTTTTATCTAAGTGCATTTTAGTTCTCTTAACTCTTATACTCTCCTTTGAGTAAGGTTAGATGATAAGTAACCTCATTAGTAACCCATATATCATATTGGGCTAGCTCTTGAGTCCAAGAGTAATTATGATGGGTCATATCCAAAACCAACTCTGAGTTGCTTAACTTTACTTTATCTATCTATACATAGACCATAGTTTAGACTCGCCTACTCCCAATATTGCCGTATTTGTCTGTCCTCATCGTGGCATATCATTATCACCTCGAGCTAATGGTTCGTTCAAGATTGTGTAAAAGATTAGTGACAATGCCTATAAGCTTGATTTGCTCAAAGGATATGGTCTATCATCGACCTTCAATGTTCGCAACCTAACTCCTCTTTATCTTAGATGTAGCCGATCTCTATGATTTGAGATTAAATCTTTAACAACCCCAAAGAGCTTATGAGAATCCAACCTCCTTGCCATAGTTTCCAACCTTTAAGTAGCACATGCCAAGCTCTAGACTACTAACCCTAGGTTACCTCCAAAGCCTATAAAGACTAGTCAATAGAATCCTTATTGGCCAAATGACTAAGGAAAAGCAAGGTTATGCCTAAGGATTCTCTTTGTATCATCCATTGAGTTGTTTGTCCCTTATTCAAGATGCTAAGCCCTTCCCCGGCAACTATTCCTACCTACTTAACAAAACTAAACAACTCCAACTACCTAACTATCCTACTATCTAACCTATATTTGAGCTACCCATCTCATTGGTCAACTTGTTTGAAGACCTTTCTTATGCTTGACAATGAGCCACCACCATACAACTTTGATTGTTTCTACCAGACAAAGTGCTTGATACGTGCATGACTCAACCCAATAGTACCATTAGTGTGCATGATCCAATGAATATTCTTCTTGTATTCTTCCCATCTTATCCTTTTATGTACATGGTTAGTTTCCCTTTTTGAATGTACCCTATTGTCTTATCCTAACTAAGGCCCACATAAATAGCCCTTGGTAAATGAGCAAACACCTATCATCATCCTTAGTAAATGAATATTCCTTTCTTTAGCTTCTTGTAGCCACATAGCTCAAGTCTTCATTTCTATTCTTATCTAGTTCCTTTAGCAAGAACTAGCAACAGATTCCCTTACTTATGCATTCATCTGTCATATCAAGTGTAGGTCCACATGTAAGTTGTGGTGAGTCATATCCTCATACTCAACTCACAAGCGTTGTTAGTTCTACCCTTGTTTCTTCTCTTCTAAGGATGACCCATTATATGCTTGGTAAACTCTAGTAATTAACTTAGCTCCTAGACATATCATTACTTTTATATTGTAAGTCATAAATTTAAGGATACTTTCACAACTTAAAGTTCTATATGAACCAGAGTTTAATTAAATTATATCCTTATCATGCTCAAGTTTCAAGCCATTTAAATAGCTTATCAAGTCAAGCATTAGATTTGACTTATTCCAATCCATAAGCTTATGAGATCCAATCAAACACGAGGCAAGCTCAAGCTTAATATTATTTTGCTTAATTTGGTTCTCTTTACTTATACAACAACTTTAGACATCCTATAATTTTTATAGTACCATGCCAAAGTATTTAACAAGTAAATGCTGAATTATATTAATTACTCATATTTATTTTACAAATTTTAGTTTGAACTATTTTTGAAATACTCTAGTTAGTTTAGTAATTTAATTAAATCTTAAACTTCTTTAAGTTAGTAACGTTAGAAATAAAAAATTAAGGTCTTGGCTTGATTATATTAAAATCCTTATTTTACATACTTAGCAAAAATTTTCAATTTTATTTTATGTATAGAGTATAACATTTTCTTTTATTAATACATTTCATTGCGATTTTTTTTATAAAATTTATTATCCTATGGTATATATATATATATATATATATATATATTCTTATTATAATTAATTCTTATTTTCTTTTTCTACATATATATATACTACCATATTATCCTAAAAAATTCTAGAATCTATCCTAAAACTCTACCCTAAACCCTATTCTATTAATTTTTTCTAGCTGCAATTTTCTTTTCTCTCGGTACATTTTCTTCTCTCTCACCAAGCTTCTCTCTCTCGACTCAATCTCTCTTTTCTACATTCACTCATTTGCTCCCCCGCCCCCTGATTGTTAAAGTCTGCCCCACTCCCCTGAATTCAATTCTCTTACCGCAACTCTATCACGACGACCCCACTGTCAATTTCCCTTACCCCTCCCCAAACATCTCGTCATCGGACCCCACTCCAGACTAATCCCCTTCTCCAATTTCAAAACATCGGACCCCACTATCTTCTTTCACTTTCTCCCGTCCATTTTCTTTCAGCAGAAATTGTTATCCCACTTGTCCTTTGAATTCCTTTTCTTTTCCGGCGTCAGACCCTCAACTCCGTTGTTACTCGCTACGGTAATCTACCAATTTCTGGTCTATAGCTCTCGGTCTCCTATTGGATTCTCTTGCCGATTATTTGTTCTTGTCTCGTTTCCACACTTTCGAGCTATTTTAGTAAATTGTTATTTGTTAATTACTTGAGGATTTTACAAAATAAATTATAATTTCTGTATTTTATTTTTATAGGTTGATATTCGGAATCCTGTATCAATATGGTGTTTTGGACTTGATTTTATTTTGCGAGTAGTTTCAATTCCATTTTCAGTATCATGTGAGTATAATATTACTTATATTTTTGTGATATCATACTGAAAAATAATTATATTAGTACTTGATTTCTATTATAATTATTTTATTTTTCGTAATTATTGTGTTAGTTTATACGTTATGTGGTACCGTCAAATTATGTGTATATATAAATTTATAGCATAAGATTTCTATTTTCTATTATATTTAGTTTTAAGTCATAATTTTCTAGTTGATTATGGAGTTATATTAATACTTGTATTTTATACGTAGTTTCGAATATCGATTTAGTTTACGACGATACTATCTTATTATTATTATACCTTATTACTAATATTAATGGCCTTACGATTTAAGTATTTTTTATTACGATAGTTAGTACAATTATATAGTATATAATATCATTAATAAAGTATATCCATTTTAGATTCCAATTATTAATATGTCATTTCTTATGTATTTCTATGAACTATAATATTATCCGATTAAGTACGTATTCTTTTATTTATATATCAATTAGTAAAACTATATATTTTAATACCTTCATCGGGTGTCCTCTTTATATTTTATTTTATATATGCATATCGTACTCTACGACTTAAACTAAATAAATAATATTATATAGTTATATCAACTTTTTGGCTTAATCGTATTATGTTATTATTATTTGATTCAACGATTTCTTTTGAAACCTTAACCGAATAGATCATAGGCACATAGATAACTCATAGGTATGACTTAATCTTAGAATGCTTAAGAGTTAATGAGTTACTCGTTTTCTTTTAGATTCGTGGTGTTCGGTATCCCTCATCGAGATTTGAGATTTGTTCGGGTTTTGAGATCAGAGACTTGTTTTTGATTTTGGAGCAATTCCAAGTATGTGGTGTTTGGTTGTTGCTTATGTTTGATAGGATATAGAAATCAAATCTAACTAAATTTATATTTGGCCTAATTAATTTGGTCTGTTGATTTTGCTTAACCCGCTCGCTTTAGGAGCTTGTAATGGCAGTTCTCTAAAGGAGCAATCGCTGATCATATAAGGGGATTCCTTAGTGGACTTTCATATGAGATGACGCAACTAAAATATTAGGTTTTTAGTTTTTAGACTTTAGACTCTGGACATAAACGATTTAAAGGAAAACGTATATTTATATCCATTTATATGTGTAGACAAAGATCAAAGTGTGGTAGGGCCATGAGTACCCTTTTGTTGGTTGTTAGCTTAAATTAAACATAATTAACTTGATATTTGTTTATTTTCTATTTCAGTTGTAGATTATGCATGTGTATGTTTTGAGCTTGACATCCGTATGTGTTTGTGTACTTATATTGAGCTTCAGCTCACTTTTATATTTTTACAGCTGTAGGTCAAATCAATAATTTACAAGTATGGATTGCTATCATTGAGTTGAGAAAGAGAGGTGATTGGCTCAATATGTTGTAGAAGATAAAGGTTTAGCTAATTAGTTATTTGGGGCTAAGGTGACTCGCTTGTGAGTCACTCTAACTATTGTATGGAAGAATTGTTTAATTTGGAGATCTGTTGTTATACTAGGTAAGGGGTTACAATTAGTGTTTATGGAGATTGTAGTTAGTTTTAAAGCCTTAACGTTTTCTTAACAGATAAGGATAAGTGACGAGTTGTAGCGTTCTTCGGTTCTAGGGCGTTACAATTTTATTATGTAATTACTTTCCGGCTAAAGATTAAATTCTATTAATTTTGCTGGTTTAGCAATAATATGGCTATTGATCAATGGCATAACCTAAAAAGATAATGATAAAAGACTAGAATTGATGTTTTATTACAATTTATCAAACATTCCATATTTTTTTATTTTATTCCAAAATTCTTTGAGCTAAAGACATGCAAAAAGGATGGTTACAAAAGTAACCATGCTTCTACCTACGTTACAAAGTGCACAATGAAAAAGAAAAGTAGGGGCATGCATTGATGAGTGAAGCTTATTCAAAATATAACATATAGAAGCATAATTAGGTTGTTGGAAAAAAGAACAAAAAAATTGACACTTAGCTAGTGAGCAATGAGTATTAGATAAGTAGACTCTTGATTCACATGTTTTTAGTAATGCCCTCCAATGGGAGTAAGAGACATAAACGTAGAACCATTTTCTTATATGTCACATCTTCAATTGAGAGTATAACTAAAATAGATAAACTGATGGCCTACCCATTTATTTTCTATGGCAACAACCTTTGCTAAAATTTATACCATAAAGTACATATAGCCTTTTAGCATGCTAAAATTTGTATTAATTCATCAAGAAGCTATAATATCACTATTAGGTGTTTGCATATATTACAAATCACAAGCTAAAAATTTTGTTGATTTAAAAAAATATCCACGTAATATCTGACTCCATGTAAAAGCATGAACAATAAACTTTTTATATGAATTGAGTTTAGGTGCTCCTATGACAATTGCTAGAAATAAGTGATTGACAAAAAACATATAATTGAAAATTAGACACAAAAAACAACTCTTAACAAAACCACCACAACATTGAATTGATCCAACCAAATCATACTACTAAGTGAACTACATCCAACCTAATCCTACGTTAAACATGAGGAAACCATGCATCAACTAGACATGGAAGGAACATATATGTATTGTACTACCTCTTGCTTGAATTGAACCAAACTAATTGTGGTGTCGAGTTGCCTAATTTACAACATCTAAAGATTAGCATAATTGCTTGATTCATGATTTTATTTACCTATTCAATTACAGACTTGCTAGGGTAATTAAATGAGAATGTATCTTGATTAATCGATTCATTAAAGACAAAGATTTTGAGAGTTTATGATAGGTGTATACATGGCACGAGCAAGAGAGAGTTTTTTTTTTTTTTTTTAAGGTAGAAATCACATAAATAAATAATTTTAAGGAAATATGTTTTCTTAAATGTTAGACTAAAGTTTAGTAGTATGAATAATCAAGGTTGTATCAAGACCTTATTTTATGAGTCTCTTGGCTAAGGGATGTTTTTGCTTTGCACTGATTGTTTTGATTACTCAAAATCCTCTTTTTACCAATTAAAAAAAAAAAAATCTTACACTGAAGAGTTTTTAACATTATGTTTTATGGACTTATAATTAATTAAAGTATTTTAAGAACTAGACATAAATTGATAAATTGAT